>OZ012696.1:11181306-11209168 GCA_963942565.1 Maea johnstoni | reverse complement strand
GATGAAACTATATCATTGCATTAAAAAAAATGTTATAAGAGAACTTTAAAGATGATATTGAATAAGTATATTACTCTTTTTTAGGTGAGGTATTTGCAATGGTATACATAGACCGACATATCTTACTTTGCAATAAATGTACCCGCCATGTCAATAGAAACAAGTGAAATATTCTTGTTCTGGTATACATGCAAACATCTAATATATGATAGAGTAACTGGAATATATGCAATTACGATTGATCACAAATATAAGGGACTCAGAGCATACTTTAATGAATCAATAGGAGTAGGAGATCCAAAGGATTTTCAGGCTATGTATCATATGGGCAATTTCAGTAGTTAACATAAATATCCTCAGTTTTGACCCCATGTTTTCCAATTCTTGGATGGAGACCCTGGATGCAGGGCTTGGGAATGAGGAGCTCTTATGGAAGATAATTAAGCTGTTAAAGCTAGAATATGAATAACATACCATCATTGAATTCAGGCCCCTTTCATGAAGATGTCATTCAGAAAATTATACTGTGTATGTATGTATGTATGAACTTCTGCATCCTTTAAAAAGGTGTCTTGAAACCCATTTTATGCCGTCCCAAATGTTGTAGTAGGGTCATAACCATGATCATGATGAGTGTTGCCAATGAGGTGTGAAAAATCAAGAGATCCAGTTGGCAGGGCCTCTATAGCAATGCTGGTTTTAATGGGTGCTTCGCTGGTTTCAAGGGGTGCGTCAGGGAAAATTAGAATACTAATGAGTACAGCATATTTGCTGTACCCTCCTATACCTTAAGCATAGGGACCATATCTAGGTCAATGTTTGGTACTAGTCTATGATTCTGACTGACAGGTGTGCCCACCCATGGTGCCATCTATCACAAGCCACGGGAAACTAACACCTAGACATTAAGCAAATGATAGAGATCAGAACAGAGAAAAGCATGATCTTATGAAATCATAGACTAGGAGCTAGTCTACATCAAAAGGGGTTTAGGGTGGAGAGAGGAAATCCCTGAGGGTGGTGTGCCCCACAAACACAGTACCCATATTGACTCGACACAGATTAACCCTGTGAAGGTTAATGTCATAATCAACTCACTTGATGTCTGAATAGACCTCTCTTCATTAATTGCCCTCAAATATGAAATTCCCAGACATCAGAGGTTGGATGACCTTTGACCTTTAGACTACAGGCCAAGATGACCTCAGAGCACAGAGATGACCAGACAGAAAGTGAATGACATATAATGAGGAAAAACTCTCCGGACAAAACCATATTTGGAGTATCTTATGAAGGAGAAAAATTAATCAGAGAACTAACAACAAATCTCCTGAATGACAAATACTGCTTTATATGAATATTTATATACATGTATGCCGACTGAAAAAATCTGTTCTTGGAGAAAAAAAAAGAAAAGAAAGTGACCTTCAACAATAAGTCATACAAGTTCTATACATACCAGTAACATACTAGTCCTATACATACTGGACAGTAACAGTCCCTATCTGCAGGTGATAGATTCTAAGACAGTAGTAAAATGGCTGTAATACCAAGAGACTAAAATTTGCTTAACCTCTCATTTACATGCCAAAACCGAACCATGTAGAGTATACATTTCACTCATTTGCAAGTTCTGGTTGGGCTGTTTGGGAGGAAATTATGCGAAACCTTACACCAGGGTAATTATCACCATCTCCCAGCCTCCACATCATACATCACATAACGCACAGGAGAATCACAGCCGCTGCAGAAATGGGGGAATACCACACTTCCCTATATAGAGCAGCGCCCAGGGGTTAATGAGTGCAAAGTATGCCCTCTGAAGTCTAAGCTATGAATAGTAAATGATTTGCATAATGGATTATTACAATATGTTGAAAGGAAGGGATACAGGATTTCATAAGGATTAGGAATAGTTGTTTTCAGCCAAATTCTTGAAATATGATATTGATTAGCTTAGCTACAAGGCTCTATTCTGATTTTACTTTATCATATAATAAATGCCTGCACCTATACTACATAGGGTCTTGTGGCCTACTGTTGGCCATTTAGTTCACACAATTGCCACACGAGGGGGTTTACTGTGAATGGATGACATTTAAATATGGCCAGGGAGGCAGGCTAGATATTGATCTGCAAGGGATTTTCATGTAAATATGAGCGTTGTGGAAACATATGTTCAAATGGCGGATCATTTGATATTCTAGGGTAGTGTGGTCTTTTATTAACCTGTTCAGAATTTTTCTTTTCTTCTTTCCCCTCTGGCAGAGCCAATAATTCTTATTTTGACCTGTCCAGACTTTTTTTCTTTTCTATCCTCTCCACTGGCAGAGGCAACAAATCTCAATTTTTAGGGCTAGAACTTTTTTCTTGTTTGACTTCTGGTTAATGTTTCTCCTTCACATATTTTCCAAAATAATGCATTTGTTATTAGAATATTTCAAAAAATTGTTAGATCTGTTTTGGCTGCTCTGAGTGTAAATGGGTGAAAGATGAAGGAGATTCTATTTGCTATCTTAAGCCACTCCAGTGAACTTCCTCAGTGACCAGGAGCTAGCTGACCAGTCCGGACTGAGGAAATGACCAGAGTCTGATACTTGATATGCGCATCAGGAAGCATTATTACCCAGCTGTGAGCAAGTACAGCATGGATCTACTGAGATCAAAAGAAACCGTCAAGTTTACCTTAGACTACATATAAGGTTCCCATGTGACAATACAAAATTTCTTTTATTGTACCAGTAGCAGCAGTAGCACTTAAGTCAGTGTAAGTAGCAGTTAACGCAGCTTTACACTCACCATTTCATTATATTCACCTTCTCTTGGTTGAATTAAATAATTTTTCTGTCCCTGAAACTTGCTTCTCTCTCTCTGTCTCTCTCTCACCCTGTCTCTCCCCCACTCACTCTCTCTCTCCCTTTCTTGATCTCTCTCTCTCACTCCCCCTTCTCTCTCTCTCTCCCTCCCCCCTCTCTCTCTCTCTCTCCCTCCCCCCCACCCTCTCTCTCTCTCTCTCTCCCACTCACTCACTCCCTCTCGTTCTCTCTCTCTCTCTCTCTCTCTCTCTCTCTCTCTCTCTCTCTCTCTCTCTCTCTCTCTCTCTCTCTCTCTCTCTCTCTCTCTCTCTCTCTCTCTCTCTCTCATTAGTCACCCATAGCTTTCATTCCTGGACACTTAACCCAGCTGTTCAGCCCTCACTTCCTCCCTGGCTTTCCATCCATCATTTCCCATTCTGTCTCATATGTCCAGTTGTTCCTATCTGACTTAGACATGCCCCAGCTGGACTCATTTATAGTTCCTTCCTTTGTCACCAGGGAGAGCTGTAAAGATTTATTTGACCTCTGACCCTGAAGGTAATTAGTTTTCCCATCCTGACAAGTTATTCCAAGTAAGCCATACAGGGTCAACAACATCATGGTGTTTTTAGAATTTGATAAAAACATCTTTATAAAACTAGATAACTGATCATGGCCAACACCCATATAAATTTCATGAAGTTGAGCATTTGACTGGTGTAGAATGAAACAATTTTTTATAGGACTGTAATTCACTCAGATCCATGAATTAGCATTTATAAAAAGTTATTGAAGGTCAAGTTATGCTTCTTAGATATTCAGGTATAGATATTTCATAAATGAATAGGATGCAGAAAAAATGTTTTAAAGCGATTTTTTTCAAGCATAAAATTGGGAGTTCTGGAGCCTAATTAAAGAACACCTGGCGTCGCCCTATCACTACCATGGTAACATTACAACTTAACTTGTTACCATCAATATATACAAAGTGTGTTTTCTGAATATGGATAGTTTATATTTTTTAAATAGAAATATCAGGTTCCTGACCCGGACTCAAAATATTTATCTTAGTGTAGGAAAACTAATATGTGAGACTTTATTTGGCTTTCCGTGTCTGTATAAGGCTTTTGGTATACACCGCCATGACAAGGTCCAGATGGAGGAGTGTGCAACACCCATAATGTTCACCTGACATTCATGCAAAAAACAGCAGTGTCCAAATATCTTAGTCCCGGAGCAGCAGGGTCTTTATAGCAATCAGGGTGTCTGGGTGACTTTTGGACTCCCTGGTTCATGTAATTTTAGGTAAAAAGACACCCTAGATTTTGGTATGTGTTTTTTCTAAATACTAATTCCAAGTTAAGTTTCTAAAAAGTTCAAAATAATAACAAAGATATTTCTTGAAGAATTAAGCATATAGTTACTTAATTTGTTAATGTACAGATTCGGTGTTATGATTTTTACTTTTTTTAATCAGGGATTTTGGACACCCTAAATTCTTGTAATCCCAATTTGGACACCCTGTTTTTATAATCCTGGTTAGTCCCTGCGGAGCAGAGTCAATAATTCCTGGAGCACAGCAATTTTTGGTGGCCGTGGTTCAATAATAGCTTTGAATAGTGTCACCTAGTGGCATTAACATATTAACCCTTATTGCAATTTTAGATGACCAATCAATAGAAATTATTACTAAATGGAGTTCACTGTTTTGTAAATACAAGTTGTATCAAGAATGATTCAAATGAAATATCTGATAGACTCACTCAATTTAATCATCGCATGCAGCAGACCCAAGTGGCATGACACATTACAAATCAAATCCAGGAAAAAAGTTGATTTGAAAGAAATCGGAATTATTCTACCGACATTAGTCAAAGGAATGATCCCATATATTGCTATTTAGCACACAAGTGGGCTGGAAGTTAATTAGACTTTTTGATAACCCTCAAACAGCAGCTTGTAATCTAACTGATTCTATTTCACTGATAACCCGTAATCAACACGAGCATGTGACAAAACCCACACCTCAACTAGTGTGGCCGAGCAAAGGAGATAAATCAATATTAACCCTTTAATGCTTACAGTGTGTACCCGGGTACACTATACCTACTGGTCTACAGAATTGTATTAACTTATAGTATATCATATCGTATCAGGAAGTATAAATTTGAATTATCATCTATGTTCCTGATCATATCTAATTGTATTGTATTGTAATGTCAATTACATTGTATTGTATTGTGTTGAATTGTATTGTATTATATTGTTGTTTGTAAGGCAAAGCTAGGTAGAGGTAACTCCCTGAGTCGGTCTGGTGACCACAGAAACATCTCAAAAGTTATGCTAATATAGCAGATAACTGTTTAAACCTTGTTTATCTATCTAGAGCAAACATGCAGTCTGACATATTGGGAGATAATTCTGCATGAAAGTTATTGGTGCTATTGAATTTAATTCAACCATCTTTCTTCAACCATTTTTCAAATATTATGTTAATTTAAGAGTTACGTCATAAGTTGTCAGATCATGTGCATAATCCTGATGGAAATGGGTTAAGAAAATTGTTATTCTACCAAACGTTGTTGTCCTAACCCAGTTTGACATTTTTCAACCACTTTTAAAATATTTTCACTATGAATTAAGACTGAAGTTGTCATACCATGTGTCCAAAATCCGTGATTAAAAAAGTGAAAATCATTAAACTAATTATGTACATTAACATATAAAGTAATCATATGCTTAATTCTTCTAGAAATGTCCTTGTTATTATTTTGAAGTTAAACTTTTTAGAAATTTAACTTACCAAAATCTAGGGTGTCTTTTTACCTGAAATCAGGTACTTTTCATGAACCATGGAGTTCAAAAGACACCATGCTGAGACACCCTGCAGGTTAAGACCCTGGATTGAAGTGAGCACTCCAGAAGCAATCGGGTCAATGAAACATTGGCAAAGATATTCAGAACACCCAGATTGTTAATTAGGCATGTTGTTGTTTTGGTTTTGCTTATCAGTGGCCCACAGGCTAAGGAATGCCACACCTAATTATGGGAATGCGGAACGAACCGACTCAGAAACATACACAGTTGTTTCATGTCACATTGCGCTATTGACACAATCAAGGAATTGAATACTATCAATCCTCTATCCTTACCGAAAAACCTCCTGAACTAAAGATTATCTGGAAATCTGGAAAATATCTTGTTACTGATTACCTAAGTAGGCTAAATTAACTAGAAATCTGAAAAATATATGTCACAATATTAAAATAGGGTAACACATACTTTATTAATGAATAGGTTATACCAAAAGTTTATCCACTTTTGGTTATACACAATCTCATTATGGAGGTCATATTCTTAGCCAGCAGGGCATGACTGGGCATCATATGGACACCCAAAACACTCAAAAGTCACCCCGCATGACACCCAAATCTGTTGAGAGTAATATCTTAAAATGACTAATTGTCAAGCATATAATTATTTTTTCACCTAAATATAATTCCCATGGCATTGTATAAAGATATCATGCCTTTCTCAATAAATAATAGATGTGCATGGCTGTAATCTGAATACTGTAGATTCACAAAAGATTGTGTAGAGTAAATTTTGCGAATTTACAGAAAATCGAATTTTGCATTTTTTAACTTTGCGAATTGGCTGCAACATGGAGTGCCAGCTGTACACTTAAAGTGGCAGCACTAATCATTGCGAATTTTAATTTTGCGTCCGAGGCTAAACGCTAAGAAATGCAAACATTAAACTAACGCAATCTTTTTCGAATTTAAAGTATATGGTGGTCACTCTTGAAAAAAAGGATGCATGAATGGGTTGAGAATATCCTCTGTCCTGCAAATAAGATCAGATCTTATACCATGCTAACTGTTTGTAAACTTCTTAATTAAATTAACCCCTAATTGCCCAGTCTAGATAGATAGGACCAAGAGCTACTTAGATGTAACATGAGTAGTAGGGTTTTCAGGACCTGGGGGGCTTGATCTAGCTGCTGGCTGACCAGTAGACTGACCGCTGGGCTACAAATGAGGCGTGGGTAGTGGGTCACGCTTGGAAGCTTGGCAGGCCCACCCGCCCACCAGCCCACAGCCTCAGAGTTGGGTCTCATGTGCCATATTAGCCTGCCTCCCAGGCCCTTTTTAAATGTCTTCCATTGTGGATAGATGGCACTGCAGTATTCTAGTAGCTCACTTGAAAAAAGGTTACTGTAATCTCCCTCGTGTGGCAATTGCGGGAACTAAATGGCCAACAGTAGGCCACAAGTCCCTATCTAGTATAGGTGCAGGCTTCTATATATAATAAAGTAAAATTATAACAGAGCCTTGTGGCTAGGCTAGTGCCATATATGATCCAAGAAAATTGGAGAACTAGCTGACTCACAATTACATCTGTCACAAAGTAATAAAAGGGGCAAATACTGGATTATAAAAATGCAATGAAGTTCACTTTTAAGACGTTTGTACATTTTCAGTGAAAAAATTCTATTATGAGAATTAATATTGTGAAGTTCCATCTGGGAAAGACCAATGTAACATCCATCCCCACAACTCTCCCTACAACAGATTAAGGAATGGGTTAAGGCGACATGTAGCTAATATCTAGCAAGCCACGGGCACTGAGTGCTGGAGGGCTGCATGTGCCATAAATGAGCCACAGAGATTAGAGATCACAACCCCATATCTGTCATCACGGTCCTGGCCTTGTGGCGCACCATGGAGGAAATACTGAATATTATCAAAATGGGACTTTAAAAACAGTTGGTAGATCTAATTACAAAAATAAATAAGTATGCAATAAGTGCGAAAATTTTGAGAAAAATATACAAATGACTTTAAGATACTCAGTTAGGTTCCTTGGGTGCCTCTCCCATCCAAAATTTAGGATTTCCATAGAGATTAGTATGCCTGCCATATAGTATGTTAGCTGTGTGGGTAACTTTCATCCATCCAGAGAAATACATTCCCTTGATCCGCAACCCCATAGGCACAGCATGCTAGTACCTACGGTATGTGCGCCTCGGGTTACGCGGAGTAGCCTGGGGAAGTATTGGTCACATGATTGGTTTCGCGGCAATTTCAGTCTGACCCAGGGCCTGTGAAACCAGCAGGCAGCCAATCCTGGGGTACACATGTTATCTATGACTCATAGTGGTGTGAGGCAGCAAAATTTGATGACGCATGCACAGTGCCCACTCCCTGCCTACTACTCCCAGATCCATCTCTCTCCATCCCCTGTCTTTGTTTTGGTATTTTCATTTTTCACCACTTGCATTATTCTCATGATTCTTGGCACCAAAACTATTTCCAATTTACTTAAAGATTCAAATGATGATGTCTTTGCCACTAAAATGTGCCGTAAAAATTCTCACCATTTGAGAAAGTCTGTGAGCGTGAGATGCGGAGAACAGCTGTACCACCAATAACAGAACTTCACAGAAAACCCAACAGATAGCTGCATACATGGCTCTACTGAGCATGACAGCCAATTTAGACATATTTCTGGGGCTGCACCCTCACTGAAAGGAGTAGACTAGGTTCCTAGTCCCCAAAATGTTGGCATCCCCTTCTGTGCTGACCAAGCAGTGTGGTAGTACCAGGTATGGTAGATAAATGGCACCACCTGATCCTCTGATCTCAACTCAAACTGAATCCTGGTGAGATAAGTGTAAACTAAATCAACCACTATGGCCACCTAGAATAGTTGGTGCTTGGCAACAGAAAACTACATATGACAGCCTAAAAATCTAGGCTATGAAAGGGGTTTTAGAGACAGCCTAGTGACAATTACTCAGCATGTGGTTAATTACCAATGATATTACAGATCATAAGAAACTTATTTCTCACAATTGGCAATAGTAAAGCTCTTGTGTGTACTATCGTTCTAAGGAGATCGCTATTAATATATTTGAATAACAACCATGAATACTCATTAAGTTATGGAGAACAGGCATATAATATCATTCAAATGCAATAACATAGGAATTACACTAAGGTAAATTATTCATTTATTTGCTTGACATAGTCATTTTTAGAAATTCCTCACAAAGAAATCCTAATATGCGATTTTCTACGATAATATGGGTGTCACATCAAGGTAAATTATCAATTTATTTGCTTGGCATTGTCATTTTTAGAAATTCCTCACAAAGAAATCCTAATATGCAATTTTTTGGGATAATTTGGGTGTTGAAATGATAATTATAAGCATGCTGTCTAAGACATTGCCCGGATGCTCAGCGGTCAGTGTCAGAAGGTTGTGGTACCGGTATCGGTATCGGTGGCCGACGTGTGCCTGAGGCAACTGAGGTAGCAACACGAACATGCCTCGCAAGTCAAACAAAACGCACTCAACTGCAAAGAATATCAAAACAACAGATAAGGTCTCACTTAGACTGGGAATGATAGGGATGGGAGGTTCAGAATCAGTCGTGTCAAGAACCAAGATAGGGATAAAAGGAAAGACGAATTGGCATAGAAGCTTATTCTATCCAGAAAGGGAAAATACAAGTTGAGTTGTTAAAGATTCCAGCTATAAATATCCTCTAAATTAACTTTCATTTTGGGAGTTTTTTTCAAAGATAATAGGCCATACAGATGCTAAGTGTATCGATAACAATGAGATGAAACTACATAATATTTTCAATATCTCTAGGAATTTCACATATAAATCTTCTTGACAAAAGCATCTTATGGAAAATATGTGAAGGAGAAAATTGCTAACAAGCTACCCAACAGTATCAAGTAGTTTCCTTTCCTATTCTTTATTCATATATTATTTATCGAAAGTAAAATGATCATCAGGATGAAATTTTTGTTCAAATTGTCAATACATTTTCCTTTTTGTACTTTTTCTAGTTATATTTTATTTTCCTCCTTTGTTTCAATAAAATATTCAAACACGTCTTCTCTTAAAGCACTTTCCAGTTGTTTTTATTATCCTCACCAGACATGCTGACAGTTGGCACAAGCCAGAGGTTCGGGCCCACTGCTAATGTCATGCTTTTGTTGTCCTTTCTCAGATGAGCTGCTACTGCGCTGACAGTCTAATCACACTGACCAACTGCCAGGGATGAAGAGTCACATCAGCGCCTGTATATTACACGCAACCAATGCCACCGGTTATAGTCAGAACATGCATGCTCTAGCTCTCTCACACTGTCTCTCTATCCATCTCTCTGTTTCTGTCTGTCTGTCTCTCTCTGACTCTCTCTCTCTTCTTTCTCTCCCTCTCTCTCTCTCTCTCTCTCTCTCTCTCTCTCTCTCTCTCTCTCTCTCTCTCTCTCTCTCTCTCCCTCTCTCTTGATCTCTATCTGACACACTGGCTCTCTCTCTCTCTCTCTCTCTCTCTCTCTGATTCTCTGTCTTTCTGTCTTTCTATGGCTCTCTCTCATTCTCTGTCACTCTGTCTGTCTGTCTGTCTGTCTGTCTGTCTGTCTGTCTGTCTCTCTCTCTCTCTCTCTCTCTCTCTCTCTCTCTCTCTCTCTCTCTCTCTCTCTCTCTCTCTCTCTCTCTCTCTCTCTCTCTCTCTCTCTCTCTCTCTCTCACACACACACCCTCTCTCTCTTCTATTTTGAAATTGTTGTCTGTAGCCATGATACTTATATCTATATTTAGGAATAATACTTATAATAGAGCATAAATTCACAAAATATTTGGAGGAGAGTTTTAGGCTGGATTCAAGTACATGTTTCTCCTTCAAACATATTTCTAAAGATGCCTTGATCATATAATGCCCTGCTATATAATGGGTTAAGAAAATCCTATTTAGATGTTTTCATAAATCCTCTAATTAGGATAATGTTATTACACACTGATTAATAATAGGAATGTAGGTCTATCATATTTCATCCCTCTAGTAATTTAACTTTAAAAAACAATCTGTATATTTCATCCCTCGTTTTCTTCTAAATATATACTCAATAACCTATACCTGTAAAAACTTGTTTTCCCATGAACATGCAGTGCTAAATATAAACACGCTTTCCTTACTATATCTACAGAATTTTCCAAAAGACTCCCTGCCAAACAAATGTTTTCAGAGACCTTGAGCAATGCACCCGTTTTTTTCATAAATGAAAGTATTGCTTGAACAGTCAGCCCAATTGTTTACTCATTAATTTAGAAAGCAGAAAGCTAAGAGATAGCAAATCTGCTTCAAGAGAGCTATAGAGGTGATTTGTCGTGTTATGGGTGGTCTCCTTCTGTTTGTAACGACCACGCAATTTTCCCAGTCAACCTCTTCAGCAATTGGAGGCAAAAAGCGACACCACATGACGTTTTGACCCATTCACGCCTACCCTGCAGAGCCCAAAAACATCATAGATATATCTGGTGACTAAATAACCCTTATGCTGCTGGTGGCTATATAATTTGGCCAATCCAAAAGTTTGCAAATAACTTGAAAAATGACTGAAACCCTGGCCAATGGGTACTCATATGAGGTTACTCAGCGGGAGCCATCCAATGAATATCAACATGACAGGGTTAAGATGGTTTTCAAAAATCTCTGCGTCCTTGTACTTTTGGAAAAAGTAGCCTCCGCATTAGAAGGGTTACTGGGACAAGGCGGTGTTTTTTTGTTGGCTACTTCATTTCCCTTCACCACTTACATGCACAAGCTAGTGGTGTTTTTCACCCACCACCTAAAACAATGCATGTACATTATGCCTACTGTATATTCGGTAAAGATTGTGTTAGTCTAAATTTTGCATTTTTTCGGGTTTAGCCTTGGACGCAAAATTAAAATTCGCAATGATTAGTGCCATCACTTTTAAGTGTATAGCTGGCACTCCATGTTGCGGACAATTCACAAAGTTAAAAAACGCAAAGATCGATTTTCTGCAAATTCACAAAATTTACTCTACACAATCTTTTGTGAATCTAAAGTATATGCTGCAATATGGCAGAGGAAGTGATTATAAACTAATCCCCAAATTCCAAATTTTCTTTTTAGGATATTTCATAACTTCCTAAAAACTAGGATGCCACATTTAGCATCAATGGGTTAATTTTTGTTCTTTAGGCTGCAGAAAGGATCAGACGTAAAACTGTGTCTTTATTGAAGGTTCTTCCTTTCTTGATGGGGTTTGAAGCTGTTAAATCTGACACCTCCAGCTCTGCAACTTCAGTGTTGATGGCTACGGCAGGCAGTGTGGGGATTTTTAACCAAATTTATGCTCAGTCAGTGCCATGGTGGTCTGCCGTTGATGCAAATAACAATTCATAATAAGCCTATACATGCACCTTGAAGTATATGTGTGTAGCATTATACTCTTAGCTATCAGGCCGTCTGTGCATCATTTGGACACCCAAACCCTCAAAAACCGCACCTCAAGTTTTTTTTGTGTGGAAATTTTCAAATTGTCAATTTTTAGAGTAACAATTACGTACTTTCATCTCAATATAATTCTCATTAACATTGAGGAAAACATACCTTATTTCCATAATGATTCAAGTTTGTTTAAATTGATTTGAGGAATCAGTGTGGTCTACCTTGAAAAAGATGACGCCTTGAATGATTAATTTTTCAACAGCCAATTTTAAGCACCCGATTTCTAAATCTTGGCTAAGACCCTGGTTTGTTGAGCACATGAAATTCCTAATTTCCAGTCATATTTTTCCTTTTGTCCTAAGCTAGATGGGCTTCTGTGGGTGCTACATATAGATATGGTATACCAAAATGTATGTATTTGATCTTTTAAGCATTCATGAAAACCCTTAACCAAAACAAATGGAATCAAAAAATAAGGCCTACATGACCAAGTTTGATCTTTAGCATTCATGAAAACCCTAAACCAAAATAAATGGAACAAACAAATAAGGCCTACATGGCCAAGTTTATGTTTGTAAAGAACAAGCTCCAAATTTCTAGTCATGTCCGACTGAAAAGATTATGAATATTTTTTCTTTTGGTCTTAAAAATTTGTGCCTCTGTATGTTACACTGTGCTATACCAAATATGTCTTTTGACCTTTAGCAGATCATAAACAAAGAATGAAAGGCCTGTATGGCTGAGTTTATGGTTTGAATGGTCTTATGAAGACCTACGTACGCCTGTGGGCAGTGTGCGTCAGCCAATGATTGATGGGCCCCACAGGTGTGGCCCGCTCAAAGGCAGCGACACTGACAGTTCCGCAGTAAATATATCCCTGGCATTTGGTTGGCTGAAAATGACTGCCAGAATAGTTCCGCAGCTTAACCTTTTGCTCTGATAGTCTCTGAGGAGTTATGGAGCAGGAAGTTATCTGTGTTTTCTTTTAATTGCTGACTGAATGGTTTAAAATTTAGGTACTAGGAATGAAATTAAGTGAGCTATATTTAACTACGAAAAAACATCCCATTCATCATAGTTACCTAAAAAAATTGTAACGTCTATTTCATCTTGTTTGACCAGACACACAATTCCTAAAAATTGTTACTTTTAATATCCACACAGTTTATCTTTCATTTTGAAAGCTTTTCCCCAACTTAACCCTTATGCTGCTGGTGGCTAACTTAGCCAATACAAAATGATGCAAAAAACCTTAAAGAAATAACTTAAACCCTGGAACATGAGTACTCATCTGAGAGTACTCATGTTAGCAAAGCTATCAAATGAATATCATCATGACAGGGCTGAGATGATTTTCAAAAATCATTGCGTTCATTTGCTTTGGAGCCTCAGCATTAGAAGGGTTAATATCAATTTAAAATTATTGCTAATTCTACAATTGAAAATGGCATCAAAGGATTCTTACCTTAACTGAAGAAAGATAAAGCTCTAATAATCCATAGTATTCTAGGCTATCCAGCACACCATCTGAAAAAACAACAACTTGATATTGCAAACTTTCATCTACATTAAATGACCAACAAAAATGACGATACAATGTTGAATATGGGCTTAAAATATAATTGAATTTATTTTCTTCTGAAATATGTCTATTTTTGTTATTAAAGAAATCAAACTATCATAACTATGATGAACGTTGAACTGAAACATTTCAACCAGGAACAATAGATGATAATTAATTCTATCCTTCCTGTTTCAACTAACTAGCTACTTCTTTAGTATCAATATTTTTTGCTCAAAAGGGTTAATCGGCATTTTTTTTGAAAAAGTTTTTTAAACATTGTAGCCTATTTTTCTTATCAAAGAAATCAAAATATATAGATAGATATATAATCTTTATTTCATGTCGGTAATAATTTTACATAGTAAACACGAGCTGCCAGGGCTCTTGGCCGACTACAAAATAACAATTCAAAATATAACATACAGGGTGTAACAGCAATATAAATGATAAGTAGAGGGGAAGTAAGTTGGCACACATTAATTGACAATGATCAATATCTTCAGTCTAATTCATAGTGAATATATTGAATATCTAGCTAAAATATTTCAATATTTCAGCTAAGCTACAATGTACCATGCACCTAAGTATTGATATTTTTTGCTTAAAAGGGTTAATCGCCCTGAGCGTTGTTGATATATATGTCTCATCAGCGCAGTATGTTATGGTTTACATACAGGGGCATGATAACCATCTCTCTCCACTGATCCACCCTACGATAGCATCACAGAACCCTACCGCACCCCGCAGGCTTTCCTAAACGCAACCCGAGTCAGTTTCAAATCTTAGACGTGGAGAAACGCCAAATCAACATTTGTTTCATTTCAAGCTTTGTCGACTTTGATTGCTTCAGAAACTTCAGATATGCAACTCCGGTGGCAGGGCAGGGACTGTGCCCATCACATGGGGAAAACAGGTTACAGGAACGAATGTAAACTTATGGGATATTTCCTGTCAGTGATAATATTACTGGGAAAATCCAGTATGAAGAAAACAAAAAAGAATTGTTTAGATGTTTTTCTGATTTTGTAATTATTTTTTACCTCAAATGGACTATAATATCTGTAAAATTTGAAAGAGGCAGATACAGAATTTCAAAGGAGTTTGTTTTCAGGAATTAGAAGCAAGTGCTAACTGTTCACCAAAGCAATATGTTTGTTAGAAAACTTTCCTTAGTCTATACACATGATTTCCAATTTAGTATACATGACAACGGAAATCAATTCTGAATTTTTGTAATACATGTATTTTATTTTTCTTCATTTTTGTCATATTAGGGCTAAGTCATGACTGGCCAGTTAAATATAAGTGGAAATATGGAAATCAAAACTTCATATGTTGTTTAATTCTAACCATAAATACTTGTGTGCAAATTCTAACCATAAATACTTGTGTGCAAAGGTACAGAAAATGTAACAAATACCAACAATAAGTCTACAGCACAATACATTGACACACAAGCAGCAAATAAAAACAAAGGAAAACATAATGAGTGAATCTCATATTCCACTGCCCCAAATATCCTTGTCAGTACAGACAAAAGTTGATAAACATATATGTTTATCAACTTTTGGTACAGACTATAGACCCATCATTCAGTGCCCTGACCATGCCCTTAAGGCCAAAACATTTGTCAACAGAGCCCCATGCAGGGACCCTAAGCTGTAGAAGTCTGGACACTGTCCAGAGCCAGCATGACCAGCACTGGCTAGTGAAAGATATAAGCCAACAGTTCTATGCTTGACCAACACAGAAACATCTGATACCTCAAAACATGGTATGGGGTGAGTGGTGATGATGATGATGATGATGATTAGGATGATGATGATGATGATGATGATGATGATGATGATGATGATGATGATGATGATGATGATTATACCTCTCATGATGAGGATGATGATGATGATTATGATGATGGAGATGATGAAGATGATGATGATGATGATGATGATGATGAAGATGATAATGATGATGATGATGATGATGATGATGATAACTAATAATGCTAATGGTGATGATCATCATCACTATCATAATGATATTGTTGATAAAGATGATGATAATTAAGAATATGATTTGGGTGGCAGTGTCCAAAGAGAAGAGAAAGAAACCAGTTAGAAATTTCTAAAAAGAGTTTATTTACCATAGGCAGTACTTAAAAAGATGAATATTTAAATAAATACCTCATTATTGGTAAACGGGTGTAAGAAGCATAGATAACAGCTGTTGTGGGAGTAGACATCAATCAGCACTGCATGTCTGTTATACCCACTGTTGGAATAACACCCCAACCTAAACTAGCCACCTTGATTATTTACACAAGAAATACATCCCTTCCTTGAATCATTAAGCCACAGTTCATTTCCTGCCAGTGGACGCTTGGACACTAGGACCAGGGGTGGATCGACATAGTTCTCAATAGGTGATTTGTGCTTTAAGTTGGGTATTTGATCTTAGCAAAAATCTAATAATAGCATCCTCCCTGCAATGTTTGAATATATTTATTGTCATTTACCATGTATTGCCTTATGGACTCTAAATCCTTTGAATATCAGCTGTTTATCTACATCTTGTTTGAATTTTATTTCTCTGCTGCATGATAACTTGCAGGGAATATATTTTGCCTCATATTTAAACTAATATTGTACTCAAAATTGAACTAGTACTCACTCTCCCAACCCCTTGCATATAATATGTCAAATGTACGACCAAGAATAAATATTGTTTGTTTCCTCTACTGTAACAGTCCAGAAAAATAGGGTATGTAGGCAAAAACATTGGATTATTTTTTATCAGAAAATATGTGTTTTATGCATGTTTATGTTGATTATAATAATAATAATAATAATAATCTTTATTTGGAGTTGGGGGTGGGACTCTTTGGAGTATAACTCGTTAGGGTAGCCGTAGGGTTACAGGAAACAAACAACCTTTTTTTTTTTTTTTGGGGGGGGGGGGCTTAGTTTACCTTGTTTTTTTAATCTTGTACTACCCTCCCCACCTAAGAAGCACCCCCTACGCTTGAATGCAGTATCTGGCCCCTTGCATGGATTGAGTTAGCATAGGGAAACTGGTGTATAAGTACCGGCTGTGTATATGTAAACCCCTGACTTAGTTTATTTGACCATGTTCTGGCGGGGGATCTGTGCGGCAGCCGTGGCTTGTGTAAACACATAAACACAGGCCACGTTCTGCTCTAGCCATTGACACGGGATCATGCAGACACAGGGACCAATCAGTTCATTAGGCCTAAAAAAAGTTGTTTGTTTCCTGTAATATACCTACCCTACCAAGTTTTTATTCAAAAAAAATCCCTACCCTAAAGTTTTTTCTACCCTACCAACTCCATTGATCAACAAAAAACATGCATAAAACACACATTTTTAACCAAAAAAATAATCCCAAATTTTTTTTTTAACTGACCTACCTACCCTATTTTTTTCGAACCATTACAGAAAACAAACAATTTTTTTTCTAGGCTAAGGGATAACCTCAATCTTCAGCCCTAACCATTATATGATATACCAACATGTTCCATACCATCACAAATCAATGAGTTCAGACCCAGCAACCAGAGGGTACAGCATCATAGGGAAAAGTTAACTTCAACCTTTAGTCCTTCCAAATAATATGTGGTATATCCCCAGGGTATACATGTACAAAGCCTATAAGAGGAAATGTTTATGATTATCCATCGACATGGGCTCTACTTAGGGGTCACCACCTTTAGAATTTGCGCTATACGATATGATATTGATATTCCTTCAATGATACATTTTCTTAACAATATTTTAACAATACTTCCAACCTTCAGTGACTTGAAATTTGTTTAAGTCAACAAAGTCAACAAAGTCAACAGAGATTTGAGTGAGATCTGCTGGTTTTGTATCCGGTGATCGACATCATTTAGCTAAATGCTGTGTAATATACATCTTACTAGACTGAATAAAATAAAATCAAATCATAGCATTACCTAATTATATGATTACCAATAACATGTTCAAATCCTATATCAAGAGGTTCTTCCCCATTTTCTGTGCATGAACAAAGGGTCTGACTCAAGGTAAAGAAAATAACTATCTATATTTAACTTATATTTCTGCAAGTATTGCTTACTATTGTCACTGACTGTGACTTACTGTAGGTTCACAAAAGATTGGGTAGAGTAAATTTTGCTAATTTACAGAAAATCGATTTTTGCGTTTTTGCGTCTTTGCGAACATGGAGTGCCAGCTATACCCTTAAAGTGGCAGCACTATAATCATTGCAAATTTTAATTTTGCGTTCTAGTCTAAACGCAAAAATTAAACTACCGCAATCTTTTACAGTATATTGGGCACATTCACAAATAAGAACTAAGACTACCACACTTTTAGGTACGATAAGCTGGTTTAAGAAATCGGAGAAGAGTTCCACCCCTTTGGTGCCCGCGCCAGTACCACACTCCAATGGATGTATAAATAAACTTACGAACAACTGTTAATAAATACTGGTAACTGCTACCATAACAAAAGGCAAGCACAAAGGAAAATAACAATGACTCAGCTATGATACCCCGGCCAGTTGCTTTCTCCATATCTCTATAGGCAGGAACATATGGATGGTTAGACTAGCTCCTAGTCTATGATTTACTTATATTGTGCTTTTCTCTGTTCTGGTCTATCTTCTGTTCAATATTTAGGTGTTAGTTTTAGTTGCTGTTGATAGATGGCACCAGTGGTGGTCACCCTGGTCAGTCAGAAATCCAAATAGACCCTTGCTGGCCGCCTGGTGAGCCAATATAGAACTAAATATGGGTAGACATTTTAGAATGGTATATAAACATTAGGTGAGTTATTAAAGAAGTTATAATTTTCTTGGCCTAGGACTAGGCTAATGGATGGTGTATTGTACACACACATACATACACAGATATAAGATAAGTCACAGCGTCAGGATTTAATGGAATTTGCTAGTACAGGATCTTAGAAAAAGCTGCATGTTTGGCTCTTAGCATTTAAGTGTTCATGCCTGGCGCACGAGTTGACTTTGGAATTTGGAATTTCAGCTTTCATCATTTTGCCTGCCATTGGATTTTGGAATTTCAGTTTTCGTCATTTTGTCTGTGATATTTCAGCGAAGTTGGGGCTAGCCAGTTATAAGTGGTGGAGAAAATCAGAGTACCCGGCAAAAACCACTGCCTGACCCCAAGTCACTGGCAATTTTCTTACTTGACCCGCCCAGGATTCCAACCCAGGCAGTGGTGAGGTACAGCTATCAGTCTGATTTTGGACACTCACAGACATGAATGGGAATTGCCCATTCATCTGGGTCTCAGTGATCCACCCAAGAAGAAACTTTAGGTGATATCTTTCTGGCAAAAACATTTTTGGAAGATATCTTTTAGGATAAATACTTTTCAGAAAATAACTCCTGTAAAAAATAACTAGTTGGTGTGTGTATGTTCATTTTACTAAATCCTTTGAAAAGTATTGTATTTTCAGGCAACAATTCTCTTTTAAAAGGGTATCTTAGTGAGAATGGGTTAAAAAGAATCAAACATTTCCCCAGGGGCCTTGGCCTCCTTCCATCCTGTGAAAATAAACACAGGAGAAAACTAACCATTCACTTTGAGATCTTGAATGTATATCATTATCGGGTGCCAACCTTAACCAAGATCTTTGTGGGCCATTAATTCCTTACCATATGTGCGTTCTGGTCATAACTCACTGCTCTAGCTTACTCCGAGCCACTTCAAAGCAGGCAGAACTGGGACAGGTCTAAACACAGATGGTATCTCAATGTACTTACTACACTTACAGCATGGCTGCAGCAGAGTAGGAACTACAATGAGACCTTGAAGATGTTAGCCCATGGTCTTAGCCAGCAGGGCGTCTGGGTGTCTTTTTGGACACCCAAACCCTTAAAAAGCACTGCTCAGGACACCCCAAAAAAATTTGAGAGGAATTTCTTTAAATGTCAATCTCAAGCATATAAATTGAACATTTTCATCTCCATATAATTCCCATGACATTGTAAAAAGATATCATGCTTTATATTGATAAATTTATATATGTTTATGGTTGAAATTTGTGTATATTGTTGCCCCCTTAAAGATTTGGATGCCGAAAAATTTAACAATTGCCAATTTTAGGCACCCAGTTCATAAATCCTGGCTAAGACCCTAGCTGTGTTAACCCATTAATACTAGGTCCTCTACAAATTGCCAGCTGGATCTATGATACTTTTGGAAATAACTTTTGAATAAAGAATGACTTTATTGTATTGGGTGCCAATGGAGCTCTGAAACAGTGTTTTAAATCTAAGATTTAGTTATATAAAACTAGCCATGTTCAATCAGTAAGAGGAAATACCACAAAAAGATAAAGTGAAAATCATACCCTGCATTTGACTGTGTCTCTTGCAATAGATAGATATTTTATTTCAAGTCGGTAATAATTTTACATAGTAAACACAAGCTTCAGTCTTTCAGGACAAATGTTTATGATTTTGGAGTATAATAGCAGATACTTCTGCTCGTTTACTGGTATAACTTATAGCAGCAGAGAGAGCAGGTACAGTTAGTTCCAGACCAGGTTGAGATTAGGTTTTTGCAATAAAGATAATAGTAGTGATATTCTGACATTTGATCACTGACTAAAGCCTTAAGCCATAAATTTTGAGTGTTAAAATGTTCCATTGACAACAAATTAACTACCTAATTTTCATATCCCTGATAGTGACATTTTAAAAAAATTCATTGAGTCCATACCTCCAATTTGAATGCTCAGGACAGGGTCTTAGCCAGGATTTAGAAACTGGGTGCTTTAAGATGGCAATTGTAAAATTTTGGGGCGTCCATTTATTCAAGGGAGATCACAATATATTAAGACAACGACCATGTGTATTTTTCTTTTAGAAAAAGGTAAAACATCATTGCGTTATGCTATAAGGAATTATATTTAGGTGAAAATATTCAATAATTTCTCGAGAAATAACATTTGTAGAAATTCCTAAAAAGAACTTTTGGATGTGCAGATATTCAAATTTTAGAGGGTTTTGGTGTCCAAACGACGCCCAGACACCCTGCTGCCTTAAAGACATCACTGGCTAAGGATCTGAAGACAAGTTGAAACCCCTGCAGGAACCGAAACAGAGATCACTGTGATCATGCATTTCACGATCACAGCTCACAGCTCGCCAAGATTCCAGTGAGACGGCCAGCATGACAGGAAGATCACTGAAACCTACGTACGCCGCCGCGTCCCAGAAGCTGAGAAAACAAGATGAGGCAACACACACGGGCGATCCCACAGAGCGGAGTGTGCTCCTACGCTATGGAAATAGCCATTGGTCAAAGTGTGACCATTCCGCGGCGGACGCGGAGCTCGGGGCAGTCGCTGATCAAAGGGAGGAAGGGGGGATTATGCAAAGCAGGAATCTGATGATATAAGGGACACGTGGGTAAGAATACTAGTCATACGGCAGCTGTCTCTCAGAGCTATGAGTATAGACAAGTGAGCATCAATTGATAAATTTTGACTTGACTTGACCCTTACGGGGCAAATTACATGCATTGAGCAAGAGGAGAATTACCAAAAACATGATCAACAAATTTTTTATTGAAACCTGCCCTACCAGCGAAAGATGAAACTACAAAGCTTATAAAGAGTATTATTATTATTATTATTATTAGTGATGTCATTGATATGAGATTTTATCGATTCGATTAATCGCCATATTTTTCGATACGATTCGATTCGATTTGATTCACCGTAACGTGCTCGTTCATTCTTCAAAGATCAAATTAATTAATTAATTCTGTAATTATGCATTCATTAATTATTATAATCTATCATTATTTATTTTATTCTATTTTTATTTCATTTGAATACATTTATTACTTAATCTAATTTGTTTATCATTTTACTTTATAATTGATTTATTCTTTTATACCTATTACAATTCATTCTACTTTGAATTGAATTCGTTTTGTGGCTGTTATTTGTATTAATTTCATCTATAGCCACATTGTATGTCTATTACGTTTGCTCATTTGAGACACGAACGTTTGAAACGTTCGTATCTCGAATACTGTGCACTTGATGAGCAGTACGTTTAGCGAACGTTTCAAACATTTGTTGCGATTTCTATGTGCGCAGTAAAATAAAATGGCGCCCATTTGTTTTGGTGAGCGAACCGATCTACCGCTCATGATTTTGCGTGTACTTACGGCTGAGAGCCGTAGTACAACGTAAAACATAACCATAAAAGGTAACGGCCGTTGGTATGTTGAGGCTGAGTGATCGCTCATGATTTTTGGCTGTAGAACTTAACCCCCAAATGTAGCGGCATTTGGGGTTGAATTTTGTCGATTCTGCCGCATCGATACGGTTGCCTTATCGATGCGACTATCGACAGGGTCATACCTAGCGGTGCATCGACTTGGCGACTATCGATGACATCCCTAATTATTATCACTATTATTATTATTATTATTTCTATCATTATCTATTATCTTGCACTTGACCCATTCGTTCCTGAAGCGCCAAAATATTGCCAGAGTACTATGATGATATCTCCTAGACAAAAGTGATTTTCAAGAAATATTTGAAGGGGAAAAATGTAGAAAGTAACAACTCCCCTTAAAATTTCCAATTTATGTTTAATTTAGAAGTTATTTTCAAAAGCATCGCAGGTCCAGACAAAAATGGTCAAAGAAACCCCCAAGCATGAATACTGCAATGAATATATTATAATCTGCACCTGGTTACATGATATTCCATCCCTCCAGCTATGTGTATTAGCAGTACCAATTTTATCTCAATTAGCGCCCCCTGTTGGTAGCTGCAGGAACCGACATAGCTCGTCATCATCCGTAGTGGAGATAACTACCTCCACATGTCTCCCATGAGCGCTATTAACTTCTGAGGTACATGGCGGCACGCTGGGACTCAGAAAATAAACCTGAAGCTGTATGCAGCGAACACAGACATCTTTATACGTTTAACGTTGAATGTAGGTCACTAACGTGGTATGGGGAATACATGTGAAATAGCTTAAGCAGATGTTTATATCCGGTAGTAACAAACCTTGATGTTGTGACACAAAATATTTCTACCTAAATTTGAGTGAATTAATAGCTCATTTGCATTTCTTTCCTTTTTATTTCTTAAGAAGTACTTTATTGAAAAACATGGAAAAAATATGGCCTTGTGGTAGCACTTCAGGCTCCCAAGTATAAGATCAGCATTTTAGTGTCTGCAAGATTCCTGGAAGCAAGTTAACTTATTTAACTATTTTGTCTCAGGTATGCAAGAGAATGGTTGATTGGGATGTTTATAAAGTAAAAAGAATCTTTACTTCATGGTACCAGGTCTCTGTCACATCATTAGAATCTAGATGGTCATAAATATATTTGGGGGAGTTTTTGAAGCCTTTTTCTTTCACCAGTCACCACGTGGTCTTGAAGGTGGTCAGGTTTGTTTACATTTACATCACCAGGTGGTGCCATCAGGCTCTATCTGAGTAAGAAACTGCACATTATACCGCCATCTATAGGCCACTGAAAGTACTACCCTTCCGGTATTGGCTCATATTGGAAGCTTAAATTTTCACGGAAAATAGTCTACATCGCGATGTGACCGAAGCTGTGGAAAACAACAAAACTGCCAAAGAGATGATCATGTCTTTCCATTTCTCTCTGTCATTTTTCTCTAAACAGAATTATGTTCAGATTTCCCATGGGTATCCAGATCGTGACCCATGAGGCGAGGCCGGAAAAATGATCTACTCCTAAAAGCGTATCACATTCAGTCAGCTTTAACCTTTTGACTCCTGGTGCTAGGAGAAGATGAACCCGACTCTAATCTTTCCATTGCCTCAGGACATCAAGCATATACTATGATACAGGGTGGGGGATATTCAGCGTATAGAACTCAACCTTTCCCTAAATAGGACATCAAGCATATATGATGATACAGGGTGGGGGATATTCAGTATAAAGAACTCACCCCTTGCCTCAAGACATCAAGCATATATGATGATACAGGGTGGGGAATATTCAGTATAAAGAACTCACCCCTTGCCTTAGGAAATCAAGCATTTACTATGATACAGGGTGGGGGATATTCAACATAAAGAATTCACACAGGAGAAAGAACATCCCAGCGTGAGATACGTCAAAAGCCCTAAAACCCTCAAAAAACACCCATCAAGACACCCCAATCTTTTGGGGAGTAATGTCTTAAAATGTAATTTTCAAAAATATAATTGATTTTTTTTTCACTCCGAAATAAATCACATGACATTGTTTGGTACGCCTTATTTCAATAGGTAAGTTCATGTTTGCCATTGTAATCTGAGCATATTAATATACTCACAGTGGTCTCCCTTGAAGAATAGGATGCCGAAAAAATTATAATTTGCCAATTTTGGGCACCCAGTTTCTAAAGCCTGAACCATTCTATTTCCACTAGATAAATTAGCAGGGGAAGCCGTACCATCTGTGGTCCAGCGGGAACTGGTCTCCATTAAGCTGCTCAGGGTCCTAAACACCTCTCCTAATTCCTCGATCAATCTTATCACTTCACAGGCAGCAGTCAACACAACACTAATTGCTACAAGAAGTTACTGCTCGCTGCCAGTTATTGCTGGGCCACCTCGCTGATGAGCCAAGACAGATATGAGGCTCTGCTGAGAGCCGACAAAGCCTTCACACGGAGGAGAAAGCAGCACCTTTCAACATCTTCACACATTTTATTAGGTATCAGCTATGGAGATACCTATGATGTAGGGTTTGGGGAATGGTCAGTATTTTGCACAAATTCTTATTTCAAAATTGTATTTGGGCTGCCCCAAGGGCTGAATGATCTAGTGCAGCTATATGGTAGCTATGATATAGGGATAGCAGAATAGCATAATGCTCAATATGAGTACTTGAAATGTTTCATTTTAGAATCCCTTTGATATATCTATGATGTAGGGTTGGTGGAATGTTCAGTAATAAGCTCTTCTAATTTCAAATTCTTGTTTCAAAACTCTAGTGGGGCTGCCCCAATGGCTGAATGATATAGTGCAGCTATAAGGTACCTATGATGTAGGGTTGGGGAATGGTCACTATTTAGCTCAAATTTGTATTTCAAAACTGTATTTGGGCTGCCCCAATGGCTGAATGATCTAGTGCAGCTATGAGGTACATATGATGTAGGTTTTGAGGAATGGTCACTATTTTGCACAAATTCTTATTTCAAAATTTATTGGGGCTGCCCCAATAGCTGAATGGTCTAGTGCAGCTATGATGTACCTATGATGTAGGTTTTGAGGAATGATCACTATTTTGCACAAATTCTTATTTCAAAATTGTATTTGGGCTGCCCCAATGGCTGAATGATCTAGTGCAGCTATGATGTACCTATGATGAAGGGTTTGGGGATTGTTCAGTATTATTTCACTTGAAATCTTTCATATTGAGAACCCCTTTGAGATACCTGTCATGCAGGGTTAGGGGAATTAATGTTCAGTATTGAGCAGTTCAAATTCTTGCTTTAAAACCCTATTGGCCGAAAGGTCTAGTGCAGCTATGAGTCCCTTTTGGTGTAGGGTTTGTGGAATCCTGTGCATGAGCACTTTGAATTATTGTTTTCTAACTATTTTTTCCTCAGAGTATTATGATCATGATCATTACAATAAAGTGATTAGCAAAATTATATAAACCGTTCATTCTATAAATATATTTTTCTAGTAAAATGATAATTTCTCTCCAGTTTAGCAAAAAATGTTGTTCCTTTGCGAGGAGTTCATAAGTTTGCGGCATATTTGTCCTGGATGGTCTCCAGGGGGAGCTTCAGGTCACACAGATTTGGTTCTCAATTGTTTTCGTTGCAAACTCGAGTGAATTGATCTGGAATGAGTGGTCCACTACAATGCAATGGAGCCGTGCTATCTCAAAAGTTCAGGAGGTGCACCCTTTTCTGCCCAAATACCAGGAAACAGATACACCATCTTCTGGATCAATAGTACTTTTGATGATAAATTTTGAATTCGGAATGATTTTATGAAATATTTGAAGGAGAGTTGTTGGTTATATTCTGATCAAAGTTTTCGGCTTCAATTATTTTGCCAAGTGTGATTTAGCCTGAACGATTCCATCAAAATTGTCTGGTTTTGGCCACTGGGAGCATTAATGGGTTAACTGTCAAAGTAATGCATATAACAACCAAAACCACCTGACAATTATGGTGATATCTCACTAACAAAAGCAATATGTAGAAAATATCTTCAGGAGAATTTTGTCATCAGAACTCTATCTACAACTCTCCTTCAAATATTTCTCAAATTTAAGGTTACCCATTTTATCTGTTTCCTGGCATTACCCATTTATACCTCTTTAGCAAGTGTCCTCTGGACCTTTGATACTTATCAAAATAACATTGAATCGACTCAGAAATTCACAAAATATTTGAAGAGGAATTGTGGTTTGGATTTTGATCACGTTTTCTTCTTGGAATATTTTCTGAAAATTGCTTTTATTAGAGAGATATCACCAAAATAGCCTGGCGGTTTTGGCCGGTACAGGCATGAAAGGGTTCAGGAATAGAAATCTCTTGACTCTTAAATTACACTAGGTTGCCAGTAGCTGCATTTACTGAAAAATCAGGTGGTGACTCTATAGTTAGAGGCCTTGCTCTTTCATTACAATAGTTGTTGCAATGCCTACCAATACCAATAAGGTTACATATCATTGAATGAAATAAATGTTAACATACCAGAGATCAGCTTCCTTCATCACCAAATCATATCCATACACTCTGCTGGTATTTAGATCCTCTGAAATGGACAAGAATTGAGTAAGTCAATGGGTGCAGCAGCAAGCCAGTGGAATTCTCCTTGGTTAAAATTCTTAGTGTCATATTAGAAGCACCATACTGAGTGATTCTTCTAACTGACTGGCTCTCCTGAGTGCTGGAGTGGTCATGAACCGTAGGTTCATGATGGAGTCCAGATATTCCCCCTCAAGAGCTGTGTATCATGGCTAGTGGAGGGGTAGAGGTTATCCGGGGTGACACTGGTGTCTCCACCACTCACCAGGGGGCAGATTGAGCATGGCAGGATGATAATCAGGAATTTTTATCGCTTTATAAAATCTATACATGATCATCTTCTATATCATATACTATTCAATGGTATTACACACAAAATCATACCCCAACACAGCCCCCTACAAAAATGATTAAAGAAATAAATAAAGAAATAATAAAGAAAAAATAAACAAAATACAAAATAATTTTGAAATATTCTTAAGAGAGCTGTTCCTTTGGTTATAACTACATTATCATAATTATTATCATTATCATTATCATTATTATTATTATTATCATTATTATTAATAGTAGTAGTATCATTATTATTATTATTATTAGTAGTAGTAGTAGAAGTAGTAGTAGTAGTAGTAGTAGTAGTAGTAGTAGTAGTAGTAGTAGTAGTAGTAGTAGTAGTAGTAGTAGTAGTAGTAGTCAAACATTTCCAAAAGATGCTTTCATCAGAATGCGTTCAAAAAAGGCTATGTTCTTAGAACCGCTGCAGGTATAAAATGGTGAAGGCATAGTTTAAGGCCATTGTGTAGGGATTTTCATCTCATTTCCTTACTTCACTTCTATTCCTATCATTCTATTCTCACAGAACCTTCCCCACACCCCCCCAAAATGATAATAAATGTATAAATATATAGATAAATAAATAAATAAATAAATATATGAAAAAATAAATAAATAAATAAATACATGAATAAATACATGAATAAATAAATACATAAATAAATAAATGAATGAATAAATTAAAATAATAGAACAAAATAAAACATTGATGAAAATTAATAAATTTTGATATTGTTTGAAATGAGTTGTTCACTGTCCAGAACATTTTCTAAAAGAAAATGTCAAATATCAACATCCCCATTTTTTTTTATCTGTTGCAGGTATGAAGGGGTTAAGAAGCAGGCCACCCTGTAACTATACTAGCTGTGCCTTTTTTCTCTCATACATCTTGCAAGTGCTACATATTTTCAACAGTAACATTTGGGTTAGCCAAAATATCCACAAGCGGTTCTCTTTTTTTTTTTACTGCAGAACCTGCAGGCGCTCAGCTGTAAGCCAACTGACGACTGATGCATTGTGGGTAGATATGCCTAGGACAAGTTACTCAAATCTGACAATGTAATATCAAAGGTTTATTATACTGTATA
>OZ012696.1:11157228-11181106 GCA_963942565.1 Maea johnstoni | reverse complement strand
GAAAGAGATGGAGAGAGAGAGTGAGAGAAAGAGAAAGAGAGAGTGTGAGAGAGAGAGAGAGAGAAGAGAGAGAGAGAGAGAGAGAAGAGAGAGAGAGAGAGAGAGAGAGAGAGAGAGAGAGAGAGAGAGAGAGAGAGAGAGAGAGAGAGATGGAGAGAGAGCGAGAGAGAGAGTGAGAGAAAGAGAGATAGAGAGAGGGGGGGGCAGTGTATTCCTCTTTATTGGTTGTGTAACAAACAGGCACTACCACTATTCTTTCTTTGCGAGTGATGTTAAAAATTTCCAGTGACAAATGTCGATCGACACACACATGTCTGCAAAAGAAACCTCTATCTCTCTCTCTCTCTCTCTCTCTCTCTCTCTCTCTCTCTCTCTCTCTCTCTCTCTCTCTCTCTCTCTCTCTCTCTCCTCTCTCTTCTCTCTCTCTCCTCTCTCTCTCTCCTGTTTGTCATCACCTTGAGTATTAGCTGACAACTGAGCCATGTATCTACTGTGTGTAATTGCCTCTCACCCCCCTTCTCTCTCCATGTGTAATGTCTACAAGTCGAGTTGTTACAGGAAGACCCACTTAGTCCCTGTATCCATAACAGCCCCTATTTCCAGAAGCGTGCATGCTGATGTAGGTATATATACACACATACAAACAGCTAGGCTTGTGTTGTAGCTACTGTATGGTTCCTCTACACCATAGTTTTGCCAAGCAGGGCTTCTGGGCATCATGCGGACACCCAAAACCTGAACATCACCCCTTAGAACACCCATTTTTAGTGAGAAATTTCTTTTAATGTCATTTTTTTAAACCTATAATTAAGTCCCAAATATAAATACCATGACATTCTATAATGATATTTATGTCTTATTTCTATCAGTAAATGCATGGTTTATGGTCGTAATCGGAGTTATTGTGGAAAAGCCCTAAGGGTTAAATGTTGGGGTTGGATAATGACAGGAGCAAATGGAGTAAATGTTTGTTTGTGTGCATGTTACAAACATAAATGCTAAGTATATCTGCCGCACTATATCCTTAACATCTGTAGCTACATGAACTTGCATAACAGCTAGAACAAAGCAGCAGGGTCTTAGCCAGGAATTAGAAACTGGGTGCCTAAAATTGGCCATTGTAAAATTTTTGTGTGTCCAAAATTTTAAGGGGAACCACAATATACTTAGATTTCAACCATAAACATGTTTATATTTATCAAAATAAGGCATGATATCCTTATAATACAAGGGTCATGGGAATTAAATGACAATGAAATAATTCAATTATATGCTTGAGATTGCCATTTGAAGAAATTCCTCACAAAAAATTTGGGTGTCCTGAGGGGTGCTTTTTAAGGGGTTGGGTGTCCAAAAAAATACCCAGACGCCCTGCTGGCTATATAAGTCAATTAATTGTGGTACCTCAGCATTCAGTTCATTGCAGTTCATAAAATAAATGTTAAGAATGGTAAAACTTTCACTCACATTTAAAAGATGTCAGTTCTGCATGTATCCTTCCTATATATGTATCTTGTCTAATGTGGTATAAGTCAATTAATTGTGGTACCTCACGTTCAATTCATTGCAGTTCATAAAATAATTGTTACCAGTGGTATTATTATAGATAGATAGATAGAAAATCTTTATTTCAAGTCGGTAATGATTTTACATAGTAAACTCAAGTTGCCATGGCTCTTGGCCGACTAAAAAATAACAATTCAAAATATAACATACAGGCTGTAACAGCAATATAAATGATAAGTAGAGGGGAAGTTATATAAGTTTTACTCACATTTAGAGATGTCAGTTCTGCAAGTATCCTCAATCCTATATGTATATTCCCGAATGTGGTATAAGTCAATTAATTGTGGTATTCAATTCATTGCAGTCCATAAAATAAATGTTACAAATGGTATAACTTTCACTCACATTTAGAGATGTCAGTTCTGCAAGCATCCTTCCTATATGTATATTGTCATATGTGGTATTGTCTAATGTGGCATAAGTCAATTCATATATGTTACAAATGGTATAACTTTCACTCACATTTAGAGATGTCAGTTCTGCACGTATCCTTCCCGGTATATGTATATTGCCTAATGTGGTATAAGTCCTGCAGTGATTTGTGACTTGTTGGAGAGATCTCCGTAGTTCCCTCGGAGGGGAGGCATAGAGCGGATTACGACTCTCCGGCACAGCAGCAGCGTGGAGGAGGGAGAGAAGGTGTTTGCAGTTGGCTGTCAGCCCCCCGTAAATGAGTTGCGGGCACATGGCCACTGGAGGAAAACTCGGCTCAGATGTCATGTGGGGGAATCATAGCAGACAGCTGCCTGCTCCCCGCCCCACAGCCCTGCAGGCCGCCCTGACTGACAGGCGGCAGGGGTGCAGGGTGCAGCAAGGAGGATAGCCTAGCCACAAGGCTCTGTTATGATTTTACTTTATTATATATAGAAGCCTGCACCTATACTAGATAGGGACTTAATTATGTGGCCTACTGTTGGCCATTTAGTTCCCGCAATTGCCACACAAGGGGAGATTACAGTAACAGATTTTCAAGTGAGCCCCTAGTATACCGCAGTGCCATCTATCCACAATGGAAGACATTTAAATAGGGCCTGGGAGGCAGGCTACAGGGAGGACTGGGTGTGGAGGGACAGGAAGAGGGTGGGGGGGGGAGATGTGGGATAGGAGGAGAGGAGAAGGGATTAGGGGGGGGGGGGTGGAAGACCTTAGGGTTTCTAACCTTTAAGAGGGGGGGGGGGGGGGTAGGGATTTTAACCATTAAAGGTTTACCCATAGTAGTGAATACTGGAAGAAAAGGGGGTGCAGGATCGGTGGAGGATGTGTGGATGGCAAGGGGTTTGTTAGACTTTTGAATTGGCACCTTTAAAAGTTCCCCCAATAGGAGTGAGTAACTGGGAATGGGGGGGGGGGGGGGGGGAGGGAGGGTGCAGGATGAGTTGGTGGAAGACGTTACAGATTGACACCTGCAACATCCTTCCCCCCCCCCCTCTATGATTCCTTAATGGTAATAAAGACAACTTAGATTTAATTGTAGTATTACAAATAATGAGAGGAAATCAAAATGAGTGAGCAGATTTTTTTTATCTATGATCTACCAGAACTGAGCAAAATAGACATAACGTATCAATAGAATAGCTTCCTATGGTACACAATTCTTGACTTGGTGGCCTGCTTCCTAATGGCTATAATCAAAGGTTTATGATACTATAGTATCATCAACTTTTGCTATAATATATAGGCTCTTACCGGACACTGGATAACTTTCAGATCAGATCCCTGCAATCTGTGAATGTCATATTCAAGCAAGACTTCAACTCTTCAAGTAGACTTCCCAATCCCTTGTAGGAGTGATTGCATATGCTTTTAGATAGGGCTTAAATGAATAAGCCTATTAAGCTATCATCACCATTACTTCATAGTCTTTAACAAGACTTCTATCCTCTCTGATTATCTTATCATCATGGTGACCCTATCTGTCCCCCTAGGACCCCCTACCAAGTGGCCACTGGCTCAAATCACCTATGAAATTACCCCCTCTCGGTCAAGAGGACACGCCCTCTTCTGATTACACAGCAGGCAGGGTCTTAGCCAGTAGGGTCTCTGGGTGTCTTTTGGACTCCCTGGTTCATGAAAAATACCTGATTTTAGGTAAAAAGCCACCATAGATTTTGGTATTTGTTTTTTAGTAAATATGTACTCCAAGTTGAATTTCTAATAAGTTTAACTTCAAAGTAATAACAAAGACATTTCATGAAGAGCTAAGCATATATTTACTTAATTTGTTAATGTACATAATCAGTGTAATGATTTTTACTTTTTCAATCAGGGATTTTGGACACCCTAAATTCTTGAAATCCCAATTTGGAAACAAAATTGAAGAGGGATTGTTAAATTCAACAAGAAGTAGAATATTCAGTCAAATTTTGTTAAATATTTTGCCTCATTATTAAGATATTTCCATTAGTGAGAGAGCATGTGTGTTGTGTGTGCCCCAGATGCTAATGGTATAAACAAGAGGCAGCGAGCATGTCTGTGTTTTGCGCCCCTCCTCACAGCGCCATCTATCATGGAATAGAGCCTTGTAGCTAGGCTATGTGAGAGCATGTGTGTTGTGTGTGCTCCAGATGCTAATGGTATAAACAAGAGGCAGGGAGCATGTCTGTGTTTTGGGCTTCTCCTCACAGCGCCATCTATCATGGAATAGAGCCTTGTAGCTAGGCTATGTGAGAGCATGTGTGTTGTGTGTGCTCCAGATGCTAATGGTATAAACAAGAGGCAGGGAGCATGTCTGTGTTTTGGGCTTCTCCTCACAGCGCCATCTATCATGGAATAGAGCCTTGTAGCTAGGCTATGTGAGAGCATGTGTGTTGTGTGTGCTCCAGATGTTAATGGTATAAACAGAGGCAGCGAGCATGTCTATGTTTTGCGCTCTTCCTCACAGCGCCATCTATCATGGACCCTCTGGGAGAGATAATCACCGCTCAGGAATAACAAAGTAAGGCAGAGCAGGAGGCAGGGTAGCCTAGATTTCTAGGCTGTCATATGTATTTTTTTCTCTCATTTGTTTCTGTTACCAGGCACCAAATAGTCTAGGTGGCCATAGTGTCCAATTTAGTTTACATTTGTCTCACCAGGATTCAGTTTGATTAGGTAAACATATAGAGATAGGAGGAGCAGGTGGTGCCATCTATCTACCAAACCTGGTACCACACCACAGTGCTTGGTCAACACATAATGGAAGGTGAACATTACAGGGACTAGGAGCCTAGTCTAGGGGGCAGGGAGCAGATGATTGATGAAGATGTTTCACTGGATTAATAGATAATACCAGGAACTATTTATTTGAAAGGGACCAGATACTGAAATTGAGGCCTGTGGTGTGATGTATCAACCAATGGCTGTAATGTATTTTGATTAATTGCAATCCCGCAGCAAACAGTACATAAACAAAGGCCAGTTGACTGAGAGACATGCTTGTTCAAGCAGCATCCTAAAAACGGATTATTTATACATTTTTGGAGCACAGGAGCCATACAATCAATCTGTTAGGTTAGTACATAATTAATCTTATTTTTCCTGAAAGAAAAATAACTGTGCAGAAAAGAAAAGACAACTAAGTTAAGTTTGGTCCAAATGGCTCTGTTATAGAGTTCTACCTACATTCAAGCAGCTAGAATGAAAATATCTAAAATGGTCGGTCATTTTCTTAATGTGTTTCCTTTTATAATGGTGTAAATCTTCATTAATTAAAAAGTTTGCATGATGGTCTTGAAGATGAAAGGATTTAAGAAGCAAACAAATCATGCTAAGTATTTTTTAGGAATTTTTTAAATCAGGGATGCAGGTGGGTTTGTGGAAAGTCAGCCATTTTTTTTGATGAGAGCTTAATTCATCCTCCTTGTAAACTTGGTTCAAATACTCCTTCATTTATTGTCTAGTTGCTTTGAAAAAAAGTAATAGGATAGCAGACCTAGTAATCCTAATTTTAAAGGAATTTTTGTGCATGACTTAAGAATATTTTGTTGATTCTGAATTTTTAAAAGTGAAGTGTGTTTACAACAGACTGGCCTTATTGAGTGGTGGCCATTTCGTTAGCGTAGCCTTGGTTAAACATTGACAGCTATGGCCAATTACTCTCTTCCTTTTCATTGAAGGGCAGTAATAGTATTTTGAATGTACAGTAGACTTGTTAACCATGATTTTGAAGTATCTGTCATACCCCCAAGTAACCCTCCTACTTCTGTAGGAATATTTCAATTTACGGTCATATTTATAGTAAAATCCACATAGCACTATGTTTTATATATTGGATACTTGCTTCTAACTGTGAAGGAAGGACGCAATGTTATTTTAGTTTTTTTAGTAAAATAAATCAGATAAAACCATTTTAATTGTTGGTGAAACTACTGATCCTTTTACAATTCAGGCCGAACCCAAGTGTTTACAGGGAAGATTAAGGGGTGATACTCCTTATTGCACTTGTAGGTTCAATTGCAATATCATAGTGTTAACTGTAATCTCAATGGATATATGAATTGCTATTCCATAGCACCCATCACAGTGCATGCATTGCAATTACAGTATGTTACATATTATACGCCTTTGTAAATTCATACCAAATTACATATCTTGCCTGTGTAGCAGTGTTCTAATTGAAACAAGCACTTACAAGTCAGTCTATTACATGCTGCGGAACTGTTGTCAGCTATGCAGCAGGTTCTAGAGTTGGCATATATATCAGCCGCCTTTCTGGTCCCTTTCAAATATAAAGTTCCTGATAATACGCATTACAGAAAGGAAGGAAATTCAAAGAACTTTAATAAATCAGAAGATTAAAAGACCATGCATCTACATTATTGGATCTGGAGATTTAAAGAACTTACACATTACAAAACATATTATTTGTCTTGGGTGAAGAATTTCTAATGATATTGATTTAAGCTACACAATGATTAAATATTCTCAACAAGATGTAATCCGTTGGTTTGGACATGACATAGAGATATTATTCCTTTAATTCTTGGATAAGTAAATTCATAATAAGTGTTGTTAGCTAAGGGTATTTGTGTCCTGATGTTTGAATTTTGAGGGTTTGGGTGTCCAAATAATGCACAGACGCGCTGCTGGTCAAGACCTAACCTAAGTCCTAGGCCAAGAAATTTATTTCACTTCCTTAATAACTTCCCTAATGTTTATATACCATTCTAAGATGTCGACCCATATTTAGTACTAGATTGGCTCACCAGGCGGCCAGCATGGGTTTTCTTTGGATTATGATTCCGACTGACCAGGGTGACAACCATTGGCGCCATCTATCAACAGCAACTAAAACTAACACCTAAACATTGAGCAAAAGATAGTCCAGAACAGAGAAAAGCAATATTTTTAAAGTAAATCATAGACTGTTAGCTAGTCTAGTCAAGACCCTGCTTAATGGACACTGTGCCAGGCATCTTGAGCCAGTGGTCATTGTTTATCAACAGAGTAAGAGGCACACTTAGGAGGCAGCTGTAGCCTGTTTCACTTAATAAAGGTTGCATAATAATTCCCAATGGCCAGTTAACTGCTGAGTGACCACACCCAAGGGAAAATAAACCCTGAGCTGCAACGCCTTGCAGCTCTAAAGCAGTACTAGAGCAGCTATGGAGTTGCTCTAGTCCATTTTTATATGCAAATGAGGGAGCTGCACTAAATTGCCGCTCTAGAGCAGCTCTAAAGATCAAGGAAGATCTGCTTTGGTGCCACTTTGGAAATCTGAATCGTAGCAGCACCATTGCTGCTCTATGGTGCTAGAGCTGTTCTAGAGCAGCTATGCGGTGCAGCTCCCTAATTTGCATATAAAAATGGACTAGAGCAACTCCACAGCTGCTCCAGTGTAACTCTAAAGCAGCTCTACATATAGAGCCGCATTATAGCAGTTCCATAAAAGGTTCTGGAGGGACAATCTAGAGCAGCTTCAGAACCACTCTGGATACCACATTCAAATAATTATATACATATATATATATATATATATATATATATATATATATATATATATATATTATATATATATATATATATACATGCATATATATATATAAATATATATAATATATATATATATATATATATGTATAAAATATATATATATATACATATATATATATATATATATATATATATATATATATATATATATATATATATATATTTGAATGTGGTATACTAGAGTGGTTCTGGAGCTGCTCTTTTATGGAACTGCTATAATGCAGCTCTATATGTAGAGCTGCTTCAGTGCCGCAGTATATCACATAATCAATAGATATAGATGTATATAATCATGAATAACTATTTCTAAATCATTCATAAATACCCATAAATCAATTATTAATATCTATATAAATCATTTTTAAATCAGTCATTGATATTGATAAATGGCTTATTGATATTGACAAATGATCTATAAAGAATTTAGAAATATCATTAAATCATTTATTTAAAGTGTATGCATGCTTGCCATTACCACCCCCCCCCCCCTTCAAGTAAACTATATTTACTCTTCTGAGTGAAACAAATAAGACAATAAAACAGGCATTATTATTTTCATTATTATTATATTATTATTGTAATTTTTACAATTATTATTATCATTATTATTATTATCATTAATAGTAATAATAATAATAATAACATTAGTATTATCATCATTTTTATTAATATCATTATCATATTATATTAAAACAGCTAGTTCAACCTTGTATTTTTAGTTTCCTCATATTTGCACTTGCAAGGATTTTTCATGCAAATATACTGGACATATTTCATGTAAATATCTTAACATTTTGATCTTCTTGATAAAAAAAAATTGGGTTTAAGAATTATTGATTATATAATGATTCTTATTGCTTATAACAGAGGTTGAAATTTCACTTACTTTCCTATGATTTATGCACATTATTCCCTTAACATCACTCTGCTGTGCCATGCTGACATTGCTACCTCTGAATGAAAGGCAGTCTGGCAGCTAGTACAAGAGTGTGTGCCTCTAAAATTTGACCCACCCTCAAGGCCACTTGTAGGATTCCAAAATTAATAAAAACGTATCTAGATATGAGGTAACATTGTAAATATATGTCAATACTGCTTGGGGTATACAATTGCAACAAATAAACAAGACGTAGGAATAATGAAACATTGTCTCTGAGGATTTCTCAAAGTGCATGCGACCTAGATCTCAAAGCCAGAAATAACTAGGCCAGACTCATTCTTAACTTGTCATTTCACAGAACCACAACTCAAGTGGAAGCATGCAACACAGAGGTGAAATATATCATCTATAAAAATGAATGTGCTACAATTACTAATTGGAGAGGGATACAGTTAGGTAAGAGAATATACTAGACATTTTACTGATAAAATTATATTATAATTGCAGGGATTCAGTATGTACATGTAGGCCTATATATAGGCTATATAAATATATATATATATATATATATATATATATATATATATATATATACACACACACACACATTGGATGGGTAATGTCAATTCATGTGTCAGTCTTTTTTTTTGGGGGGGGGGGGGGTTATAAAATAATTGCCAATTACATTGTTGAGTGTCCAGAATCAGTAAGTCAAATTGGCAACAAAGCTGCTCTATTGCACCTCATACTTTAAGAATGTACCATAATACTTTTAAGTACTAAGTATGAGCTGCACCATAGCAGCTTCATTGCAGCAATGAATTTGCCACCTAAGTAACTATTGCAATAGAGCAGCTTTATTGCATCTTGTACTTGTCTTAGATACAACTGAACTGCTCTGACTACTGATAGTTAGACTGAGAGCAGCTATAGTGCAGCTTGTACTCATCAAAGCTGCAACATAGCTGCTCTCATCATTCATTGTTGCACTAAAGCAGGTCTAGTGCCACTATACCCCCTGAAAGCCACACTAAAGCAGCTGAAGGGCAGCTTCTAACCATCAAAGCTGCAACGTAGCTGCTCTCATCACATATTGTTGCACTAGAGCAGAACTAGTGCAACATCCTTACTAATTCTTAAGAAGTTGCTGCACTGAAGCAGCTCCAGTCACCAAAAGAGAGTGGCTGCGAAATGCATTGCAACTCAATTGCAGCTCTAAAGCCACGCTAGAGCTGCACTTCAGTGGCAACGTTTTATTTTCCCTTGGGCAGCCAGCCCAGCTTGATACACCATGACCACTGCTGACATCCTAGTAGACTAGGTTCCTACGTAGTCCCTATAAACAGCTGACATTCCCTTCTGTGCTGACCAAGCAATATGGTGTAGTACCAGGTATGATAGATAGATGGCACCACCTGCTCCTCCAGATCTCTAGAGGATTTACCCTGTCATACTCAAACTGAATCCTGGTGAGAGAAGTGTAAACTAAATGGACCACTGCCACCTAGAATATTTGGTGCTAGGTAACAGAAAAAAACATAACAGAAAATACATATGACAGCCTAGAAATCTAGGCTAACATCTTAGTAGCTTGGTTCTCTATCAGAGTTAGGTATGATGCCACCACTAGAGATATATGTTGAGTTGTAAGTGGGTTTGAAGTCTATATCAAACTATAGATGGCAGCACTTTGTACAAAACACAATTCATGCATGTCCCCCTTGAGGATTGACTTACAATAACGATGTGCTTCTGGCACCGACATAATTTTCAGAACTAACTTGCCATGCCGGGCAATAATCTGTCGCTATGATTTTCATTTGCCCGACATAATTTTTGACTTGCCCGAAATAAGTTATAACATATGCTAGAAAGGCATGTAATGTTTATCAGGGATTTAAAGATTCAAAAACCAATATCGTTTCAGTTGTGTTGCATACCTTTGGGTATTTGGGCCATTTACAATGTGTTTAGTGTTTAGAAAATCAGCTTGCCCATTCGGGCAAGTGATAACTAATATGTTCTTGCCCGAAAGCCCTTTTTTTTCAAAAATTCACTTGCCCGGGTAAACGGGCTAGTACTCATGTCGGTACCTGTGCTTAATTTAAACCCATTCATCCCCTTGGTCTAAAAATGCCTAAATAGAAAGATATTCTTGATAAAAAAAATTGTTTGCAAAAATATTTACAATACTATTCCTTCAATTCTTCTTTTTTTAAGTCTCATTTTGTGCCTGTGTTATTCTAATTTATAAATGAAAGATCATAACATTCCGACAATTTTCATTTTAGGGGAGTCTGAGTATGAATGGGAGTGTCAATGTGTGTATGCATTAAACAGAAATATTTAGTTTCCATGTCTGCCACCAGATGTCCTAAGAGTTCAGAAACATCCAAATGATTCTCATCTAAGTGACTCACAGTCTAGCTTCATTGAAGAGAAATGATCACTTTTCCATAATGGCTATCCATATCGTTTGAAAGTATGCGCTCAGGAGATTAAAAGATAATAACTAATGCCAGAAAAATTAACGATTTCCAGGGAAGTTTCCGCTTCATTTGCTCATCACAAATAGTCATTAGATGAAAATGTGGATGAAAATGGAGTAACCATGGTAATGTCCAAATATCCTGGAGCACAGACTTTTGGTCATGGAGCACAGTAATTTTTGGTAGCTGCTATGCGACAATGGATTAAAAATATTGTCGTCTGGTGACACTTCCATGTCAGCCTTTGACGTAATAATGGACCTACAGTGTAGATCAATCAATGGGCCATACACATAAATGGAGTTAACTCGTTCTTCATACATTTGCATTTCATACTCAGGGCTGGCTAAAGCGAAACAATCAGATGTGCACCATCTCTACCTTCCTTTAAGTCTCGATACCTAAAAGCCATGTACTGTACTACTTTGTAACCCTGGGGCCCTCGGGCTGTAACTTGCAAACATGCCAGAGGGCCTCAGGGAAGATCCTTACCATTGGACTGAGTTACCCTCTTTAAATAAAGATTATTATTATTATACTACCTGCATCAAAATAGTGAAAGTGAATATTGAAAGGCTCAACTGTTAATTTAGCTTCTCCAAAATTTACCATGTTACACAGTGCTTTATGTTTGCTTGTAGCACATTTTTAGCTAGACACAGATGCATACTGACCAGTGCAACGAAGTAACAGTTGGACAACCCTGATAACTAGACAAAACCAGCAACTAGTCATAATCATTATCATCTTTCTCATGTGATTCAATCATTTATCTGATCTACCTAGGTTTCAATAATTAGATAAGTCAGTAAAATAATTATGATGGGATTTTCATGTGCTTTGATTAAGAAGAGCATTTGATGAATACAGAGAAATACATCCCCTTGATCCGCAACCCCATAGGCTTAGCATGCTAGTACCTAGGGTATGTGCGCCTCGGGTTACGCGGTGTGGCCTGGGGAAGTATTGGTCACGTGATTTTTTTCAAAGAGGCTGGCAGTATGTCTGGCAGGATGTTGGCTGGCAGGCAGCCAATCCTGGGGTACACAGGTTATCTATGACTCATATAGTGGGAGGCAACGAAATTTGATGACGCATGCACAGTGCCCACTCCCTGTCTACTACTCCCAGATGAATATAACCATGTAAATCAAAGAGCTTCTGGCCGTATCTACCCTAAGCTGCGATTTTGCCATCATAGAGAGTAGAACTAACCAATTACGCTGGTTAAATTGCTACAAACTGACCAGACAGTTTTCTTGGGGATAATTAGTCCACTTTACTCCTCCCCTCTGCCATTAAGGGACATTAGTTTTACACAATAAAACAGGACACAAAAGGCCGATGTCAGTTCAATGAAGTGAGAATAGGATGGGAGGCCCTGGGGACCAGCGCTCAATTGTTTGGGGGGATTTGTTGACAACCACTGACTGTCAACCTAGCTGCCTAATTGTGTGTGGATCATCCTACAAGAATTTGGTTCGCAGCTGAGATGGATATCTCATTTAAAGGGGACCTGTAGGGTGTTAACGTTAGCAGGTATCACTTTTATCTTTAGAAGTTGTTTTCGTTGATTCTTTTGTGCTAACGGAGGGATTACGTAACAAATTGATATTAATAGGTAGAGGAGGTGGTGTGGCAGGCTAAGACTCTACAATTCTCCAATCAAGGTGATGTCTTAATGGAATGTTAATCAATCGCCATGACAACACCCCACTCATATTAACCCTTCCAATGCTGAGGCTACTTTAAATTGTCCAAAGCACAAGAATGCAAAGATTTTTGAAAAACATATAAATCCTGTCATGTTAGTATTCATTGGATAGCTCTCACTGAGCACTCTCAGATGAGTACCCATGTGCCAGGGGTTCAGTAATTTTTCAGGTTGTTTGCATCATTTTGTATTGGCCAATAGCAGCATAAGGGTTAAGAGGGGTGGCTTTTCACATGTGTATACCATTTAGGCCTAAAAATGATTGTTTCCTATAACAGTTCGAAAAAAAACACTTACCTATTCAGAATAAATGTGAAAATTCCTTTAGGAACTTATAAATTGAAGTAACTGAGTATCTTTGGGTCATTTTAGTTCAAATATACTTATGACTAACTGGACAGTGTGCCGCTAGCACACAGTTACTGGTACCCTGTTTGTTTCCTAAAACAGATTGAGAAATGGGTAGGTAAGTAGGTAAAAGTCTTTCTTTTGATTTTTTTCCAAAAATGTGACAGCCTGGACAGTGTGCTTCTGGCTACACAGTTACTGGTACCCTTAGACTAGGTTCCTAGTCCCTAAACAGCTGACATTGCCTTCTGTGCTGACCAAGCAGAGTGGTGTAGTACCAGGTATGGTAGATAGATGGCACCACCTGCTCCTCCTATCTCCATCCTCATACTCAAACTGAATCCTGGTGAGATAAGTGTAAACTAAATGGACCACTATGGCCACCTAGAATATTTGTCGCTAGGTAACAGAAAAAACATAACAGAAAATACATATGACAGCCTAGAAATCTAGGCTACTGGTACCCTGTATGCACAGGTTAAGGTCTATCAATCTCTGGGTAATGAATGAGAGATACTGATAAATAAATACAACTCACCTGGCTGCTGTTGAAGGAATGCGTTGCTATGTCCCTGTCTGTGGTATATCCTTTAAGTAGTGATCCCTGCACCCTGAGGCTATTATGGTCTGTAACGAAACCAGACAGTGGGGTTTAAGGTAACTGCTCACAACATTGCATAAGAAATACTACTCAATGCCCTAACTCACAGCTGGCATCTGCTAAGGTCAATTCAAAAAGGATTAATTTAACTGAATCTTGCTATAAGAAATACTCAATGCTCCAGGGTTCGACTTTCCCAGGGGCCCAGGTTAATATGCCCTTAGGTTTTGCTGTGGGCCCCTGGATTTTTCAGACTAGCGGCCCAAAATAGTATTCATGATAACCAGAAATCCTGTTTTTGACCACTTATTTTTATCAAAAGACATTTTCGGGCCCCTAACTTGAAATCTAAGTGTCAGACCCTGTGCCCTATTAAATGTGCATATACTTACAGGTCTATCAAAAGGAATATTTTCAATTGAATCTTGCTGAGCTATGAATCACTCTTGAAAAATGAAACTAAAACTAACATCCCTCAAAACACTTTCATCAAGATACATGTATTACCAAAATATTCCTGATATCAACTAAGTTACAGTCCTATTCTATAAAATAAATCCACCGCAATTAAGAAAAGTCTGATTTATACTAAATATGCTAATAGTGTTGAAATAATATGAAAATAAACATTAACTCAAAATATATTCAAAAGAATTAAAACTTTTGTGAGGTGATTGGCATTTCTACACTAAATATTTTTGAGATCAGATTGACATTCCTGCTTTGAATATTGTGCACTGAATTTTATTCTGAAAGATATTGCCGAAATAGCCAGGTTTTTTAGCGCCACTGATTGGGCTTAACTGATTTCTATCCCGGACCCACCCTATAACAGAAGAAAGACCCAATATATATACTCATTCCCCCTATAATCTAGCCCTCTTTTTCTTCCTAATAAGGATGGGTCCGGGATACTTCAGTTAGGCCACTCAGATTGGATGATTGTGTTAAAATCAGCCAATAACCAAAATTTATCTTGTTTGGCCTAAATATCCTTGAGACATTTCAGTGCTATGTAGAGTGTAGAGAGAGAGAAAAGGAATTCTCTGAAAAATTGTTCATTATCCATTGAACAATGTTCGCTCAAATATTTGCTTAGTTCTATTCCAAGTGGAATATTTGCATAACTTCAAGATGACCTGTTTAACCAGGTAATCAGGCCTCACTGTTAATTAATATGCTTATTATTATACCTTTAAAGCAGCTAGATCATCCTACCTATTTACCATACAAAATATTTACTTGCCATACAAATATAAGGTGATTAAATGACAGGAACCACTCAATTGAGGTAATTTCATTCAATGCTGTGCAGCAGTGGAGAAAACGTGCATTTTAACAGGAAGGTAAGTTTATAACATTTTTACTTCCCCTAGAAGATTATTTCATATCATTACTCACTGATTGAGGAGTAGTGTTAAAATAAACCTTAATCAGCCTGAGTTATACTTATAGGATATAAGTAATCATATCTATTTGAAAACCAAGTATATATGATATAAAATTTATGATTTATTATACAAAACTATACATTGTCTTAATTAAACAATTGTGTATCCCTCCTTAATCTCTAGATGTATTGTGTGTAATTGGCAATACCCATAACAGTGGCCATGTGTTTGTTGTGCTTTTACTATTCTAAATATTGAAAAATTCAAATATTTTTTGACAGAATAATTATAAGTATATTTCTCTTTAAATAAAGCAACAGAACATTATCCTTCTCTGACACTCACAAGTATTCTCCGTAATGGCAGGAGGTCAAATACCTCATATATCATTTAAGTATAGAACCTAGTGCCTTTACATAATGCTTAAAGAATATTTTTTATCCAAGTTCTTGTATATAACCAACCTGAACTAAAGATTATCTATCCATCTGACACATATTTTTTCAAAAGATTCTTTTTTAAAAGACATTGTCATATTCAGGTCATTTTTTGGTCACTACAGGCATGAATAGGGTAATCCTTAATGCCCAAACATTTTCTAAAGAAGCACAAAAACAATATTTCATACTGATCAGATAAACAAATAGACAGTCCTGAAGCACATAAATATTGACAGTTATCTGATACCACATAGATCTTCCAAGTGAATAAGTAAAATATCATGATAACGGTCTGCTCTGACTGATAGTGATTTAACAGTTAACTGACCAGCTCTGCTGTGGAAACCATTTGATCTCCTCCAAGATCTTACAAATACAAGCCACAGGTTAAACATAAATCTCCAGAAGCCATCTACTTGAAGTGGAATCTGAAAAGGCTCAATGGTTTCATACTGACAGCAACCACCATTGATAACAGGACTTCACTGATTTACTGGACTCCTTTGCTATATACTTAATAGGCTTAAAAAAAGAAATTGTTTGTTTCCTGTAACGGTCCGAAAAGAAATAAGGGTAGGTAGGTCGGTAAAAAAAAAAATTTTTGCATTATTTTTTTGGTCAAAAATGTGTGTTTTATGCATGTTTTACGTTGATTGGGAGTTGGGAGGGCAGAAAAAAACTTTAGGGTAGGGATTTTCTTGAATAAAAACATGTTAGGGTAGGGTTACAGGAAACAAACAACTTTTTTTTAGGCCTTATCATGAAGCCATTCTAATATAGAAAAGTGCTCTTTGAGAAAAGTTCACTGTGGAAAAGGTTGTACATAATAGATAAGTGTTCACTACAGATGTTCACATCTCAGACGTTGTCCATAATACATAGTCTTAGCTAGGATTTAGAAGCTGGGTGCTCAAAATCGGCAATTATCTTATTTGGGTGTCTTATTTTTCAAGGGAGACCCCATCATACTCTTCTCTACCTGTAATACAGGTAACTTCTCTACCTGTGCTACAGGTAACTTCTCTACCTGTACTACAGGTAACTTCTCTACCTGTACTACAGGTAACTTCTCTACCTGTAATACAGGTAACTTCTCTACCTGTACTACAGGTAACTTCTCTACCTGTGCTACAGGTAACTTCTCTACCTGTGCTACAGGTAACTTCTCTACCTGTGCTACAGGTAACTTCTCTACCTGTACTACAGGTAACTTCTCTACCTGTACTACAGGTAACTTCTCTACCTGTAATACAGGTAACTTCTCTACCTGTGCTACAGGTAACTTCTCTACCTGTACTACAGGTAACTTCTCTATCTGTGCTACAGGTAACTTCTCTACCTGTGCTACAGGTAACTTCTCTACCTGTGCTACAGGTAACTTCTCTACCTGTGCTACAGGTAACTTCTCTACCTGTGCTACAGGTAACTTCTCTACCTGTGCTACAGGTAACTTCTCTACCTGTGCTACAGGTAACTTCTCTACCTGTGCTACAGGTAACTTCTCTACCTGTACTACAGGTAACTTCTCTACCTGTACTACAGGTAACTTCTCTACCTGTAATACAGGTAACTTCTCTACCTGTGCTACAGGTAACTTCTCTACCTGTACTACAGGTAACTTCTCTATCTGTGCTACAGGTAACTTCTCTACCTGTGCTACAGGTAACTTCTCTACCTGTGCTACAGGTAACTTCTCTACCTGTGCTACAGGTAACTTCTCTACCTGTGCTACAGGTAACTTCTCTACCTGTGCTACAGGTAACTTCTCTACCTGTACTACAGGTAACCTCTCTACCTGTGCTACAGGTAACTTCTCTACCTGTACTACAGGTAACTTCTCTACCTGTACTACAGGTAACTTCTCTACCTGTGCTACAGGTAACTTCTCTACCTATACTACAGGTAACTTCTCTACCTGTGCTACAGGTAACTTCTCTACCTGTGCTACAGGTAACTTCTCTACCTGTGCTACAGGTAACTTCTCTACCTGTACTACAGGTAACTTCTCTACCTGTGCTACAGGTAACTTCTCTACCTGTGCTACAGGTAACTTCTCTACCTGTGCTACAGGTAACTTCTCTACCTGTGCTACAGGTAACTTCTCTACCTGTGCTACAGGTAACTTCTCTACCTGTACTACAGGTAACTTCTCTACCTGTGCTACAGGTAACTTCTCTACCTGTACTACAGGTAACTTCTCTACCTGTACTACAGGTAACTTCTCTACCTGTACTACAGGTAACCTCTCTACCTGTACTACAGGTAACTTCTCTACCTGTGCTACAGGTAACTTCTCTACCTGTGCTACAGGTAACTTCTCTACCTGTACTATAGGTAACTTCTCTACCTGTACTACAGGTAACCTCTCTACCTGTACTACAGGTAACTTCTCTACCTGTACTACAGGTAACTTCTCTACCTGTACTATAGGTAACTTCTCTACCTGTAATACAGGTAACCTCTCTACCTGTACTACAGGTAACTTCTCTACCTGTGCTACAGGTAACTTCTCTACCTGTGCTACAGGTAACTTCTCTACCTGTGCTACAGGTAACTTCTCTACCTGTGCTACAGGTAACTTCTCTACCTGTGCTATAGGTAACTTCTCTACCTGTACTACAGGTAACCTCTCTACCTGTACTACAGGTAACTTCTCTACCTGTACTACAGGTAACTTCTCTACCTGTACTATAGGTAACTTCTCTACCTGTAATACAGGTAACCTCTCTACCTGTACTACAGGTAACTTCTCTACCTGTGCTACAGGTAACTTCTCTACCTGTACTACAGGTAACTTCTCTACCTGTGCTACAGGTAACCTCTCTACCTGTGCTACAGGTAACCTCTCTACCTGTGCTACAGGTAACTTCTCTACCTGTGCTACAGGTAACTTCTCTACCTGTGCTACAGGTAACTTCTCTACCTGTGCTACAGGTAACCTCTCTACCTGTGCTACAGGTAACTTCTCTACCTGTGCTACAGGTAACTTCTCTACCTGTGCTACAGGTAACTTCTCTACCTGTGCTACAGGTAACCTCTCTACCTGTGCTACAGGTAACCTCTCTACCTGTACTACAGGTAACTTCTCTACCTGTACTACAGGTAACTTCTCTACCTGTACTACAGGTAACTTCTCTACCTGTACTATAGGTAACTCCTCTACCTGTACTACAGGTAACCTCTCTACCTGTGCTACAGGTAACTTCTCTACCTGTGCTACAGGTAACTTCTCTACCTGTGCTACAGGTAACTTCTCTACCTGTGCTACAGGTAACCTCTCTACCTGTGCTACAGGTAACTTCTCTACCTGTACTACAGGTAACTTCTCTACCTGTACTACAGGTAACTTCTCTACCTGTGCTACAGGTAACTTCTCTACCTGTACTACAGGTAACTCCTCTACCTGTACTACAGGTAACTTCTCTACCTGTGCTACAGGGAACTCCTCTACCTGTACTACAGGTAACTTCTCTACCTGTACTACAGGTAACTTCTCTACCTGTGCTACAGGTAACTTCTCTACCTGTACTATAGGTAACTCCTCTACCTGTACTACAGGTAACTTCTCTACCTGTACTACAGGTAACTTCTCTACCTGTGCTACAGGTAACTTCTCTACCTGTGCTACAGCTAACTTCTCTACCTGTACTATAGGTAACTTCTCTACCTGTGCTACAGGTAACTTCTCTACCTGTACTACAGGTAACTTCTCTACCTGTACTATAGGTAACTTCTCTACCTGTACTATAGGTAACTTCTCTACCTGTGCTACAGGTAACTTCTCTACCTATACTATAGGTAACTTCTCTACCTGTACTACAGGGAACTTCTCTACCTTTGATCTATAGGTAACTTCTCTACCTTTGATCTATAGGTAACTTCTCTACCTGTACTACAGGTAACTTCTCTACCTGTGCTACAGGTAACTTCTCTACCTGTGCTACAGGTAACTTCTCTACCTGTACTAGAGGTAACTTCTCTACCTGTGCTACAGGTAACTTCTCTACCTGTACTACAGGTAACTTCTCTACCTGTACTACAGGTAACTTCTCTACCTGTGCTACAGGTAACTTCTCTACCTGTACTACAGGTAACTTCTCTACCTGTACTACAGGTAACTTCTCTACCTGTGCTACAGGTAACTTCTCTACCTGTACTACAGGTAACTTCTCTACCTGAGCTACGGGTAACTTCTCTACCTGTACTACAGGTAACTTCTCTACCTGTACTACAGGTAACTTCTCTACCTGTACTACAGGTAACTTCTCTACCTGAGCTACGGGTAACTTCTCTACCTGTACTACAGGTAACTTCTCTACCTGTGCTACAGGTAACTTCTCTACCTGTGCTACAGGTTACTTCTCTACCTGTACTACAGGTAACTTCTCTACCTGTACTACAGGTAACTTCTCTACCTGTACTACAGGTAACTTCTCTACCTGTACTACAGGTAACTTCTCTACCTGTACTACAGGTAACTTCTCTACCTGTACTACAGGTAACTTCTCTACCTGTACTACAGGTAACTTCTCTACCTGTACTACAGGTAACTTCTCTACCTGTACTACAGGTAACTTCTCTACCTGTACTACAGGTAACTTCTCTACCTGTACTACAGGTAACTTCTCTACCTGTGCTACAGGTAACTTCTCTACCTGTACTACAGGTAACTTCTCTACCTGTACTACAGGTAACTTCTCTACCTGTAGTACAGGTAACTTCTCTACCTGTACTATAGGTAACTTCTCTACCTGTGCTACAGGTAACTTCTCTACCTGTACTACAGGTAACTTCTCTACCTGTAGTACAGGTAACTTCTCTACCTGTGCTACAGGTAACTTCTCTACCTGTACTACAGGTAACTTCTCTACCTGTGCTACAGGTAACTTCTCTACCACCTATAATTGTAGCAGAAGATATTGTAGACTAGAAAAAACACATAGAAGAATAAACTTTTACCTGAGTTATCTCTGTTTACAGGTATTTCCCTATTGTTTGCCTGATATCTGAAGGACTGCTGCTGATGCTAACACTAATAACAGATGGAGCAGCCCAACACTCTAGTGGTACAGTATGAAGCTCTACTGTACTAGCAGGTAGATGTAATCCTGTGGCTGCCAATCTGTACAAGTGATGTCCAGGTTGATAACAGCAATAGTAGTCCCTGTGTTGTGCACCTCGGAGTCCCTGATGGGCTTGACAAGCCTAAGCCATCTCTTTCACACCAACCCTGAATGTCTCACCTGGCCGACTTCTCTTACACTTTAAGTTTTACGATTTGATTACAGGTGCGCACAAACAGCACTTTAACACAATGGTATACATGTTCTGGGGCCAGTGTATGTTGGCACCAAAGCGGGAACCTGGATAATTATCCTGCAGTGCTCCTTGGAGGATGGATTAAAGTGGGGGCTTGAAATAACCAGGGCCACATGACAGCCCAAAATGAGCATAGAACAATGTCTTAATAGGCAAAAACACAATAGCTTAGGATCAAAGACAAAGCATGCCAGTTGTGAATACAGTAGAACCTGCTTAATTTCACAGTCAATTTTTAGATCAACATTCCAATTCACCAAGTGGACAACACATGGACATAATTTGAGATAGACATAAAGCAATCTATTCCCTAAGCTCACACTGTTGTCCATTTGTCAGAGTTGCACTATTAAATTGTATGGCTCATTCAACCCTAATATTTGAACCAGACCAAAACATAGTTGAAAGCAATAAAACAATCATTCAATCATCAATATTCCTGAAAACACCTAGGTAAATCTAGGACTTTTTCTAAGAAAATTAAAATCTGAAAAATCATTAATCAAAATTCATCAACAAATTAATCACATTTCAGCAAGTCTTTTGACAGCAAATTAGGGACGGATACAAAAGTTGAGAACTTGGAATTTAGCATAAATTCACAAAATTCTTGAAACAGAGGTAAAAGTTGGTTTCTTGGAAAGATTTTTCTTTAACAAAGATTCCTTTAAAATGGTTTGGGCACAAACATATTATAAAAGAAATACTTCTACCATTCACAAGCCCTGGGTAACCTGACCATGGCACTTGAAACCGTAAGAAATACCTAACCCTGAGGTGTTTTATGCAACCAGGCCCTGGATCATGGCATCATACATAACCCTAAGGTGTTTTACGCAACCAGGTCCTGGATCCTGGCATCATACATAACCCTAAGATGTTTAATGCAACCAGGTCCTGGATCCTGACTTCATACAGAACCCTAAGATGTTTTATGCAACCAGGTCCTGGATCCTGACTTCATACATAACCCTAAGATGTTTAATGCAACCAGGTCCTGGATCCTGACTTCATACATAACCCTAAGATGTTTTCTGCAACCAGGTCCTGGCATAATACATAACCTTAAGATGCTTTATGCAACCAGGTCCTGGATCCTGACTTCATACATAACCCTAAGATGTTTTATGCAACCAGGTCCTGACTCCTGACTTCATACATAACCCTAAGATGTTTAATGCAACCGAGCCCTTGCATCACTACCACTCTTCAGAAGCCCTGGGTAACCTAACCTGCCTGCCCTCACAGCAACTGGGTAAATCAATTAAGAGGGACAGGAATCAATTAGTTACGCTCTGGCCTTTCAGGTGGACCAACTACATCAATTCTCACCTGTCCCAGCATGGAGGTACACCGGGACAATATTGCTGTAATTACCAGTGTGACGACGTGCCTAATTTTCTGAGTTGAGCCACGCTCTGGGGAGGATCAAAAGAAGCCAGATAAAATGGGTCTTTATTTAACCAATCCATGCCTGTAGAGTACTAAACTTTCTCGTCAATTTTTGTGAGAACCTGATAGCCAGAATCCTCTTTTGGAATTATGGAAGAGAAATGTTCTCATTTGAATTTTTTTTTTGATAAATACCTAGGGTTATGTTCTCATTTTAAATTCTTTTTTTGATAAATATTAAAAATGTTTCTCATGATACACTTATCCTCTAAAAAATTCCTGAATTCATGCTTGATTCTAAAGTTATTTTTCAATTATTAAAGTATCAAAGATCCAGACAAAACTTGTCAAGAATGAATTGGTCATGAAGGTTATTCAGGGAAATGAACATGGAGAACTATCATATCGATTTTACAGAGCCATCAATTACATGAGGAAATAAAACAGCTTCTCTTGCCTTTCCACAAAGAAGCATACTAAAAAAGGGGCTCAAACTCAGAATATATAATTCTTCTAAGAATCAAATAAGTTTAAAAACTGTTTCCTCGAATTTTGGATTTTTACAATGTGGAGATATGTGAATTAGAGTACCATTTATTATCTGCTGCTAAAATGAATTTTTACAGCCCCATCTAGTCTCAAAATGTGGAACTAAAGTAAATTATCATAAGGGTTCATCAGGTGCTATTTTTGTCCTCCCCCACAGGGAGATCTACCTGACAAGTGTTGTCTGGACTGTCATAGTTAGTAAAATAACTTTGGAAAAGGGCATTAATATGCTAACTATTTCAAAGAGAGGTGTAGATACAGTTTTAATGAACAACTCTACTCAAAATATTTTTTGATAAATGCTTTTTTTAGCAATATATCACCAAAAAGTCAGGCGGTTTTAGGCGCTAAAGACATGCATGGGTTAGCATTCCTTTCCTCATAAGCGACAACTTTTATGATATATTTTATGGATTCATGGCCGCCACGGACATTGGCTACAGTCAAATGCCACAATCCACGTCAACAATGGAACTCTCGAAAAGCATGTTAGGGCATTCATGTTGTGCCTAAGCAAGCCCTCCGAGATGCGTCATAATGAAAAGACCATGTGAGGCCTGAAATGAGGGTCCGTACCTTTATTGACGCGAAAAGTATGGCTGTGCAACAGGTGTCACAGCTGAGGAACCTTGTGTTATCTCTTTATCAGGGTGTGGGAAGCTCTGAATACAGGGTAGTTATTTACTAGGGTAAGACTTAGTTTGGGTATGGGGTTCACAGTCTTAGCCAGGATTTAGAAACAGGGTGTCCAAACGAAGGTTTCATAGACTTTAATGGGTGTCCAAAGTGTGGTACAAAGTTCACACTACTAATGATATAAACCAAATATATCTACAGATTTTGCTTTTTTAGGCCAGTAACTGCTTTGTCTGCAATTAGTAGGAGTGACACTACATGCACTATCTTCTAAACTTGTCATCATCATCAAATCCTGACCTAAACTTTTGGATGTCCGAACTGTCAAAAAACAGTATTCTGGGTGTCCAAATGACACGCTGGACACATAGGTGGCTAAACCCCTGATGGGGTTTATACCCTAGTGCAAGTCAAGGAACCCTATCTCTTCATCAGGGTGTGGGAAGGTCTGAATATAGGGTAGTTCAACTTTTCTAGGCTGAGACCTAGATGGGGAAGGGTCTATACACTAGTGCAAGTTAGGGGGGGGGGGGATGAGTCAACTTTTGACAATAACTTCGGAATTGAAAACTATTTTGAAAAG
>OZ012696.1:11135357-11157028 GCA_963942565.1 Maea johnstoni | reverse complement strand
TACCTAACTCAGCCAGAGAACCAGGCATTATAATAAGAAGTATTTTGGTATGAACATCACAGCCTAGCCACTAGGCTTAAATGTGTTATTGGTTGTATCAAGGGCTTCTTTAGCCTTAGGTTGTATAATATATGGTATCCTGAGCTATGGTCCTCAGAGACTTTAGAAACTTACTAGTGGTGAAAACTGTTTAACCCTTTCATGTCTGAATGAAATCTCTAAATAACATTTCTTCTTCAAATATCTTTTGAAAATAAATTCCATGAGAATTTTAGTTATCACCAAAAAATAAACAGGCAATTTTGGCTGTTACAGGCATCAATGGGTTAATGAAAGAACATCTTATAAATACAGTCCTGGGAGGTAGACTAACCTAAACCAACCGCAACCCTTTTGGAACCCCCATACACCAGCATGGATATTTTTGTAAGATAGGGTTGGACAGAACAGAACCAAGGACTGCAGGCCAGGGGTGGACCTTGCCCATTCAGTCAACTGGAAAGAAATTTTAATTCTATGATGCTTTTGATTCACAGTGCATGCCGTTTAAAGGAGAGTTCCTCCCCCAACACCAGCTCATTATATACACATTAATCACCTTCTTACCTCCAACAGGTACCATATTGAAGAGCTCCCCAACTAGGAATGCATCGTCTTAAACTGCATGATGTGAGTTTTCATATAATTGTGCAAACTTAATGGATGAACTTTATGTGAACTCCATGACTAGATTTAAGCTCTACTTATAGAAGTGTTTTTAATTCATACAGAGACATGAATAAAATGAAGACATCTTCATATCTCTGATTTTGATGCATGGAATTTTCATCTTTCCATGACCATGCAACCAATTGGAAAGAGGAACTACTCAGAGAATATTTTGGTAAGCACATGCGATACATAGATTGGCAAAAAGAAACAACTATGGTTGCATTCTCTTAGGGAAACTAGGGCTGAATACATTGAAAAGGGAAATACTAACAGTGCACTTGGGGGCACACTCGATATGAATGGCAGATACATAAGAGAGATTTCGAAGGGTTTCAGAAACCCCCTAAAGTTGCAATTCAAATTGTTGATTTCTTGCTAAACATTGTTATTATTGTATAATTGTAAATAGAACCATTGAGGCAGATCTATCTATACCACCGCTCTGTTAAAACAAGTCCACTATGTACAAAGAAATCCTAGATCTGCTTGTAGATTGGTTAGTATAGAGGTAGGACTCTTTGTGATAGTATAATAGAAACCTTGGGTGTCCCCTAAGAATTTTCTGCACATGAACTGTTATGAATAAATGATGACCTCTGTGTCCCCCAGATGGGGTTAGAGTCCCTTTAATTAGACCAAACCCATATGTTCTTTGATCAACTTTGCACTTTCATTTCTGCTGGGACCAATCGGTCATGAACTACTTGGACAGGTAAAGGTGATTCACCAAGATACTTGATAATTCCCCTCAAAGGACCAGATTCAAAAGCTAACTGTGACTAATCAAAAGAGACACATTTTAAGGCACAAACATATACTTACTATGGCAAGAAAAAATTAATTCAATCATTCTATATTAGCAATCATGGCAAGTAACAGATTTTGAACCTTTCAACAATTAAAAGATTCTATTAGTTTGTGTGATATTAATGATTTATTCTCCTTATCATCATTTTAATCATTATCATTATAATTATTATTATATTTTATTATTATTATTATTATTATTATTATTATTATTATTATTATTACTATTATTATTATTATTTTTTTTTTTTTATTATTATCATTATTATTATTATTATTATCATTATCATTATTACTGTAATTATAATTATCATTATTATTCTATTTATTATCATCATCATCATCATTACTATTATTATGATTATTATCAACAGTATAATTCATTCATTCTCAAAAAATAACACTTTAAAATGCAATATCTCAGAAGCAATTAAAAGAGAGGGTTGCATACATTAAACCAGGAACTATATATAGTTCCTGATTAAACCTAGTTTCATATCAGACTATATTTCATATGAAGAAGAGAAACATTCTTTATCAACACTTGCAAACCCATTGCGATCCAACTTCCTTGTGTGTTAGAGCATATTGAGTCATAAACCACCACTAACGTGTACCACCACTTGAGACACTTTACTATTAACATAGTGGGAAAATGTCATACAGCGTGCAACACGCAGGACAATCCCAACACAAAGAGGTTTTATGGCAGATAATTATACCTGGTGCTAATTCAACTTTAAAAATTTAATCAAGTTAATGAATTTTACGATCAGGTAATTAATAAATGCAATAGAAGGCCATTGAGTGTCTATACATTAAAGGCAGGATTCAGAATAGGGTTGATGATACCATTGCATGACAAGTAAGCATTAAAATCAATCACAAGTGTAGGGGGGAATGGCCCAGCTTTCCGCGTGAATAATTTATGCCCTCTTGAGACCTGTAAATTAATAAGGCCAAATGCAACAAATATGTGTGTTTTTCAGTTACAAACTGAAAGATTAGGAAGGATATTATACTGGGTTTACTTATCACTTTATTTAGAAAATGTGAAGAATGAAACAAATTTAAGATACACATTTCAAAATGATACTCCCCACAAATGATACACCTCCCCTCAAATAGAAGAGATTCAATAACCAGTGATATCAGGGTGCAACATAGGTTGCAAAACATTATTTTCTAAACGGGGCATTGAGCGGCCCCTAAAGTTGACCTTTTGCCCCGCCACTCTGTTAAACAAAGGTGAGCTTGGACTTAACCCAAAACATTACTTGCTGAGTGGGGCAAGTCAGGGTCTTGTTCAGCTTGCCCCGTTGCCGTTTTTTGCCGTTTTCTGCCAAATTCACTTGCAACTTGCAACGGGCCAGTGGTTATGTTGCACGCTGGATATACCCCATATGTCACCCTTGCTGATAAATGGTATATTGATAGTCCCTTAAATATCGAATATCTTTCAACTTCACTACAAATTACAGACAAGAATGTCACTTTTCAATGAAGACTGTATCTGCCCTAAGATGGAGCATAACCCTGTTGTCCTATTTTGGTTCTCTTTTTTACCAGAACATTTTTGAAAAAAGTACATAAAAGAATCTGCAGATAAGAACCAAACTAACAACCCTCCCTCAAATAATTTGTGAATTTATTTTTTCTTACATATTTATTTTCAAAAGTACCATACACCCAGATGCCACTTTTAAGAACATCTCTACACGCGAATGTGGTAACACTAAACAGTAGCACATATCTACTACCACCAGTGTCTTAGCCAGGATTTAGAAACTGGGTGCCTAAAATTGGCAGTTGTAAAATTTTTGGGCGTCCAAATTTTTAAGGGGGATCACAATATATTTCAACCATAAACATGTATAAATTCATCAAAATAAGGCATGATATCATTGAACAATGTCATGGGAATTATAAGGAGATGAAAAAATTCAATTATAAGCTTGAGATTCTGATTTTTGGAAATTCCACACTAAAAGATTTGGGTGTCCTGAGGGGTGCTTTTTAGGGGTTTGGGTGTCCAAAAAGGCACCCACTGACGCCCTGCTGGCTAAGACCATGACTACCACCATCAGTCATATCCAGTAGGGCGTCTGGGCCTCATTTGACCACACCCAAACCCTCAAAAACTGCACTCCTCTGATGAACACCAAAAAAAACTTGAGTGATTCCTTAAAATGTAATTTTCAAGCATATAATTATTTTTTCTTCACCTCAATGTAATTCCCATCACATTGTATATACATATCATGCCTTATTTCAGTGAATAAATACATTTTTATGGTTGTAATCTGAGTATTGTGGTATCCCTTGAAAAAAAGGAAGGATGCCCCAAAATTTTACAATGGAAAATTTTGGACACAAGTTTCTATAAATCCTGGATAAGACCCTGCATGAATAGCACTTTCCCTAAAAGCACATAATGTATGTACTCTAATTCAATTACCATAGGGACAAGCAGGCAGTCGACTTTCAGAACCAATTTCTCTTCAACTCTTCCCCGCCTTTTGAGTAATTGAACCGGCTAGGTGTATACTTAACATTCCGTTGGAATACCTGAGGATAGAAACATACAGGCGTGAATCCCAGTCAAAACACTGCACTGAAACCCTGAAGAAATGGGTTCTTTGTAAACAAACAGAAAGCATCCGCGTAGAAATTACAGTCTAAGTGCGCGAAAGCTATTAGAGTAGAATAAAGGTACAGGGAGGAGTGTGCTAAGGGAGATTTTTGCAAGTCAGAAACTGTAATTGATACCTCCAGACGCTAAAACATCCAATCTTATTCAATTTTCCTCCCAAGAAAACAAGGCTGGTTATCTAATAAGCACTTGCAAGCATTTTTCTCGCTTGAAAATGGTAATTTATGGGCTAAGGGTATGTATATGATCATTGGTATATATGGGTGGGACTGTGTTGCAAGGCGTTACCGAAGCATTAGGCGTGGCGGCTTAAATATAGATCTTTCGCCAAGCACAGCGGAAAGTAATAACATAAATATAGTTAATTATAGTTCTGGCAAAAACTTCAGCGGCTTTCTTGATGTAATTATTACACCAATTTTAGACCATTTTCAAGCAAAAGGAAGTCTGGAGCAGATAAGAACTGATTTTGTATCTTTGAGAACTAATCATGGGAAAATTGTAGAAATGCATGGCAAAGAAAATCCTCATAAAGTTCTTTTTGTTAAACTTCTGATGAAAATGTGCTACTTCTTTTTAATCCTTCCAATGCTTAGGCTACTTTCGTCCAAAGCATAAGGATGCAAAGACTTTTGAAAGCCATCTAAACCCTGTCATGTTGGTATTCAATAGATAGATCTCACTAAGTTCTACTTTTGTTTAAGGCACAATAACTTAAAATATTTTCAAAATCATCTAAATCCTGTCATGTTGGTATTCATTGGAAAAATCCCTCATTGAGTACTAATATATTATGAGTACCTATTTGCCAGGGTTTCAGTCATTTTTCAGCTCTTTTCACATTATTTTGTATTGACCAAATTAGCCACCAGCAGCTGAAGGGTTAAGAACAATCACTCACTATACTGATTGTGTGCCAGGGCTGGAGTATCATAGAGCTGTCTGATCCTTATTTAAAATATTTGAAATGGATTTCTTAAATGTAACAGTAACAACAATTTTCAATAAAGAAAAAAAATGAAACATTGCTCAATTTTCAAGATATTTCCAAAGTTTCATAACTTTTTAACGCATTAAACGTCAAAGCAGCCAATACAGCCTGACACTTTATGTGAAATCTTGAAGGTGAAACAAAGTTATGAGATGTTTAGTCAGAACACCACAAACAACTCTCCTTCAAATATTTTGTTAAGTTAAATCTTAAATTTCCAAGTTATTTTCAAAAGTATTGTAGATTGAGTTATCCAGACAATAATTTCTCAAGGATCTCCTGAGCATCAATGGGTTAAAACTCCAGATTTGAGTTGGTTAACCCATTCGCACTCACAGCGGCAAAAACAGGCCTGACGATTTTGGAAATATTTCACTTACAAGGGCGTTTTCTGGAAAGCATTTGAAGGAGAAATGTTGAACATAAGCCTAACCCCAACTCTCCTTCAAATATTTGGTGAATTTTTTGCTTTGTGTTTAAGTTATTTTCAAAAGTTTGAGAGTAGCTTATGACATTTTCCAGAGGAACTCTGAGTGTAAATAGATTAACCCTTATGCTGCTAGTGGCTAATCTTGCCAATACAAAATAATGCTAAAATCCTGAAAAATCATCGAAACCCTGGCAAATGGGTACTCATCTGAGAGTACTCAGTGAGAGCTATCCAATGAATACCAACATGACAGGGTTTAGTTAGTTTTCAAAGATTTTTGCGTTCTTTTGCTTTGGGCGAATGTAGCCTCAGCATTGGAAGGGTTTAAGGCACTGGAATGTTCACTTTAAGTTGTGCCAATGCAAAGATGCATGTTGAATGTGCACCAATCTATATGCACATTGTTCATGCATAATGACTTTGCTTAACCCTTTCAATGCTGAGACAACTTTCGTCTAAGGCACAAAAAATCCAAATATCTTGAAAATCGTCTAAACCCTGTCATGTTGGTATTCATTGGAAAGCTCTCACTGAGTACTTTCAGATGAGTACCCATTCACCAGGGTTTCAGTCATATTTTAGGTTTTTCTCATAACTTGTATTGGACAAAATTAGCCGCCAGTAGCATAAGGGTTAACAACATTTGAGATCATACCAGATTAAGGCTTTGTGTCACACCCTGATGTCCACATTGTGAAGATCAAATTGAATAAGATGGAAAGGAGGAAGTCATTGAGAATGACAGGTGCTTAGCTATTATCAAAGTGAAATTGGGTGTGATGTGGATCTCCTCGAAATACACACAGACTTCAAATTCCACTCAAGCTGTCTAAGTGAATTTGTTAAAGTCATGCAGAGCTGGACCATTTATCTATTGATATGATAGCTGCTAAAATGGGCTGATTTGTCTATTAAGGCAGAGATATGACTCTCTGATTTAGGTAATACATTTAGTTCTCTAAACAAAAATATAAATTATTGTAAGACTTGAGGCGAACCATTTATCTCTTGATATGATAGCTGCCAAAAAGGGCTGATTGTTTATCAAGGTATAAATATATTTAGTTCTCTAAACAAATATATAAATTATTGTAAGATTTGACATGGAAACCTTCATCAGAGCTTAGCAGACATTCCTCCTTCTCTAATGATATAGTGATCTCAAGTGAAAAACAGGTCCCTGTGAGGCAGGCAGTAAAGTTAAAAATATTGATAAATTATTGTATCACTAAAGAAATATTGATATTGTATTGCATCATGAAAAATTTAAAAGGTCCCAATCCCTAAATTGTAAGCTATATCTCAAGTTGACATTTCCAGCTTATGATTTGTCCAATCGTGAAAAATTTAATAGGTTTCAATCCCTAAACTGTAAGCTTAGATCTCAAGTTGACATTTCCGGGTTATGATTTGGCAATCGTGAAAAATTTTAAAGGTTCCAATCCCTAACCTGTAAGCTAGATCTCAAGTTGACATTTCCGGGTTATGATTTGGCAATCGTTTCTCAGTTTAGCTGTGGAGGGATTTGTAGCATTGTGAGGGAATTCCCCCACAAGCCTTGTACAAACATCGTAACAAAAGCTACACAAACATATTTCTCCTACAAACTTTCCTGAATGTCACTCCCGTAATCCCTTGGGTAAATAAAGAACAGCGCTGCTCCTTAACCCATAAGTGCTCACAGCGGCCAAAAGCAGCTGGACATTTTTGATGAAAACTTGCAGGCCAAAGCGAAGTTAAGAAAAATATTTGAGGGAGAAATGTTGTTCATATCTTCATGGACAACTCTCCTTCAAACATTTTGTAAAATAATTCTTAATTTTATAGATATTGTCAAAAGTATCAAAGATCCAGACGACGATTTCAAGAGGGTCTTCTAAGCATTAATGGGTAAAAGTCTGGAGGAAAACTGGAATGCAACATGCCCCGAATATGATCACAGGTAGAGGAAGCTCCATAGTGCATCTAGGCTAAACTGTTAAATCTCTCTCCCTTGTGAGTTCAAAGAAAGCTCTAATTTGACAAATAATACCTGTCTCTAGAGTGTCAGTCCACACCTCAATGCCACTCCACATAGAACAAAAGGAAATTCAAATAAATCAAAAAGTATTAACACAATTGTATTACACCTAAAACACTTAGCTTTAAAGACTAATTGTACTTCTCACTTAACATATTATATCATATCATATTATATATTTGTAGCATCAGTCCGCATTTCAAACATTTCAAAGTTATTTTTTCAAAAAAGAAATAACATTCTCTTTGTAAGACATAAAGACTAATTCTAATTCCATATTTAAAGTATGTCTGCATATCAACCCTTCCAAAAGATTTTTTTTCAACCATGAAAAACAGTCTCCACCCAAAATGTACCCCCTAAAACACTAAGAAAACTTTTTTAACCCATAGAAACAGGGAAAATCACACGTGTGTTATTAATGACCACCCATGCCGTCTTAAGAGGAGGTGTGTGTTTACCAATCAAGCCTGTGCTGACTTAACGGTAGAGGTAGAATACCCTATATGCCCAATATACCCGGTACAACAATAGGGCTAGTCTACCCCGGGTACCCTGGGGCAGTGAGGTGCATTATAGGGAACGCGTACCACAATAAACACCCTGTCCCAGCTCCACAATAGAGCACGCATGACCTCTATGGAGGAACACCTGTAAATACAGGTACACTATACAGGTACGCCACTCGCACGTAAACACCTGAATATGATCATCCGCAAGACAGGAACCCTCGCTCCTAATTATTTAAACGCTTGTTTGTAAACCAGCCAAAACATGCATGGGAGTTAACCCGTATGCTGCTGGTGGCCAATTTGGCCATTGCAAAATGATGCAAAAAACCTACAAAATGACGGAACCCCTGGCAAATGGGTACTCATCTGAGAGTACTCAGCGAGAGCTATCCAATGAATACCAACATGACAGGGTTTGGATGGTTTTCAAAAATCTTTGCCTCCTTGTGCTTTGGATGGGGGGTAGCCTCAGCATTAAAAGGGTTAAATAAGCAGTTATGAAGGGTGTCATACCAGATACTCATCCAGGAGAGAGGAACTATATACTCTAAATTAAGGCTTGTTTGTTAACCACAGAAAATAAGCATGGGAGTTAAATAAGCAGTTATGAATTGCGGGGTGTCATACCGGAAAACTAATCAACTGATTGTAAAACACATTCTCAAAGCATATCTTCCTAATATCCACGTTGAAAAGAAAAGTTCCACCTATTATTCAACTATTCAACGGTCCATGTACGGTGCATGATTTTGAGCGAAACTGTTACTGTTAAACCTGAATGGGCTTAATAAAATGTAAATAAAATAACTGACTGATGGCTTATCCTTTTCTTACAATAATAATTATTTTCGGTTCAGTTGATGAGAAAATTCATTGAAGGAATACTATGTTGAATTGTCATGATATACATAGGACAGTTAAGATACCCATGACTTGTACTAGTTAGCAAAACAAACCATATTTTAAAGCCAACACCTCAAAAAATTCATGTTTGGGCTAATACTGTGAGAATTCACAAAATATTTAGAGGGGAGTTGTTGTTTAGCTTCTGATCAACATTTCTTATTCAAATGTTTTCAGAAAATGCTTTTGTAAGTTGAATATTTACAAATATATCAGGCCTGTTTTGGCTGCTCTGTGGGGTAAACGGATAGAGTTCGTTTGAACCCTTTAAACACACAGCAATTTCATCTACCCACACCAATATTTTAAATTGCTACCTCCTTTGTGATTTGCTAACAAATTAACCAATCAACACCAACTTGACAATTGCCACCTTTATTGTTAGGCCTGATATGTCAGTGGTAACAATGGACTATTTGAGAAATTATGGGATTAACTACAAATAGACCCATTCAATTGTTTTAGAGGCTAATCCCTAATCAGGTGGGCTTAACTTGAAACCTCAATTACTTGTAATTACGTGAGAAAACATAACAGCTATAGTTTTCCAATATTTGTATGTGGTCCTTTTATTTATTCCTTTTATTCTAATTGATAGAAAATCCTACTATTGCTACTATTGTAAACAGATGGTTAGAATTGTTCCCTAACCACCCCTGTGCTGCCATGCAGAATAACATGCACTAAGGTCTTTTTAATGGTATTTATGAAGAGTTCACCTTTTTCTTTTGCAGCCTTTCTTAAAAAATAGCTAACCTATTTCATATAGAAAGCGGCATCAAATTGTGATTGAAATAACATGTTTAATACAAGTCCCCAGTAAATATATATTGGCCCCCCCCCCCCCCCCCCCCCCCCAACCTATCCCGAAGGATTAATACCATGAGAAAAATGGGAAAATGTATAAAGAAATTATTCAAACATAACTAAATCTTCATTGTTTTCATGTGTCCCCTGTAACTGTAACGGATGTTCATGTCATGTGACCTGGGGCTGAGGAACCATAAACATTATCGCCAGGTAGGGAATATACTACATGACATGTTCCAGTGTTTCAGGTGCTTTCCATAGTAGACCTGAAAATATTGTTAATCAAAATGTTGAATTAATGCCAGTCCTTAGGCCTAAAATATAAAAGTTGTTTGTTTCCTGTTACTGGACCCTAATAATCTAAGTATTTACTAAAATGTTTTTCCCGATCTTCCAACAAGCATGAAACACATACTTTTTGATAAAAACAATAATCCCCCCCCCCCCCCCCCAATATTTTACCTCCCTTACCCTAGTTTTTCCGACCGTTAAAGGAAACAAATCATTTATTCTAGGACTCAGTGTTTCCACCCCTGATTAACCCGATGGTTTATCTAAAGAGAGTATATGAAATATGAGAAACTTGTTTCATCTGTTTCCTCATGAATTTGATGAGAATTGGCTCTGGACAGGAAAAATAGAGCATTGTTAATTGTTCATAATGAGTCAGTGGTGTTTATATACCAGATATTTCCAATTAGAGGTGATATACATTCATTCACCTTGAGGGGTATATAAATGATATCTGTGTAGGGGGGGCTTTCTGTATGGGAGGGGATTGTTTTAACAGTGAGGTAGTAATCTATCCTTTTGATTTCCAGCAAAATAAGAGAAAAACCCAAGATAACAACCAACATTTTGAATAGCAAATGGAGTTTCATTTTAACCCTTCAAACTCAATCTGCACATGTGAAACTATTCAGGCAAGGCAAGGCATGTTGACACGGATATTCCTAGTTCATCATTTACTTTCAGGGAAAGTGAGCCAGTAAGGCTCATCTATACAGTACCCAAAGTACTATTAGGTACCATTAAAGAGGTAGGACGTAGACCCACCTACACAAGACATACAAAGATGCTGAGCAAACAGACCAACGCTTCCCTAAATATCTCTCTATAACACACAAGCCCTTATTAAACCCCTGAGCACAAAATAATGTCCCCAGCATCCCCAAATTTAGTGGCCGATTTGAAAGGGGTGTGCCATCATGAATAGAGATGCAGCTTTTTTATTGATACCCAGACACTGCATGGACTACCCTATTAAACACCCCATGTGGCGTGGGTCGGTACACATCTATAGAACGGCTGACACATCTTACCCCTCTGCTCTTCCAACAACTCAATTTTTCCTTTCTTCTCACACAAAGGACAAGCTCTGTGCATGACTATATTTAGTGGGTGAGATCGGCATGGAAGCTTATTGCGGCTGTCAGACGATCGGAAGTACAGAGACATTTCAGCGATCAAAATGAATAGGACAGGTATTTTGGGGACATCCTACGTAGTATCAAATTAGATGAACTGGTAAAAACACACTAGTGCTAAGCCGGTAGAAGAGAAATCTATTAAGATAAGATCTATGTCATGCACATGGCTTCCATGCATTCAAGTTCCTGTTATAAACCTTATAATATTAATAACATTTATCGCAGTATGTACTATACTACTTCAAAAGAAAATCCAAACATTTCATTTTCGTCAAATATTTATGTCAATGCAGAGCATAAACAGTTTAGGGTGTCTTTGAAAAAAGGTGGTGAATTTTTAAGGTCATCAGTGTGAAATTTGAAAGCATGCACCCCTACTGTTTCTAAAAACCACACCCTTTAATTAATTCCAGAGACTTTATCAATTTTACACCAGAGTCCTTATACAACCCCAACTGAATACCAGATCATGTAAGGCCTGAAAAAAAGTTGTTTGTTTCCTGTAACCCTATACCCTAACAGGTTTTTATTCAAAAAGATCCCTCCCCTAAAGTTTTTTCCGCCCTCCCAACTCCCAATCAACATAAAACATGCATAAAACACACATTTTTTAAATTATGCAAACAATATTTTTTCTTGGCCTAAAACATCTGTCACATATAGAGAAATATCTTGAAAACAAATTTATTTCATTAATCATGAGACTTGAAAGTTGGGTTTAACTATCCCCCTTCAAATACTTTTTACATATCAATCCATTTGATGAGTAACATACTTTAAGTTGTAAGACCATGTGAGCGCTTTAGATGCTAATCAGACAATTAATAACAGGCAAATAAGGGTACCAACCCACTCTATCCTATAGTGCCATATGGTCTTACAGATTGTGATGCTGAGGCATCACTTTGGACACCCAAACCCTAAAAGATCACCCCTCAGGACATCCAAAAGCAGATCTGTGACTGTGAGAAACTTCTTTAAAAAGTCACCTCTGAAGCAAATAGTTCAACATTTTCACCAAAACATGATTCCTAAATAACATTAGAATGTCACACCTTTTCTCCATTTTAGTAAATGTTTAAAGGACAATTCCACCATGAATGAAATAGAGGCCCAAATAGTTTCATTAGCAGTTACCTTACTGCTAATGACTAATAGTTGCACCAACAGCCTGCTTAGAGGCTATTAATAGGCTAAGATTTAGTGTCTATTTGGAGGTGTTTGAACAGCAATATACTTCTTGTATGAAGGTTGGCACTGGTGGGAACTTGGGTTTAAGTAGAGAATACCATAAGAAACTATTTGGGCCTATGTTTTATAGTTGGTTGAATTGTCCTGTAATGTAGTTTTCTAAATGTGGTCTCCTCAGTTTCTAAATCTTGGCTTAAGTCCATGTGCTGTCTCAGGACTGTCATTTTTTCGTCATAACTGAAAGCTAACCGACCAGCATCAGTCACAAAAATAATCCTTGTATGTTCATGAAAGCATAATCACACTGTATGATTATATACTTGAGAACCATCCTCCATTCCATCTCAGTTATTCTGACAATTAACCCATTCATGCCTAGAGTTCCCACCATAAAGGCCAAACTGGATAATATGAATGTCTAAAACCTTCTTATGTATCAAGATTAGCATCAGCATTATAACTGCTTAATGCACACACATATACATATAATGGGGACAAAGTAGATCAGTTGGTTAGGTGTTGGACTAGTAATCAGTAGGTCGCTGGTTCAATTCCCGGCCGAGGCACTTTGGTCTGTTCTTGGGCAAGGCAGTTTATTCGATATTGCCTCAGTCTACCTGCAAAATAGCATTAATAAGGCAGTGCTTAGAACTTGTGCACTATATGCTGCCATCTGCTCTGGAATATTCCCTGCTGGATTGAAATGGTGTCCGTGTGTGCAGGCCTGCTAGGGGAGGAAGGTTGTGTGAACATTTCGGTGGATACAAGAATATAAACCAAATACCTTTACCTTTAAAGTTCCCAATATAAAGGCCAAACTGGATAATTTTCAATCTTTTTCATAGTAAGTTTGAAAGTGGCCTACACCTAATCTTTTCAAGGGTTTTAGATTAGAGGACATTGAAGACGTCTAATAGATGCCTTAAACAGCACAAACCGATTCTTAAAAATATCCTCGAATGTTCAACTGAGAGGGATTGTTCAAGTCAAGGGACTAGAAAAATTGAATGAACAATGTTTATCATACGTAAGATTCATAAGTCAAATTCTTCAATAGTGTTTATTGAAGTGTAAACTCTAGCCATATAACACCCCCAACTTGTTCCATAGACTAGAAAACTAAGTATTGTGTCAGATTAGGTTTTTTGCACATCTTCTTTGAATTGGAAATTGCAAAGGTTTAGGACAACATGCAGCTTAGTTAAGTTGAATGTCTTTCACCAAGTTGTGTTCTTTCTGTTGAATTAAACAAAACCTCTTGAAAAAATTACTCTGTTTGGAGAGTTCTGTTCAGAGTTGTCATACTGTGTGTGCACTTCACAGGCAAATGGGATAATTGAGGAAAGTGATCTCTTTACATAACATAGCCTTGAATCTAAAATACCTCTGTCAATATTGTCACTCAAACACTCGTCACAAGCACACCAGGGACAATTAGCATCAGACACATAGGTCACCTTGAAATGACCTTGGATCTCAAAATGGCCTCCTGTATCTCATTCTTAATTTCTAGTGGGGATTTGCCCAAGAAAAATCTGGTATGGTACTATGGAGCTAGTTTCCTTAATAACTTAATACATATATATTGTTGATATATCATAACCAACTAAAATTTACACATCCTATTTGTATTCTATTCATAACTAATTCAAACAGTTTTTAAATTCCTACTCATATATAAAGAAAATCTAAGAAAACCAGCCACATGTATTCACTAAATGTATGAATAAGTAAAGAGGATTTTGAGAAAATACTTTAAGAAAAATTACATGCCACTACTAACTGAAAGACTGCTTCTTTATATAATATCTTCCATGTTTTGCTTAGCTTAACCCATACATGCAATTCCTTTATGAACAGAAATGTCCTAACTTTTTACTGATATTTTTTTAAACAATTAAGTGCATTTTTCAGAAAAAATATCTAAAGAAGAAACTATTAGATGATATTACCCAGCAACCAGTTCCCCTTCAAATATTTCTTGAATCCACGGTTAATTTCTGAGTTTTTGCATAGATCAACACAATTTCCAGCAGACACTAGACAGTCAAGGTGAATTCAGTCTTGCCTGTGCCATGAAAGGGTAAAACCCCATTGATGCTCACAGCAGTTTTTGGTGAAATCTTTCCAATAAAAAAGTGCCAGCTGGAAATACATTTCAATATGAAATATGTTATTCCGACCTTTACCCAAAACTCTCTTTCAAATAGGCTATAAAATATATATTTATTTCCTTCGGCTTGTTATAGTATATGCCTTGTGTACAGGCCTGCTAGAGGAGTAAGGTTGTGTGAACATTCCGATGGATACAAGACTATAAACCAATATATATATATATATATATATATATATATATATACATATATATATATATATATATATATATATATATATATATATATATATATATATATATATATATATATATATATATATATATATATATGTTATAGTCAGAAATATCATAGATCCAGACAAAAATTTCCAGAGTAACTTTTAAGCATGAATGGGTTAATTAGGTAAAATATTTGTGTACCAGCCAGAGCACCTGGTGGTCTGAGGGTTAAACACATATGTCAATATTGCCACTCAAACACTTATATAGGGTACGGGTACTGCCCAGGGATAGGGCATCAGACACTAATAAACCCTCTTTCCAGCACCCTGTCTCCACGCTGATTAACGAGTACAATAGAACCTAAGTCAACCCCACATCCAGTGTTGGTACAAGGATTACAATCAAGAGGCTAGGAAGTCTAGGGGTATGTACCCTAACGGGTAACAGGAACAGGACTTCAATGGACAGGGTTAGTTCCTTAAGAAAACTGGTCACCTTTAAGAGGTGTGGTATATTTCACTATTGCAATGTAGGGTTGATTAATGTTCCAGGTATGTGCTGATTGTCATCAAGAGGGTAGGAAGTCTAGGGGTATGTACCCTACCAAGGGCAACAGGAACAGGACTACAATGGACAGGGTCAGTTCCTTAAGAAAACTGGTCAGCTTTGAGAGGTGTGGAATATTTCACCATTTAAATGCAGGGTTAATTAATGTTACAGGTATGTGCTGACTGTCATCAAGAGTGAGTCTATAGGTTACATCTTCCAGGTAACAGGAACAGGACTTCAATGGACAGGGTTAGTTCCATATGATGCTGGTGACTAATTTGATTAATATAAAATGATGCAAAAAACCTGAAAAATGTCTGAAACACTGGCAAATGGGTACTCATCTGAGAGTACTCACTGAGGGGTATCCAATGAATACCAACATGACAGGGTTTAGATGGTTATTAAAAATCTTACCGTCCTTGTGCTTTGGGCAAAAGTAGCCTCAGCATTGAAAGGGTTAAGAAAACCGGTCACCTTTGAGAGGTGTGGTATGTTTCACTATTACAATGTAGGGTTAATAATACCAGTCTGTGATGCCAATCAAGAGGGTGGAATAAGTAGGACTTTAGCTTAATCACACCCTACCACAGTTAGCCACCACAGAACTATTTCTAATGAAAGGAGTTACATATGAGGATATCAGCCTCAGAGCTAAACACTTAGAACTATATCAGACCTTCGCCCAAATGCTCAACATAGCTCAACATCCAAACTGCCCCAGACCTAAGCCAGTAAACTAAGATGGTAATCTTGCATTGCTGGATACCTCAGATGAATAGAACATGGATTGGTCGCCACAGACCAACTACCATTGTAAATCCTGGGACACACCTTATCTCGCCTCGATGTGACGTCATTAGCAGACAGGCGAATGAGGACTATTGTATTTGTTTACATTATAGAGGTGGTTGCTCATGCACATGCTCAGAACACACCTCTTGAGAGGTTCTCGTCAACATCTGGGCTAGGAGTCTTGCCGAGGCTATTGAGCGAGATCTGCTGGTTGCGTATCCGGTGATCGACATTCGTGCTGATACACTGTGTATGGGGACACGGTTAGGAGATGGAATACGATAGCTAAGAGATGAAGGACCATTAGGATAACAGGCCAAACTAGCCACAGAATGCAACATCTACTTGAAGGAAACTATAAAACAAAATATATTCTATTATTTCAGATTTAAAGGAAACCTGATTTTGGAACCAACTTACCCCGGCTGGACTACCTGATTATATCTAATTGATTATTGAGTCCTGAAGCTAAAAAATAGGATGACCTGTGCGGGAAAGAGTTAAAACCAAGGCAACAGTAGGCCACCTTTATACAGACATGATACACTCAGGCCCCGGTGTTGATAGAGGAACAATATAATCACCCTCTCTTATTGTCTAGATTTACCCATTCCCCACCAGGTGAGACAATTGGATAAAAATCATGTGAACAATATCTTCTCCCTCAGAACAATAAAAACTTCAAAAGAGCATGCCATCGCACCCCTTTGATAATTAGGGTCTTCTGGGAGGATGTGGGTAGTTGTGTCTGGTATGGGGATTAGTGCCCAGGGTAGCACCCTTGAACCCCAATGGGCATGATAAGAAAGGGGTGGCCAGACTTCTTAAGGGATAATTGTCCTTTGAGAAGCTCAAACTAATTAAAATGGTCTACCATTGGTCTAATGAGAATAGTCACTTAATTCACATTGTAGAAGTTTCTCAGAAACCAGCTGGAAGGTGTTAAAAGCTATATTATATACAGCAATGCTGAGGTTATTTTCGTCCAAAGCACAACGTTGCAAAGATTTTTGAAAACCATTCAGACCCTGTAATGTTGATACTCTGCATTGTTCACTCTACTATGATACATTGTATGTACACAAATATATATATTATATATATATAAATATATCTATCTATCTATCTATATATATATATATATATATATATATATATATATATATATATATATATATATATATATATATATATATAAATATATATATATATATATATATATATTTATATATATATATATATATATATATATATATATATATATATATATATATATATATATATATATATATATATATATATATAAATATATAGTTCACATGATTGCCACATGAGGGGGTTGTATTGGCAGTACTTTCCAACTACCCACACTATAGCAATTACCACAGTCCTGGATCTATCCACAAGGGATGACATATATTTGGCCTGGGAGGCAGACTAGTATATTTTAGAAAATGACTTCTGAATCATTCATAAAATCTCAAATATTTTGTAAGAGAGTTGTTAATTGGGTTCTAATAAGTAATTTTGCAGTAAATATTTGCCAAAAAATTCTTTGGTCAATAAAATATAACCAAAATATTCTGTACAATTCTCAGTTTTGGGCAGTAATAATAATAATAATAATAATAATTGGAATTTATATAGCGCCATTTCATTCATAAAATGTTCAAAAGCGCTGCATATTGTCGAGTCATAGTCATCAATAACGCCTCAGTGGGCGAGCCTGAAAAGGTGTGTTTTTCAGACAATTCTTGAAGTACAGGCATGAACAGTTTATATGACTAAAATAACACAATAACAACTACAACAACACACACACTCAGCTGACCACTGAGAGGTAGAGAGAGAAAATGCACCGAGTGAACTCTCCCCCTGATACGTAACCTGTAGTACTCGTACAATGTTAATCCCGTGTTAGTTTCAGGTGACTACCTTCGGTGCTGCGCAGAGCCCTATAATGACATTTCCAGCTGCCGGATAACCTTAAATCCCTCATTAGGCCAGAGCAAACAAATGTTTATACTACAATGACCTCTCTCAGATGACAAGTGGATATTTTGGGAATTCTAATTTTCATCACTGGTTATACCATTCTAGGCTAACCACAGTCTTAGCCAGGAATTAGAAACTGGGTCCCAAAATTGCAAATCGTAAAATTTGGGTGGTGTTCTTTTTTTCAAGGGAGACCACAATATTTTAACTCTGATTTACAACCATAAACATTTTTTTACTTGATGCAATAAGGCATAATATCCTTTTGCAATATCATGAGATCAATATCGTGAAAAGAAAATCAATTTTATGTTTAAATGACATTTTGAGAATTATTTACAAAAATATAGAGGTATCCTGAGGGGTGATTATTTTGAGGGTTTGGGTGTCCATATGATGCCCAGACACCTTGCTGGCTAAGACTATGAGACTAACACACTGTTACTAGAGAGAAATGAATGATGAAGGAACCAAAGTACCTGGTGATAGCCACCAACTAACTGGCAATTAATAGGTTGGTAGATCTCACAAAAATACTAAGACCATATTTTGGAGGCAGTGCAGAGATGACTGCATGGTTAAATTAAAGTCCAAGGAGCCCAACTGCATCTTTATAAGCTTCATAAAGGTGTTGAGTATATCAAACAGAACATCCTGCAGAAATTTGAGGGAGCCGCAGTAGAGTTCAAGGGAATGCTGGGCTCCTGGCTCCAGCTAATTTCGAGCCTTGAAAGTATGCTTGCATTTTTTTGGTATAAATACCAAATAGGTATCTGACAATGATTGGGTTTAGATAAGAAACACATCTTACCTTGCTCAGTTGAGAATTGTAGGTAAGTGGGTCCAGATGTTCAATGCTGAAAGGAAAGGATTCTTTTGATTAGAAAAATCAATCTTGAAAAGTTGAAATGCATTTGATAAACATGCACTGCTTAGTGCGAAATCAGTGGTTAATTAGGTTCAGGCCTAAAAAATCTGTTTCCTGTATTGAATGAAACAAATATAGGGTAGGTAGGTGGGTAAATTCTTTTTTGGATTATTTTATTTTCAAAGAATGTGTGTTTTATACATGTTTTGTGTTGATTAGGAGTTGGAAGGCCAGAGGAAACTTAAGAGTGATTTTTTTTAGGGTAGAATTTGTCAGGGTGGGGTTACAGGAAACAAACAACTTTTTTTTAGGCTTTAGGCCACTTGAATTTATTTACTTGTCTTACATGCTCAGAAGGTAGGAAATGAGCCATTTTGGAATAAAAAAAAGTTGAAATTGTGACTTTTTTATTTATTTTATTTAGTTTAGAGTCTGACGACTAGGACTGGTAGCGATAATATGTTTCTACCAGCCTATTCTCAACTAAATAAAATCTATCAATCTATTAATCCCTGTAACCTGAAGGGTGGGAGGTATACCTCCTCAAGTCTGAGGCTCTACTACAGCAATGGTAGCTTCCTGTAGTTGATTGAATCACACTTACAAAGAATATTCTTAAAACTTGCACTTTTTTTTTTTTTTTTGGAGTCTGACAGAAAATTTCAAATCCACTTTCGTCCGTAAGACACCAAAGATGACTTTTTTTTCTTTTTTTTTGGAGTCTGACAGGATTTTTATTCAAAAAAAAGCTTGTAAGACAAGTAATTAAATTGGAGTGGCCTTAGCAAGAAGTATGCAACAACTCCACCACACCCATGTATAAACAGATAGAGCTGAATGCCAGGGTACAGACAGGCTACCAGAAATGGGTATCTATCGATGGTCAGCCCATTCAATCTTTGGAGAGCCATGCCTGGAGATCTTGACAAGTGTCATCTGGACCTGCGATACTTTTGAAAATAACTTAAGGTATTCTGCATAAATTGGCAAAATATTTTGAAGAGAGTTGGAGATAGAGCTCTGAAGATCATCTCCTCTGCAAATATTTTCAGAAAATTGCTTTTGTGAGAGAGATACCACCAAAAAATCCAGATAGAATTCTGAAGAACATCTTTTCTGCAAATATTTTCAGAAAATTGCTGTTGTTATAGAGATATCACCAAAATAGCCAGGCAGATTTGGCTGCTATAGGCATCATTTAACCCATTGACACTCAAGAGTTTCTCTAGAAGGTATCGTCTGCTACTTTCCTACTTTCGAAAATAACTTGTGAACAAAGCAAAATTTCATAAAATATTTGAAGGAGGGTTGTTCTTTACCTTCTGATCAACATCCCTCCTTTAATTGTTTTCAAGAAAATACTTTTGTAAGTAGAATATTTCCAAATTTGTCAGGCCTCTTTTGGCCGCTCTGAGTGTGAATGGGTTAAAGTTTAGCATGAAGGAGTTGCAGATTGCTGGGATAGGGCTTGAAGTGTGACTTCCATTTGAGTCAGTGAGATAGCATCTTCATGTGTTTGTCCTCAGACACCCCAGGTAGCTGGGTGCACCTGTCCGGGCCACTGTGGACAGTCAGTGCTAAGGTCCAGCGCTTCCGTATCGCCTGACTATTTCTGATATATATACATATATATATATATATATATATATATGTATATATATATATATATATATATATATATATATATATATATATATATATATATATATATATATATATATATATATATATATATATACATATATATATATATGTGTGTATATATATATATATATATGTATATATATATATATATATATATATATATATATATATATATATATATATGTATATATATATATATATATATATATATATATATATATATATATATATATATATATATATATATATATATATATATATATATATATATATATACAGTAACCCATTTATGCCAGAAACTATAGAATCTAACAATAATAATTTAATTCTATACTTCCTGTTTATGCTCACAGCAGCCATAAGCAGCCTGACAATTTTGATGAAATTTTGCAGACAAAAGCAAAATTGGAAAAAAATATTTGAAAAAGAAATATTATTCAAAACTAATTACCAACAACTCCTCTTAAAGTCTTTAAATATTTTGTTATATCATTTTTAATTTTTTGGTGAAATGTGGATCAGAAATATATGGAGTGGATAGTATCTCTCCAACACAAAAGTCAGCAAAAAAATATTTACAGCATTTTCCTTGTAATTTCTGGCACTATCATATTCAATGCAGATAGGTTCATCAACAATTTTTTTCAAAATACAATATTTATACTATTGAAGGTGAGAGCAAACTATAATATTCATAAGAGCATAAAAATACATTGAGGCCTACACAGTAACTATGGTCTACCCTCCAGACTGCTAGGAGACCGGTCAGAGGGCTGGACATTCTAGAGTGCTTTAACAAATATAGCCATCTAGAGATGTGAGAAATGGTCATGACACGTGTGGTACATGATGTATCACCACCACAACCTTTTCACCCCTCGATCATATCCACCCTGGTCAACAGTGCAGGTATAAAGGGCAAGTGAGAAAGCTGCCAGTGACTTGGGGTCGTGCAGGGTGTCAGGGTGTCTTTTTGACACCCTAGTCCACAAGAAATACCTTTATTGGGTTGAAAAGACACCCT
>OZ012696.1:11120357-11130357 GCA_963942565.1 Maea johnstoni | reverse complement strand
ATAACAGACTGATAATATCTTAACAACAATACATGCCTGGGGTTTTATTCACCACTCCCAGCCCACTTTTCACTACGGTCATCGTTATAAGGTGATGGAAAATCTACCGTGGATTCACCCCATGCGCTTTTATAAAATTAGAGCCACCAATATAAACTTAGGTTATGGAGATTTTTGGTACAATGCATGTTCAAACTTATGAAATGCATGTATCATTATCAAAAACTATTCATATTCAGAATCATTTCATTATTATTATTATTATTATTATTATTATTATTATTATTATTATTATTATTATCATTATTATTATTATTACTATTTTTATTATTGTTGTGGTTGTTGTTTTTGTTGTTGTTATTTTTATTATTATTATTATTATTATTATTTTTATTATTATTATTATTATTATTATAATTATAATTATTATCATTATCATTATTATTATAATTATCATTATTATTATTACTATTATTATTATTATTATAATTATTATTATTATTATTATTATTATTATTATTATTATTATTATTATTATCGTAACCACCTCTTTAATCATCATCATCACCGTCATCATCTTATCACTGGAGAGTCGATTGTCTGATTTTCGAATGCTTTTCAACATCACCAACAGGACCAGCAATGGAGGTAGTAGTAGTAGTAGTAGTAGTAGTAGTAGTAGTAGTAGTAGTAGTAGTAGTAGTAGTAGTAGTAGTAGTAGTAGTAGTAGAAGCAGCAGCAGCAGCAGCAGCAGCAGTAGTAGTAGTAGCAGCTTAGATGAATAAACACAAGGTCGATATTCGTAGTAGTAGTAGTAGTAGTAGTAGTAGTAGTAGTAGTAGTAGTAGTAGTTATGTTATATGACCCCCGCCCCTCCCCATAAATTTGGAACCGCATCATACTTTTTTTCATCAGTGAAAGGTATTCGCAAGTGGAGTGGAATTCATCTTCAACCCTTCAGTTCACCAAAAGTGGCAAACAAGCCTCCGCCCCCTGACCCAAGAACATCCGTTTAAACAATGCTGGCTTTTCGCCATACCACTACTCTCTACCACTGTGCTTTAAAGGGCAAATGCACCATCATGATGATTTAGGTTCAAAATGTGCCTATACGTGTCACCTTTCAAATAAGACCACCCGCAAGTCTGTCCTCCTCAGCACTCCTCAGATATGGCTTATGAAAGTTATTAAAAAATGGCCTGAGTCTGGGTATAGAGGCTGCCATTATCAGAAGTGGTGCTTATGGAGTGACTGCCAGCCCTGCCTCTGATTGGTTGAGAGATATCAGTGGCAGTCCCTGATATCTCTGATATTGATATTGAACCTAAATCATCATGATGGTGCATTTGCCCTTTAACGTGCTGTATTAACTCTTCCAATGCTAAGGCTACTTTCCTCCAAAGAACAGGGGCGCAAATATTCTTTGAAAACCATTTAAACACTGTCAGATGTGTACTCATTGGAAAGCTCTCACCGAGTACTCTTATATGAGTACCCATGTGCCAGGGTTTCAGTTAATTTTTGCATCATTTTGTATTGGCCAAATTGGCGACCAACAGCATAAGGGTATTTGGCATGTCACAATCCCTGCCCTTAGACTGGTTCTCAGGCTGTGTTAGGTATAGTGCCCCCACCACTATACATACTAAGTAGGTTTGATGTCTATCTCAAACTATAGATGGTGTCCCCCTTGAGGATTTATTCAGAATTAATCCTGTAGTGAAATCAACTCAGGTTAGATCAGTGAAAGAGCCAGATATCACAGACTTGTAGCAAGTCTTCCCCGCCCTGTGCTTTACCTGCTGTATTAACTCATTAATGCTTAGGCATTCCTCCAGAAATTGACGTCTGAAATTTTGATACTTTTGGCTCTAATTGTGGAATCAAGAATTATTTTACAAAATATTTGAACGAGAGTTATATGTGTTGTCCTGATTGTCATTTCTCCATCAAATATTTTCCTTATTATGTTTTTGCTAGCAAGATTTCATCAAATAGTAAGGCTTCTTTTGGCCGCTGTGAGCATTAATGGGTTAAAGGTATGTCAATGGGATGCTCGGAGGATGAGACGGATTATACATCACGTCTCTACCTCACAAGCCCAATTACACAGGTAAACAACAGCTCACCCGGGCGCCTAATGACCTTTTAGGGCCCGCCTCACCTGTCCCACATAAAGCCGAGTAGCGTCTAGTGCAATGTATACTATGGCAGGTCGCTTGGATCTTCGCCTGCCTCCCAGGCCATATTTAAATGCCTCCCATTATGGATAGATGGCACTGCGGTATACTAGGAGATCAGTTGGAAATTAACACTATTAACGTATACATGTATGTATGCTTTATTGACTGTAAATATAATTTACAAAATTCATACAGGATACATAGTTTTATGCTGTGTGAAACGTGAACATAAATGAAATATAATCACACACATGAATATAAATGTTATCAAGGAATAGATATAAATATAAATTGGAACTTGGATACAACAATCAAAAATCTCCCTCGTGTGGCAATTGTGTGAACTAAATGGCCAACAGTAGGCTACAAGTCCCTATGTAGTATAGGTGCAGGCTTTGATATATATATATATATATATATATATATATATATATATATATATATATATATATATATATATATATATATATATATATATATATATATATATATATATATAAAGTTGAATCATAATAGAGCCTTGTAGCTACCTGGATCTAGGCTGTCCTTAACACAGTCCCGTCAGGAACATACACACTTATATGTTACCCATTCTCTCGTGCAACAAATTTGAAAGCTCTTTATATATCTGACATGGAAACTATAACAACATAAAACTGTGACTACCCTAATAACATCTCTGTGTGATATGTACTAATAATTTGCTTTAATGTCTCTCATAACTCTTTCAAGAGTGGTCAGTATATTGAACATGCATGTTTTTACCTGTTTGTAATATGTTTATCCATACTGAGTGAGGCTTTTAATAAAGATTTTATTGTCATTATTATTATATTATTAATACTAATTAGTAAATTGCGCACTAGGTGGTCCACAGTAAGATCTTCCCAGTTTTCATGATTCTGACTGACCAGTGTGACCACCTTTAGCGCCATCCTTCACTAGCTAATAGTGCAACATCATCATAAATTAATCTAACGTCTTTTATCGCAATGTCAAACAGGTCACATACTTCTGTATATGTTCTGTTGTGGTCTTCCGTTTGTGCACTTAGAGCTATGAAGCCTGCCCGCTTCAAGGCTAGAATCCATAACTCTCAAAGATGCATGTAAGCTAAGGTCATCAATGAGGATGAGTATAGTCTAACAACTCTCTCTTGTGTTATTACTATACAGATACAGATACTAGTACCACACACTTATCTGAAAAGGTTTGGTGACAGAGCATTCTGTGCCTATGCACCACGCCTTTGGAATAAGCTCCCTGACATCATCAAGGCTGCTGATAACGTGCAAAACTTCAAGAAACAGCGGAAAACGTTGCTCTCTCGAAAGGAGTTTATTTGACTATTTGGACCATAACAACTGTCCATTGACTTTTTTTAAAGGCGCTTTTGAACATTATAGGTGGAAAGGGCGCTATATCAAATATCACTTATTATCATCAGTATGATCTGGTAGGAACGTTTGATTGTTGACTATATTTACGATAGGATAAACAACTTATGGAGGCCTAATAGATAGGCTGAGTACACTACTGAGGTCAACCGCAGAAACACACCTGTCTGGACTTCCTATTATTGTTATACACCCAAACATGATCACCTTCACTGGGGTCAACCAGTGCAAACTGATCAGTGGGATTGTGGAATGCACACCTTTATAGGTATGTCGATTCCTGCATTTCCTGGTGCATTTTGGGTACGCACGTATCTATTTGAGTGGAAATCCCCCCTCCTGCACGTGCATACCAGGGGTATGATGCGGAGGTAGGGGGAGGAATCATAGAGCAGAAGTAGAGGTGTTTTCAATAACTCAAACACCTCAGAGTAGCAACTGTATATATACATACCTGAGAAGCTATACCATTCCCTTCTGAGTTGACTAACCTGAGTGTGTTGTAGAACCAGATATGACAGATAGATAGCATCATATGGTCCTCATGTCTCTGGCCATACTCAAATAGAGTCCTCAATTCCCCTGGTGAGAGAAACGTAAACTAAATTGGCTACTATGGCCACCTTGACTATCTGGTGCCTGGTAACAGAGAAAATGACAAAAATGACGGCTCATATAACTGTATCACTCATATGGGAGTACAGGCACCAAGCAATGGAGATCAACTGTTCTAATAACTCTACGTGTCAATAAGGGTTATTACATAGCTAGCTAGCTAGATAGATAGATAATCTTTATTTCAAGTCGGTAATAATTTTACATAGTAAACACGAGCTGCCAGGGCTCCTGGCCGACTACAAAATAACAATTCAAAATATAACATACAGGGTGTAACAGCAGTATAAGTGATAAGTAGAGGGGAAGTAAGTTGGCACACATTAATTGACAATGAATAATATCTTCAGTCTTTCAGGACATATGTTTATGATTTTGTAGTAAAATAGCAGATACTTCTGCTCGTTTACTAGTATTACTTATAGCAGCAGAGAGAGAGCAGGTACAGGTAGTTCTAGATTAGTTCTATATCTATCTATATAAATGTGCAGAAGTCATATCAGGGACGATGATCATGGAGGGGAGTAGCCTATACACCAGACTGTCACATGTCTTCATGTTTCTATTTTCTGTCGACAGTTTACATATATCTCAGCAGATTATAGTAGTCCTTGGGCTACCAAGGGTTACCCGTGCACCCCTCCCAAGGCAGTACCACCCTGGCATGGTTTTGTAGGCAGGAAGGTGAGGATCATGAATCATGATGGTAACATCGCATAAACTCAAATGAACACCTCACTTTTGGGCAATTTCTCTCGAAAATGACTAAAGATGCATAGTTTTTGGGATTTCTTTATAAAAAAAAATCTTTTGAGACAGAGAGGTCAGAATATACTTCAGGTAATAAAGATGATATATGAGTGTGAACAAATGTGATAGATGACCCTTGGCGGTCAATTTGGATCGTTTTTGGTCAGAAAATGGTCGAAATCGGGTGTTTTTAACATTTCCAGCCTCTATACAACTACAAATCGGGGTATGTTAACCCATTCACACTTAGAGCGGCCAAAAAAGGCCTGACAATTTTGAATATATTTTTCTAATAAAAGCAACTTTTGGAAAATATTTGAAGGAGAAATGTTAATAAGAAGCCAAATAACAACTCTCCTTTAAATATTTTGTGATTTTTCGATTTATTCCCAAGTTATTTTCAAAAGTAAGAGTGTAGCAGACAATACTTTCTAGAGGAACTCTGAGTATGAATGGGTTAACATTTCAGGGGACAGGAGCCTAGGCTACAAGCAGGTGTTCAGCACAAGCACATAGCACATCTGGACATATGGATGGAGAGATACTGGATATTCTAGACCGGAAGGATTTACTGGATTGACGTAATCAGATACGTACATTACCTATTGTTTAGATCTCTAGCGTAATGATTGTTTCTAATACTTTCATCATTTCTTAGTAAGTATGCGTGGTCAATTAAACCGATTTCGATCGGTCAATTGACCAATACGGAATATTTCCTGTCAATGTAAACAGATAAGTTAATCTAGCGAATCTAATTGTTTAAGTAGATCTCATGGCAAACGATACATGCTGTAAGGCCCACATAAAAATGATTCGTTTCACCTTAAATGACCAAACACTCTTTTCTTCATCCAAGGTTTCACTTGGCCTTTAACATATTCTTAGATGAATAGAATGATCGACATTCGTGACCTATTGGAAACTTTGAACGTTCTATGGTCGCAGCGATGTAGGATAAATTACACATATATATTGTATATACACATAAATAAATTTAACCGACATTCTTACGAAGTTGACCAAGCAGTGTGGTGCAGTACCAGCAATGGTAGATAGATGCAACCACTTGGTCCTCCTATCTCTAGAGACTCTAAGTGTCTTATTCAAACGGAGTCCTCCATTCCCCTGGTTAGATGAATGTGAATAAGTCTGGCCACCTAGACCACTCGGTAACAGAAAAAGTGAGAAAAATACATATGATAGCTTAGAAATCTAGGCTACTTTGGTACTAAACGATCTATGCCCTGTCGAAGGGAAGAAATGGTTTATTTCCACTCGAAGAGTGAGGAACATTAATACTTAGTCACATTGCTACCCATGCGTAGAGGGTAGAATAACATTTATCTCTTCCAGAACAGATACAGGACTTTAAACCCCATTACATGACAGGCTTATTTAAAGATGGTGCACACTGTTGACTCCTCAAGAGCAGATTGACACAATCCTATCAGACACTCAAGATGGATCAAAAGCCAATAGATAATGGGTGATCTCTTGTTTGAGGTACTTATCGTAGTATTAAGCTAAGGGGAGACCTACCATGCTAGGTGAATGCTATTCGATGTTAGGGGATTAACTTATGGTGTAGTTTGACAGATCCCTCTTGTAAGGGATCATATTTAACATGGTTTAGTCTATTTCACACTTTAGAGGGATTTGTAAAATGATTATTAGAGTCAAATCAAGAGGTTTACTATCTTATATATACATATACACGTGGATCTCTCTCTCTCTCTCTCTCTCTCTCTCTCTCTCTCTCTCTCTCTCTCTCTGCCCTCAGGAATTTATGGAACTTGTAATTTGCAAAGAGGTACGTTCCTTAATTCTAGAAACCAGGTTTAAACGTATTTCGATTGTTAGATAGTTTTAGCTATTGAAAGAAAATATGGTGATCTTTGAGAGAGGGGTAAGGCTAGGATGAGATGATCTGACGAAGCTTTGTTAAATAAGCCCCCAGGAGGATATGGGTTGCATGGTGATAACCTGTGGCGCCATCTATAGATGGACATGAGTAACTGTTTCAAAGGGGCTGATCGGAGAGAGGGCTGCTCATTCAAATGGTGTAAAGCAGAAAACTGGACGAAGGATTCAATAGACAGACACATCAAGCTAACAGCTATAGATACTATACTAGGTCACTCACATTTTGTTTAAATAATGTGTCTATCGTATATAGAAAAATGTTATATACAAAAAAGAAAGAATTAAACGGGAAGATATAAAAAGGGAATTATACCGTCACATATCTACAGAGGAATACAAAGCGGAGATAGATTTAAAGTTAGAAATATCGTTTCAAAAGTGAAATTGATTTACAATTATTTGTGAAATGGTTTTGATTGAATCCCATAGGAAATTGTCAGTTAAAAGACGGCATCAGAATTCTCTTATAGAAACAATACGATTGTATGATTGAAATGTATATTGATGCTATAGATATAAGGTCATTTGTGTATTTGTTTTCCATTGAATTGTCTCAGGCGAGTACACATGTGTGTGTCTATTCGTTAGAATTTAAAAAATCGTTGTTACGCATAGTGCAATAATCAAAGTACAAAAATGATGAAAATGTGAACACATTTGGATTCCGCAGGCATATTAGAGATTAGAGTAGCATATGGCGCCATCTATCTGTCATATCTGGTACTACACCATGCTCAGATTAGTCAACTCAAAAGCAGGAACTATAGAATAGAACATTGAATATTTAATTCTATAGTTTCTGTCAGAAAGTAACTTATCAGGGACTAGGGGCCGAGACAAATCATGAGGTACAATTGAAATATCCACTTTTCTGGACCATGCTGTGATGATAAGGTTTGAGCTATTTCTAACCTCAGAATGGAGAGATTAGTTCAGAGAAGACTTGGGTGCCAAGACTGGCGGGTTACTCTGACCTTCCAGCTCGTCGTCCAAACTATTGTTTTTTTTTAAACTGTGGCTTGGTCACCAGGCAAAACAATGATTGCTGGATATATCTTTTGGCAAGTGCTCAAGTGTTACAGGTGACCGGACAAGCTTTCTGGTTTGTGGCAGCTGGAGTTCACCTTCAGATCACATATCTTTTTAACCTCACTTTAGCCAAAGCACTATATATATATATATATATATATATATATATATATATATATATATATATATATATATATATATATATATATATATATATATATATATATATATATAAATATATATATATATATATATATATATATATATATATATATATATATATATTTATATATATATATATATATATATATATATATATATATATATATATATATATATATATATATATATATATATATATATGTGTGTGTGTGTGTGTGTGTGTGTGTGTGTGTGTGTGTGTGTGTGTGAATGTATACAAACAGGCTGTCTGTAAACGGCAATGTGGGTGTAGAAGTATATTTGGCCTGTGCCCAAGAGTCGTAGGTGGTTGTTCTGATCACAGGGGGTGATGGGCAGAACAAAGAGACCTTGTTACAACATGTATGATGAGGTATGTAATGGTAGGACAGGTGTGACCTTGGAGGCCATTTCACATGGCCTGGCAATTATATATATATATATATATATATATATATATATATATATATATATATATATATATATATATATATATATATATATATATATATATATATATATATATATATATGTGTATATATATATATATATATATATATATGTGTATATATATATATATATATATATATATATATATATATATATATATATATATATATATATATATATATATATATATATATATATATATATATATATGCGCGCTATACAGCATAATTATCTGTGTGTTGGTAAAGGTTATTTGTTACTCTACCTGTAAACATGTAAACAGTGCAGGTATGTTATGTTCTCCAGGTGTGACATTACCTGTTGAACGACAAAGCGACACCTGGTTGGCCACTGAGGTATTTGGCCTACCCTCCCTTCCGGATCCGTTAGCCTGACACTAAGTAGACCATAGTTTCTGACATTTAACCATCGTGGATTTATTACCGCCAATGTTCCAGAGATAGCACTGTATGGGCCTTCTAATATACTCTCTACTTTACTCTCGCAAAGCCCTTTAACACCACCTGGTGAGATAAAAGTGAACTAAGTTAGTACTAATCAGGGAACCATGTAAGCCACTTGGTTCCTGCTTATATGACCAAAACAAGTGGATTCGATACCAGCCGGTCAACCTGAACATGCTAGCCTCAACCAGTGTCAACTAATAGCCCCCTATTAGCCCAAACTTGGTGCCCAGCTGATGGTGGAGATCAGGTTTCTCTGTAATTTAATCGATACGAGAGCCCTGATTGGTCCTTGTTCCCACGTAACCTCCCGCTGCTGCCAGTCAGTGACTCCTGACATGAGTCTAGCATCTCACTATAGCGCATATAGTAATTGAACTCTCGCTACATACACAGGTAAAAGTTCACGTGGCCGTACGGCCCCGTAACGGGCCTGTGTCCAAACGGGGCCGTTTTTCCATCCCTCAATATATCAACATTTCAAGGCTTGAAACCCCGTAACGGTCCCATTATTTTTTATTATTTATACGGACCCGTAACGGACCCCTAACGGGCCCGTTATAACGAGCCCGTTACGGGCCCGTTATAACGGGTTAACGGGCCCGTAACGGGCCTGTTCGGGCCCGTCAATATAACGGGTCAATTTTTACCTGTGTATCCATTCTTTTCTTCATCCAAGGTTCCTGGTATTAGAAGAAATGAAGAGTGTCAAAATATGTGTGGCAGTTTAAAATCAAGGTCAATTTATTGATAAGGGTAACCTCCCAGTCGTTCTAGTAGCGTAAGTGCATCTTTAGGCAGGTTAACCATACTTGGTAGGATCACAGTGCTTTTTGTGTGTTTCAAAAATAAAAAGAACGTGTCGAAAGACACCCGTGTCTGCATTGTTCTACGCCTCCTGGTAACAGCTGGGCTGAACCTTTTTCATGGAAAGAAATGATATGATGGTAGATTTACATGAGTGATCCTTATCTTTTCTAGGATGCTCCCTCGAGATCTACCGATT
>OZ012696.1:11119051-11120157 GCA_963942565.1 Maea johnstoni | reverse complement strand
AGCTTTTTCCTTGCTCTTACCTGAGAAAAAAGTACCGTGAGATGGGTTTCACTACCCAGTACCCAAATAGGGTAGAGGGGGTTCTTTAAGTACCAACCAACCTGAAATATTGAAACACAACGGATAAGTCAAGTATTGAAGAGTCTAAATATGAAGTATCAGGAGAAATATATCAAATATCAAATATTAGAAAACAATAGATAACAAATTAATATTAAATATTAGAATACAATAGATAACAAAAAAGACAAGTAGAGGAAAGATAAGAGTAACAGTGTCATGAAAATTCTTTTTTTACTTTTTATTCTGCAAATTAGGACTGGAAAACACAAATATTTCATACTTACCTCACAATAACGTAAATGTTCTAGAAGTGTTAAAAAGCCTATGGTCGATTGACGATATATTCCCTGTAATTCTGAAACCAAGAAGAAGAGGATGTTAAAATACTGTTTAAAACAACTGTACAGCATTCAATTGAAACCATCAAGAATAGCAATATTTGAACAAAGATAGAATCCGTTTAGTTGAAAAATGTGAAATGATTAGTGATTCATATGACCTTAAAAAGTTGTTTTTTGTAACCAAAATCAAAAATCCCTACCCTGAAGGTTTTTTTTTCGACCTTCAAACTCCCAATCAACACAAAACATGCATGAGTCACTGGGGATTGTCAGAGTAAAAGGACATTGATTAGCTCATTAACCTCTGATTTTGATGATCGATTACAATTTCATAAGATCCTGTAAATCAATAGAATACTTACTTAATCCTGAGATGTCACGATCGTTGTCCCAAACATTAGAAACACCCCGCCCACATAATAGTAGATTGATCAGGCTCTGGCTGCAATAAGATAAAGCAATAGCTTATGATAATGATTAGGGATGTCATCAAAAGTCAACAAATCGAGGGACATTTTCAATTAAAATCGAATCGAATGGTTGGGTATAGAAACGAAATAATCAATATTCTGAACACTAATAATGGCGTAATGATTATTAATAGAAAATACACTTTTCCCAGACATTTTCCTGTTAAACTAACGCAAAGTGAAACTCTGACTAAATATTGAAGTATTTTCTATGGCTTTTGTAAGAGATATA
>OZ012696.1:11071551-11114051 GCA_963942565.1 Maea johnstoni | reverse complement strand
TGGTGTGGCATTGTGTGAGTCGGCATAACTTCTAATACTAATTTAATAAATAATTTAAAATCCATGCAAAACCAATTTAATCATTTTTTATCCCTTTCCACTCTTTCCACTCTTTAAGAGTCTCTTATACTATGCCTAATTGAATTTATAAAAAATAAGGCCCTATAAACCTTACAATCGGCCATTTTGTGAATGGCCATTTTGGAATTGGCTATTTTGACCTGACACCTATTGAACTAAGGTCTATGAATCTGTATCATGTATGAAACGAAGGGTATATGGTCAAAATCGCCGATTCTGAAATCGCCGTTCACAAAATCGTCGTTCGCAAAAAGGTCGATTTATTGGAAATCAATTAGGCTTAGTGTCCGTGTATACAAGTATGGAAAGGGATAAAAAAAAGTTTTGGATTGGTTTTAAGTGATGTCATATATCATTAGACGGATTTTGGACTTAAAAAAGAATATTTCAAGAAGAAAAGTCGGCGTAGCTAGCCGCTCTAACTTTAGGATGTATTGGCTTTGTGGCGTAATTACGTCTAGAATTAACATTCAGGTTTAAACAAAAACATATATATCGAAACACAGAATACTTAATACAAATGTTTATGACACTTGACATGTGGAGAAAGTAAAGTTCAATTACTGAATTAGGGGAATATGAAGGTTTATTTCAGGAGGGCCCAATGAGTCATCGGCCGTTTTTGCGATCGCCCTTTCAGGTAGTCGGCGATTTTCCGATCGGCGATTTTGACCCATAATCAAACGAAGTGGGTTACCTTCCATTTGTGCCCCTGTATAAACTGTCAAATATCTATATAGTGCTGTATTCAAGCAATTATTATGGTCGACAGATGAGGAAATAAAATAACCTACAACCTAAGTCATGTAACAACACGCTGGTGTACGAGATAATTGTCAAAATCCACGTTTTTGTTCTAAATCTTAAAACGATAGACTCAAGTAGATACCTGAAATTCAGTATTTGATGAAGTTAATTGTTCGTTACCTTGCGTCCAACGACGAAAAACCTCCGATGTGATGTCTTTACCCCAAAGAAATAATTTCAACTCATCCACCAATTGTTCAGCTACCCGAGATTCATCAACAGATGGCGAAGCAGCCATTTTTTGACAGGATTTCGGCTTAAAAACGAGTGAAATTAGCAATCGTCTTTAAACACTACCGCCATTTTGTATTGTGCGGTCACAACGAGATGTCAAACGTGAATAACGGCATTAAGTGAATATTATTGGTAAAAACTGTATGATTGTAAAACATCTACAGTCAATTAGTATCTTAGGTCGATTTAGCGTAGTTTTTTGTTTAGAATAGTGGCTTTCTTATTTTGTTTAAGCAAGAAAAATGTTAGTCACGTGATTGAACAACGAGACTGACCTATTTCATTAACTGGGTCATTTTGACATGCTGCCATTTCCAACATTGGCACAGGGCAGAGGGGGGAGTGATCATTTCTAACTTAAAATCTTATTCCATACCGATGCTTATAATATTTTTAAATAGCTTATTTGCTTAATTACCTGCAATGTCAAAAAACTCGAAAAGTAGAAGTGATGTGGCGGTAAGTTTCTTCTTTAAACGCATTTTTCATTATCGCCCAAAACAGCAAGGAGGATTTTAGCACTCAGCAGGCATACTTTACACATTGAAAAAAATTCAAAAATAACACAAATGATGAATGGACAGAGAGGTAGCTAGCAGGTCTCGCCTGTAACTCTCGTTATGGGTCTCAGCAGTGATGTACCTTGCTGGCAGCCCTGGTGTATTTTAATCCCTAATATGACGCTAGCATGGCCAGGAAGCGAGCGAAGCTTTGGATGATCATTTTTTTTTCACTTCTGACCAAAATACAGCATTGATTGACCGTAGATTAATGGCATACAAAACATTATGATTTTAAACTGTCTTAAAAATTAATATTTCGCAACTGATTTTGACGAGAATTCAATGCCCAGTAGAATGAATTCTGGCGGTTCTATCGATCTAAACCGCTTGAAAATTGACCCACGGACAGGCGAGAAATTCAGTTTTAACTTGGATATAGTAGCGGCCACGGCGTGGTATGGCCAGGAAGCGAGCCGAGAATTGAGCCACGGACGGGCGAGAAATTCAGTTTTAACGTGGATATACATGTAGTAGCGGCCACTTTCATTCATATTTCGCAACTGATTTTGACGAGAATTCAATGGCCAGTACAATGAATTCTGGTGGTTCCATCAATCTAAACCGCATTAAAATTGACCCACGGACAGGCAAGAAATTCAGTTTTATCTTGGATAAAGTAGCGGCCACGGCGTGGTATGGCCAGGAAGCGAGCCGATTTTAAAGTGAAATCAATGGTCAGTAGAATGAATTCTGGCGGTTCTAAACTGCATTAGAACTGAGCCACGGACGGGCGAGAAATAAAGTTTTAACGTGGATATACATGTAGTAGCGGCCACTTTCATTCACGCACGTGCATTCGTACATTTCATCCAATGGGAGGACGTGTTTGTTATTGTACTGCACATTACGTCAGTGTCGACCAATGAAATCGGTCGTTACTTAACCTACTAAAGAAATCCTCCAGAACGGAAGTCGTCCGCACGTTGTCCCGCACGTTGAGTGATATTGTTGGACGGTGACAACTTTCTGGGTCCCTGTATGTATTTCTTATAGTGACGTCATATACACTCATATGAGACCCCTGGCATGTCCAGCAGGGGCTTAGCCGCCTATACGTCCAGCGTGTCATTTGGACACCCAGAACAGTGTTTTTTGACAGTTTGCACACCCAAAAGTTTATATCAGAATTTGCTGATGAAGACTTTTCTTTGGAGATAGAAGATGTAGAAGCTGTAGTGTCACTTTTATGAGACACACAAAGCAGTATCTGGCCTAAAAAGCAAAATCTGTCAATGTATCTAGGGTTTATTCTAGATATTATTAATAATATGTACTTTGTACCACACTTTGGACACGCAAAAGTCTATGAAACCTCTATTTGGACACCCTGTTTCCAAATATTGGCTAAGACCATGATGTCAGACCTTCATTATAGCGGATATATATGTACATAGTAATTGGTCTTTTGCTACACATTCATTCCTTTCTTCATCTAAGCTAATATGGATATTGAAAAATATTTTCCAATATTAATAATTCATATTCCAATATGCATAATTTAATTTTTAATATCGATTAATAATTGTTCAATAAAATTATATTCATTTTTTTTTTCAATATTGAAAAAAAACACACCTGAAACAAGATCTTCCATCTTGCATGATAATAAATTGATGTACATGTACAATTTTTGTATATATGTGTCAGTTATACATTTTAGTGCTCGAAATTAGCTGGAACCAGGGGCCCAGGGCTCCCTTGAATTCTCCTGTGGCTTTATTAAATTTCTGCATGGATCCCAAAGATGCACTGGTTTCTATACACATATCTAAGTAGCTTTTTAAGATGCGATTGGGCTCCTTAAAAAGAAATCTTGATTTCAAGCACTGCATGTGTATGTACATTCCAAACCCTAATGTAGATATACAGCGTGCAACATAACCACTTGCCCCATCACAAGTTGCATGTGAATTTGGCAAAAAAACGACAATAGGGCAAGCAGAACAAGACCCTAACTTGCCCCGCTCAACAAGTAATATTTTGGGCAGAGTGTAATTCATCCTTGTTATAATAACAGAGTGGCGGGGCAAGTGGAAGTGCCGGCCGGGCAAGTAAGATTTAGGGGCAGCTTGCTCCACTCAGCAAAAAATGTTGTAGAACTTATGTTGCACCCTGATATTGACTTTGTCTGTATGTCTGTGTACAGGTCCAGGGCACAAACGACAGTAGTGTTGTGAGTAAGTGCTCCATCACACAGAGAGGCTACTTCACTGACCCTTACCTTAAACACATGGTGACCAAGACTAGCCGCCGAGCTCCACTCATTAACAGGTAAGTCTTAACCAGGCTCAGGTAATCTGGGCACAGGGTCCTAGGCTCTTAGCCATTGTTTAGTAACTGGGTGCCCAAAATTGGCAATATATAAATATATATATATATATATATTAGAGGTGGGTCGATTAATCGGAAGCTCGACTACTCGGCTCGTACTGGAGCGATTGCCGAGCGCTGGAGCTGGAAATGAAATAATCGATCCAGGTAAAAAAATTTAAAATTTGGACAACTTAACAACGCATCAAAAGATCGATGCGTGTGAGAAAATTTTGAAAATTTGCGTGGTGAATGTCGCGATAAACAGCCTCTATTAGCCTGAATTTGCCCTGAAATAAAAGCGTAGTATATGCCAAGCATCCATGACACGTGCTTGTTCATATTTTCGGAAGCGCGCACATAGAACAAGGCAGAAGCTGAGTAATACTGAGTAGCACATAGTAGTTACGTTGTTGTAACTTTGTTTCTTGTTTCAGGGCAGTATTTCATATCGTTCGCTGTACTTTCACTTTGCCGTTCTAGCGAAGTGAAATGCCGATCTTCACCCAGACATTCGCCAGCCGATGGATCACCACTTGAAGATTGAAATCGCTAATCATGATTTCAAGTGGTGATCCATCGGCTGGCGAATGTCTGGGTGAAGATCGGCATTTCACTTCGCTAGAACGGCAAAGTGAAAGTACAGCGAACGATGTGAAATACTGATTCATCAGCTGTACATTTCGTCTACTTTGCGTCCATTTATTCATTGATCAGCGCCTCAAAATGGCGCCTGTACTTGACCGGCGAATTCTCTTGTTTTTTGGTGTTTTGTTATGTGAGTTTTTTTGTGTTTTTTGGTATGTTTTTCAACGTCGCAATCTGGCCGAGAAGCTCGATTATAATCGATTAATCGCTCGGCGAAATTGACGATTAATCAAGCCCAAAAATTTTAACGATTCCCAACACTAATATATATATATATATATATATATATGTATATATATGGGCAAAGTCAAGTTGTTATGGAGTCACAGATTAGCTGTTCATTGCTATATAACAGTTTATTAAAAAGACATTGATATCAAGTTATATATGGTTAGAAAGGCTCTGGTATAATAGCTATTTATGGTATTGAATTATATATATATATATATATATATATATATATATATATATAATATATATATATTAGGGCTCTCACGAATACAGTAGGTGGTGAATACGAATATATTCACGAATATAGGGTCACGAATACGAATACTAATATTCATAGAACGATCTGAAAACCAGAGCGCCGTTTTACCTTTTAAGGACAGGAATGGTCCCCAAGCTCAACCGGTATAAGAAATTGTGCGCCCACCGGCATTAGTAATGGTGCGCCCACAACGTAAAGTGGAGGCACTTCAAAACTTAGCGCACTCAGCGCTGCTGATTTGAAGTGATTTCCTCAACTTCTATGGCCGCAAACAGGTAGGGCGTTTCATTTTTATGTATATTCGTCAGTATTCGAATATACAAATGCCTATATTCGAATACTATTTGTATCGCGGCAATCCGCGGTGCAGCGAGTATACGAGTGTATCGCGGGAGCCCTAATATATATATATATATTATATTTATATATATATATATATATACATATATATATATATATATATATATATATATATATATATATATATATATATATATATATATATATATATATATATAATTTATGTATGTATTTATATGTATATTTGCTATTATTTGGGAGTCCTATTTTATAATGGAGACCACAATAAATTCAGATTACAACTATAAACATGCATATGAATACTAGTAAGGCATAATATTCTAATACAATCATGTCCTGGGAATTATATCAAAGTGAAAAAAACAATTACATTCTTGAAATTGACATTTTAAGAAATTGCTCACAAGGGTGTCCTCAGTGGTTATTTTTGAGGGTTTGGGTGTCCAAATGATGCACAGACACATTTCTAGCTAGGACTGTCAGGGCATCAATTGGACAGCCAAAGCCTCAAAAAATCACCCTTCAGGATACCCAAAAGATTTTGTGAAGAATTTTTAAAAATGTCAATTTCAAGGTTGTAATTGAATATCTTTCACCTCATTATAATCCCCATAGCAATGTATATACTAAATGGACATTATGCTCTATTTCATTTAATAGATTATTACATGTTTAAAGTGTTGTAATCTGAGTATATTGTGGTCTCCATTGAAAAACAGGATGCCTTCAAATTTTTCGTTTGTCAATTTTAGGCACCCATTTTGTATATCCTGCCTAAGACCCTCCAGCTAAGCATCAAACCAGGCCAGAGACCTTGCCTCTTTTTAAGATTGACAATGTAGTTGATGCTGCTTTTAGTAAAACAGCAAATATTTTTAAATGGTTTTACCCTACAGGGCTCGACGCTAAGGGTGAACCTATGGCCCCAGCTTCGGGCCAGTAAAAAAAGACCTCAACTGGTCCTACAGGGCCAGTAAACATTTGGAGACATTTTTGTTAAAAAGTTTCCCCCTGAGAATGTCCCCAATTGTTTTTGAAATAAATGAAGATAACATTTATAAAGATAAGTGTTGTGGTGATTATTATGCAATGTTCCTTCTTCTTATGTTAAAGAAAAAATGTAGGGCCAGTAAACATTTTGCAGGACCAGTAGATGCTAGGTGTTTCTGGTCCTACAGGGCCAGTATAATTTTGAGTTAGCGTTGAGGCCTGCCCTACCAAATAAGGATAAATACCTAGCTAATCTATTTTTGAAGTTTAGGGAACCACTAGCTGTTCAAAGCAAGCAATAATTTTAACCCATTCATGCCAAGACTATTCCTTGAAAGTGTTGTCTCCAGCTGTATTATTTTTTATCAATATCTATGGAAAAAAGCATTAATCAACAAGATATTTCAAAGAACGTTGTAGGCTCGGTTTTTATATAGGCTTTTGTTGTAGAGATATTGGTCAGCAACATAGTCAGGCCTTGAGCATTCATAAATGGGTTCAAATCTAAGAGTCAGTCGTGTACTAAGGCCTAAAAAAGTTGTTTGTTTCCTGTAACCCTACCTTAACAAGTTTTTATTCAAAAAAATCCCTACCTTAAATTTTTTTCAGCTATCAATTATCAAAAATCATGCATAAAACACACATTTTTGAACAAAAAAAAAAATTTAAAAAAAGGATTTTTCCGACCTACCTACCCTATTTTTTTTTAAGACCGTTACAGGAAGCAAACATTTTTTTCTATGCCTAAGGTCAAATTACGATGCACTTGAAGCATTTCCTGTATTCTATGGCCTTATCCTTCACAAATAAATGTAGTTCAGACATAAACGCTACCTATTTTCCCTTTCTGATTTCACTTTGACTGTAGCGTTTAGTGTGAACCCTTATAAATTACGTTAGCACCGTTCCGCAGAGAAATTCGGCGGAAGCATATTCATAAAATGTTACCATTTAAACACGACTCATACACGTTTCGTCTCTCTATTTGATAGAGAGACATTCTATTTCAATCATGTCGCGAAAAAATTGAAGAATCACATGTTTATTTGATCAATAAATACGACTTTATACTTACATGTACGAGTTCGCGAGATTTAAGAACTCAAAACCGAAAACGAGGCTTAATACATTATGAGTTCATTTTCAAAATGGAGGCTCACGTATTGAAATCTCGGTTGTAGGTAAATAAATACGTCTTTCCACCACTTTTTCACTTATTGACATACTGACATGTATGTGCTTCGTAAGCGAGTGGTGTATATTACATATTTATCAACTTTAGATGGTCCAAAAGTGTTATAGACACGAGATTTAAGTGAAAGTTAAATGCTATATACAGTGCTATAGGGAATCTACCACTTTTGATTGAACCTTACATGCATGAAAAAGACGTCGGCAGTAAAAACATCTCATGCATACGTAAGGTTCAATATTATTGAACTAAAATAAATGGTGGTGCTGTCCTTTTCTCATTTTGCAGAGGTTACTTTATCAGGGCAGCATGCATAGACCACATGCTGAAAACCTTCCTGAAGTCTACCACAGGAAAGAAACAGGTAATTTGAGTTCATCCAAATCATCTTAACCCATTTACAGTATTGTCTGCTACTTTCATACTTTTGAAAATAACTTAGGAATAAAGCAAAAATTCAGAAAATATTTGAGGGAGAGTTTTTGTTTAACTTCCGGTCAACATTTCTCCTTCAAGTATTTTCCAAAAAATGCTTTTGTTAGAAATATATTTTCAAAATTGTTTTGGCCGCTCTGAGTGTGAATGGGCTAAGGACCTCGCTATTCTTATGTTTTGCATTGTAAGGTGGTGTTTCTTAATCTTAACTGATACACACATGTTTATGCATTATCCCCACATTTAAATAGATGTGTCTCAGAAATTATAATCAGTGACGAAAAGGGTCATACCTAGACTAGGTTCCTAGTCCCTAAAGAGTTGACATTCCCTTCTGTGCTGACCAAGCAGTGTGGTGTAGTACCACCTGGTTCTCCTATCTCAAGAGGATTTAGGGTTAGAGCTGCACTCACGGAGGGAGATCAACTCATGAGCTCACCACCCATTTGACTCGTGAGCTCATGAGCTCACGGACGTTCTGATTTTCCAAAAAGATATTTATTTTCCAACCCAGCTATTAAGAAATGAATATGTATTGGCGGACATTTATTAACATTGCCATGTTTATTTAATTTCAAAACGTGCTGACGAGGTAAAAAGGTCAGTTTAACACTCAACACCGCTTGAATGTATGTATACAATGGATATTGTAAAGAAGACATGACAGCGATAAGCAGTTATGCATGTTGATAATGTGTGTTATGTGTCCTGTGTTACGTTTGTGTTCCCAACATCGACGAGCTCACGATTTAAACATTTCAGCTCGAGCTTGGCGAGTTTGCTCCAGGGCTCGAGCCACTCGAGTTCGTAAGTGACGAGTGCAGCTCTATTTAGGGTCATACTCAAACTGAATCCTGGTGAGATAAATGTTACCTAAATTGACCACTGTGGTTACCTACACTATTTGGTGCTTGGTAACAGAAAAAAACATAACGGGAAAATACATATGACAGCCTAGAAATCTAGGCTAGGTCATACTGAACTGTGGTGCAAAATGAAAATGCTGGATGTATTTCATTAGAATCTCTGTTATTGATGGCTTTCTTTCCCAATTTTGTTCAGATATTTTGACTTTTATTTTGCAGATTTTATCTGTAGGGGCAGGGTTTGACTCTGCTTTCTTCAGACTGAAGGCTCAAGGACTTCTCGAAGACTGTGTCTTTTATGAGGTGAGTCTAGTAGGGTGCATTCTTTATTCCTGGCATTTTTAACTTTAGAACACAAAAATGATTTTATGGTTTTACCCTTTCAATGCTGAGGCTACTTTGGTCCAAAGCACAAGGATGTAAAGATTTTTGAAAATCATCTAAACCCTATCATGTGGTATTCATTGGATAGATCTCACTGAGTACTCTCAGATGAGTACCCATATGCCAGGGTTGCAGTCATTTTTCACTTTTTGCATCATTTTGTTTTAGTCAAATTAGCCACCAGCAGCATAAGGGATAAAGGAAATGAAAACAAAAAAGTGTAAATAGAGATAAGGCCTAAAAAAAAAGTTCTTTGTTTCCTGTAACCCTACCCTAACAAGTTTTTATTCAAAAAAATCCCTACCCTAAAGTTTTTATCACCCATTCCACTCCCAATCAACGTAAAACAGGCATAAAACACACATTTTTGACAAAAAAAATAATGCAAAAAAAAATTTTTTTTACAGACCTACCTACCCTATTTTTTTCAGACCGTTACAGGAAACAAACAATTTATTTTTTTAGGCCTAAGCGTGCACTTTCTGTAAAGTGTAGACATGTTTTCATTTGATAACCCATCCTTGGCCAATCCTAAGTTTTAGTTTTCAATTATATATCGTCTTAATAATACTATGCTACTAAGAATTTCCTCTTTCCAAATCGCTGACACCGCAGAAAATGGTCTAGGTTATTCAAAGGCTTGATATATTAAGGACATGGTCATTCTGGACTTCCACTTTGACAAAGAAAAAATAGGTCAAAATGTATTTCTAAGATAAAGTATTTTATAAACTGATTAAAATACCTGGAGGCCTAGAAAAAATTTGTTTGTTTCCTGTAACGGTCCGAAAAAAATAGGGTAGGTAGGTTGGAAATCTTTTTTTTTTATTATTTTTTTGTTCAAAAATGTGTGTTTTATGCATGTTTTTTGATGATTGGGAGTTGGGCGGACTAAAAAAAACATTAGGGTAGTGATTTATTTATATAAAAACTTGTTAGGGTAGGGTTACAGGAAACAAACAACTTTTTTTAGGCCTCATGTACCCTACCTTTTATTAGACCAATCTATCTGGAAATAAACTTTTGAAGGCAGTGTTAGCGATAGAGTCTGAAAATTTGCATTAACACTCCTACCAAGGTCCATTTAATCCTGCCTCCTATTTAAATGGGTGTTCACTATCTTGGCCAACAAGTCTGGAGTTTGACCCCAACCCTCCACTTGATGTGAGGCATGTGTGAAAGTTGCCAGTGACTTGGAGTAAGCTCAGGGTCTGACACTTTGATTTCAGGCTAGGGGCCCGAAAAGGTATTTTAGTAAATTTAGTGGTCAAAAACAGCATTTCTGTATTATTATGATACTATTCCGGGCCCCTAGTCTGAAAAATCTAGGGGCCCACAGCAAAATCTAGCGGCATATGCCCCTGGGAAAGTCGAACTCTGAAGCTGGCACTTGCAACCTTCACCAATGACTACTGACTTGTTGTAACTTAGCCTGAGTATGGATTAGAATGACAAAAAAGTGGCATTGAAAAAAAAATGACTTAGAAAAACTCCTTTATATATTACAGATTGATTTTCCTGATCTCGTCAAGAGAAAGACACTGCTTATCAAGGCCACCGAGGAACTAACACAGCTGGTGAACTTTGCCGCACACCAGCCTGATAGTCCGCTACCTGCTGGTGAGGGTTAGGATACAGGGATGAGGATTTATCCTGCCCCTTACAGGCATAGCTAGTTAATATTAGGGGTGTCATTGATGTGGTCCATATCGATAACTATCCTTAAACCATACAGCCTGCTTTCTCTTGTCAATACACATATCAATGTATATATCGAAATATCAAAAAAATGAAAATGGACACTTAAGAGAAGAAATTGAGAGCTGAATAGTGCACGTGTTGCTAGTCCCATACTTTCTAAAAGTATTTCTCTACATGGTCATGCCTCACTTTTCTTGTTGCATTCCAAGAGGAAGCAAAAAAATGAGGCAGGACCCTCATAAAATGGTGAAAAACCAGCATCAATGCCTTATGATTTTCTATCATGGCATAGATAGCATTTCTATGGATATATCAATGCATCATATCGAAATAATCGAAATCGAAAACAATTTATCACACATCATAACTTCTACTGACCTTGCCAAAAAATAATCATGGGAAGTTCACACATATTAGGTGAGAATTATCCTCATTTCTAAGCCTTATGAATTTACCCTTATGCTACTGGTGGCTAGTTTACCCAATACAAAATGATGCAAAAAGAACAAAAAATAGCTGAATTCCTGGTTTCCTAACCCCAGCCCTGACGTCATTCATAGTGCATGTTGGATAGAGAGTCTACCAACCTGAGTGTGGTTTACTACCAGGTATGACATATAGGTGGCACCATATGGTCCTCAAATCTCTGGCCATTTCATGCCATACTCCAACAGAGTTCTCTATTCCCCTGCTGAGATAAATGTAAACTGAGTTGGCCTTCTTGACTATCTAGTGCCTGGTAACCGAAAAAACGTGTCATAGAAAATATATATCACAGCCTAGAAATCCAGGCTACATTAGGAGATGTTCACATTAGGTGTTTGCATAAGGTGATGTTCACATAAGGCGGCGTTCACATTAGGGAGTGTTCACATTAGGAAGTGTTCACATTAGGAAGTGTTCACATAAGAGGTGTTCATATTAGGTGATGTTCACATTAGGATCTGTTTGCATTCTGCTTTTCTACGACTATCCATTTTTGTCTCTCAATTTCAAACTCCCAGAAATAAGAAGGTGTTCACATTAGGAGGTGTTCACATTAGGAGGTGTTCACATTAGGAGGTGTTCACATTAAGTGTTTGCATAAGAAGATGTTCACATTAGGAGGTGTTCACATTAGGTGTTTGCATAAGAAGATGTTCACATTAGGAGGTGTTCACATAAGGATGTGTTCACATTAGGAGATGTTCACATTAGGAGGTGTTCACATTAAGTGTTCGCATAAGAAGATGTTCACATTAGGAGGTGTTCACATTAAGTGTTCGCATAAGAAGATGTTCACATTAGGAGGTGTTCACATTAGGAGGTGTTTACATTAGGAGGTGTTCACATTAGGAGATGTTCACATAAGGTGTTCACCATCAGGTGTTTGCATAAGAAGATGTTCACATTAGGAGATGTTCACATTAAGTGTTCGCATAAGAAGATGTTCACATTAGGAGGTGTTCACATTAGGAGGTGTTCACATTAAGAGGAGGTGTTCACATTAGGAGGTGGTCACATAAGGAGGTGTTCACATTAGAGGATGTTCACATTAGGGTCTGTTAGCATTCTACGATTATCTATTTTTGACTCTCAATTTCAAACTCCCCTCTGCTGTCTTCTTTGCCAAGTAAAATCTGAACATATTTGGTAATTCAGGTATTTCAATATTTTTTTAAGATCAGAGACCAATCTTCAAATGATAACTGTAAAACTGACATTTTATTCTTTATTTCAGTGATTAATACTGCCGATTATAAGTTGATTGGTGTGGACCTCTGCCAGTTGGGGGCGCTGGAGTCATGCCTGAAGGATTGTGGGATAGATGTGGAGGCTCCAACACTGCTTCTCTCGGAAGTCGTAATTACGTATATGCATCATAAACGGTATGTGGAAAGTTTTGGCAATGTATAATGCATTCTATTCAAGCCCAGAGTCAAACTAGCCTATTCTTACGTACAGTTCAATAAAAATCGTAAGTTTGGAATGTAACTGGTGTTCATTACCAAGTCAGGTTTGAAGCCAGGCAATTTTAGGGAGGCAGCAAACAGACTGGACATGCCTTAGACAATTCACCTACATCATGTCAGGCCTTCAAAAAGTGTCTCAAAACACACCTTTTCAGGCTAGCCCATTGAGGTGTTGTTGACTATGACTCAAACTATGACAATGTGCAGCACTTTTGAACATTTTATGAATGGAAATGGCGCTATATAAATTCCAATTATTATTATTATTATATTATTATTATTATTATTGCAAAATTCATCTCTTTTAGATCTTCATCACTTATTTGGTGGTCTGCGAAGTTCTTCATGAATGCGGTCTTTATGTCTTATGAACAGATCCAGCCTGATGACGCATTTGGTATAGTTATGTAAGTACGCATTTGATATTCACTATTCAGTGCACACCACAAGTTTAATTCTGATTTACAAAAATAGATGGTGCCCCAAACATCAAAATGTGGTGGCACTCAGTCAAATCTATCTTTGACCGCACAAGAAATGAGAAAAATGGCAAGTACTTGGTTAGTAAATTCTCCCAGTTTCCCCATCAGGCTAGTCTTTCCTTGTATTAATTAAAGAGATTAATAATTAATTGATTGAAGGTTTTTTGAGCAGGAGAGAACTTGTGATATTTTCTGACATCGAAAATATCTGACATTGAAAATAATATTATTTTCAGCCTAGTCTGAATTTGAAATTTCGAAGATTTTTTAAGTGCAAAAGAACTTGTGGCATTTTCCGGCACTCAGAAAGCGATGTCTGTTGCCTTTTTCAAATGCTTTGCTCAATGTTTTTCAGGATGAATCATTTTCAAAGCCTGGGTTCTCCTCTGAAAGCTATTAGGTCATTCCCAACACTAGCCTCTCAGGTTCATAGGTATATAGATAAGGTAGGTCTACAATGGAGTGGAACTTTATTTATTCTTGTTTTTCCATCATTTTATTTTGAATTGTTATTTCATATCTTTTAAGATAATTTTTTTGTTCATTCAATTGCATGTCAATAAAAAATGGCACATCAAGATCAATATTCTTTATACCATCACCGTGTTAAGTTTGCGCATATGAAGAAAAAAAGTACAAAGAGTAACAATTTATGGGAAGTTAAGAAGTGATAGAATATATAATAGCTGTAATTCGTACAATATGAAATCAAATATGTACAGTATGAATTTAAATGAACAAAAAGGAATAACAATTTATGTAGATGGTATTTTCATTAAATCATTGTTGGTTTCTGAGTATAATTAAGTTATCTTGTATTACAGGGTTGGCAAGAATGCCGGGCTGCGGACATGAACTACTTTTTCGACAAGATGGTCCCGCTGGCGGAGCGCAGGAGGGTCTCGGACCTGGAGCCATTCGATGAGTTTGAGGAATGGCATGTGAAGTGTTCCCACTACATCATCATCTGTGCCTTCACTGGTGATTGCGTGGAATCAGCTGATAAAATGTTACATATACTAGCATCTACTGATAACAGTCATAATGAAATCCTCTCGGCTACTGATGTTAATGATTCGAACTCCACGGGATACTCATACCGACAAAATCAACAAAATAGGCATGGCACTTGTGCAAAATCCACTGAGTCGTCCATAAACGGTGCATTCCAGAATGGTGAAATTTCAACAAACGGAAAGCTTGATGAAATAACAAATGACTGCGTTGATGGTGAGCAGATTGAAGGTCACCTTCTTGGTGTAAATAAGGAACAGTTTTCCTCAAGTTTAAAACCGGTGCACATTGACCAAGTCCCTGTTGCTGATGAAATAAAGGTTTTTGGTCACACTACCACTAGTTTACCAAATGGCGACCTGATCATCGTGGGAGGATTTGGTGAAATAAAAGGAAAGCATGAACGTGTGGCCAGGATTCGGGTGATGAAAGCGAATTCACATGATATTTATGAATGCACGGCATCTGTTGCCATGGAGAGGATGTGTCACTCGGCAACCCTGCTTCCCGATGGACGTATCTTTATATTCGGCGGAAGGACCTCTCCGACCAGACCATGCGCACGTAGTGTACTCTTAAAAATAGAGCAATCGCAGGACGATGAACAACAATGCGTAAAGGCAAGCCTTGAATCAGTTCCACAGGAAGGACAAACAGACATAAGATATTGTTGCCATGCAACAGAACTGCCTCTGGATGAGAAGTCCCCATGTGCAAGGTGGCGGCACAGTGCAACTTTAATAAGCTATCAAGGTAATTAGAGAAACAAAGCGTTATTTCACTTATGAAAAGTGAAGGATGGGGTCAGTTGATAGCCAACTAATCATTATTGAGCCTTAAATTGTCAGTAAAAGTGACAATGAATGAAATTATGAATATAAATTCCAAATTCACTAGAAAAAGCTACATTCACGTTGATTTGAAAGTCTTTTCAATTCCTCTCCTTTTAGATCCTCATGTTTTTTTAGATTTTTCAAAAAAAAAACTCATCCTCTTATATTCAAACAATGTATTAACTACCTGGCACTTGAGTGTAAAAGTCCCAAGTTTTACCCAGTTGGTCTAAAGCCACCTTGATGGATGGGCACTGAACCTGTCCTTGTTAATCATATTCCTTTGATATGCCCAGTGCTGAAAACAGTTTGCTAAGCCTTGGTGGTCAAACGGGTCATCAAAATGAATAGTCTAGTGGTCCAGCAGAAAAATTAGCGGTCCATAACACTTTGATAACCAAAATGGTAGACAACAGCCATTTCATAACTGAACATTCATGGTAAATTTTTCTAAATTTATGAATTGTAACAGTTATAATTTAATGTAGAAGAAATGTGAAACTGGATGTGATGCTTATTAAATTAATGTGGTCAGAATTTTTAGTAGACTTTCTGGGCAAGTAAACATAGAGTTTTACTAGCCCATTTAAATTTTTGGTAGAAACGGACCGGTGGGCCACTGTCTATTTTCACCTCCATCATACAAACATGAGTCTGGTTGTAATAACCATATCTTCTGAATATTCTAAAAATCATCATATCCTGTTCTTGTTAATTTTCTCTAAAATATACCATCAATGATGAAAAAAAAAAGAATTTCAGAAATTTCAATTGTAGTTTTTCAGAGAAGGATTGTGTGGCAATACCTGTGGGTTAGGAGTCTTAGGACAGCCACAGAGTCTGTTCTTGATGTCCATATCTCCTGAATATACTTAAAATCATCATATCCCTGTCTTTAGTATCCATTTTCTTGTGAATACTGTAAATTTGGGAAAGATTGCGTTAGTTTAATTTTGGGGTTTTTGCGTTTAGCCTCGGACACAAAATTAAAATTCACAATGATTAGTGCTGCCACTTAGAGGGTATAGCTGGCACTCCATGTTGGCAAAATGTAAAAATCAATTTTCGGTAAATTCGCAAAATTTACTCTACACAATCTATTGTGAATTTACAGTATACCATCAATAGTAAAAAGAAAGAATTTAAGAATTTCTATTGTATTTTTTCAGGGAAGGATTGTGTTGCCATATTTGGGGGTAGGACGGCCGGGGACCCTGTTCTCGGTGACCTTCACCTTTGGGAAGTAGCCAATCAGACGTGGCAAGTGGGACCCCTGCGACCCTCGGGTCAGCTGCCTGATCCTCGACACTCTCACACGGCCTCGAATTGGAACGGCACGATCGTCGTTGCTGGGGGCCTGGGCCGAGACATGCAGCCTCTCAACTCAGTCCACCTCCTTAACATGGAGGACCTATATTGGAGGAGGATTGCACTATCTGGAGAATTTAAACCAAGGTAATTTATTTTTGACTTTTTGACCCTAAAGAGCATGGGTCTATTAAAATAAACTTGTATGGAGGCTATTTGTTATTAGAATTGTTTGAAGAAGATATGTGGGTTAAGTGCTGATTATCTCTTCCAATGCTAAGGCTATTTCCATCCAAAGCACAATCATTATGATGCAAAGATTTTTGAAAACCATCCTTGACCTGTCATGTTGGTAGCTCTTGCTGATTACCTTCAGATGAGTACCCATATGCCAGGGTTTCAGTCATTTTTCAGCTGTTTAACCAGCAGCATTAGAGTTAACATTCCTCCCTGAAATATTCCCCAAAACACACTTTGATCCGAAAAATATCACTAAAATTAGTCCAGTCTTTTATGAGCTACAGACATAGGTTTAAACCATTAGTTCCTGCAGCGACTAGAGAAATGAGCCTGCAGCTTCCTAAAAAATAGTATGAAATTTCTTGTCATAATTCTAACAAAAGCATCTCTTAGAAATGTTTGAAATGGGGCTTTGTTAATCAGAATCCACCCTACAACCTTCCATTAGATATTTCTTAGTTCTCAAACATACCTCAGCAGTCATACAGCATCTGCCGATCTTAGCTCTAGAATATAAGGGGGAAACCATCAACACTTGCAACACATCTGAATGTACTGACTTAAGATTTGATAAATAATTATTCAATAAAAAAATAAGTCTTGGGAAACCATCAACACTTGCAATGCATCTGAATGTACTGACTTAAGATTTGATAAATAATTGTTCAATAAAAAAAAAGAATTCTTAGATTGAAAAAGCAAAAAGCAAATCCTTCAGGAATTCAGTAGAGCACATTGTGAGCATTTTTTTCCATTTAGAGACCTGTCCTTTGGCCATGTTCATTGCTGTATTATGTTGTAAGAAGTAAAAATAAGTAGGCTCTAATTGGCACTAACATCTCCATAACTTTTTTTTTTCAAAATTCAAGTTTTATTGACGTATCATGTACTTCACATTACCGTGCACAGGCATTCCACAACAGTAACTAATGAGACAATTGTTTACTGGAGTGTGAAGTCCTGTAGGTCATCCAGTGATAGCAGATGACATCTGAGTAAGCAGGGTCTTAGCCAGGATTTTCATAACAGGGTGTCCAAAATGGGGTTTCAAGAAGACAGGGTGTCCAAACTCCCTCACTGTAAAAACAATAAGGCATCATACTGACCATATACTTTGACAAATCAAGTAATTATATGCTTTATTTCTTCAACAAATGTTTTAGTTATCATTTAAGAATTAAACTTTTTAAGATATCTATTTGTAATTGATATTTTCAAAATAATCTGACCAAAAGATAGGGTGCCTTTTCCCCCAAAAATAGGTATTTTTTGTGGACCAGGGTGCCAAAAAGACACCCTGACACCCTGCTGGCTAAGACCATGTCAGAGTAAGGAAACATATGTCACTTGGTCACATCAGGCTTGAACTGTATAAAGTTGCAGCATAATATGAGTTTATTTTAAGGTATGCCTCATGGTAATGTTCAACATAAACCCATATTGAACTTCAAAAACCTCTGTTTTTATGATTTGATCATCCAGGGGCTTAGCCACCTATGCGTCCAGCGTGTCACATGGACACCCAGAATACTTTTTTTTGACAGTTTGGACACCCAAAGGTTTAGGTCAGGATTTGCTGATGACGACAATTTTAGAAGATAGGGCATGTAGTGTCACTCCTACAATACAAACAAATCAGTTACTGGCCTAAAAGAGCTAAATCTGTAGATATATATGGTTTATTTTATTAGTAGTGTGAACTTTGTACCACACTTTGGACACCCAAAAGTCTATGAAACCTTCGTTTGGATACCCTAGGAATGTGATCGGTATCCAAGGTTTGGAATCGGAATCGGTAAAAAAAAAATTCCGATTCCGATTCCTACCGACGTATATAGAGGGAAGAATCATAGCATTTAGGTTTAAAAGTGTATCAGATGCTACACTGTTTTAACATTCCCATGCTAATAATTTCATTTTAAAGTAGTAGATTAGATTACCTGGTGCACTGAGCTTCTGACTGGCGTTGTCTAGTTACTTTGTCATCTTGTTGCATTGCAATGATATGACAAAGTAAGCGTCAATTAGTATCAACATTTTACCGATTCCGGAATCGGAATGATCGCTATGAGATATTATAGCGATCTTTTCCATGGGATCGTCGATACCATCCGATTCCGTGGTATCGATTACACTCCTAGGATACCCTGTTTCCAAATCCTGGCTCAGACAATGTGATCATCATATCTCGTTTCTTTGACAGGTACTCACACTCATCGAATATCCTCGGCAATAAACTTCTCTTACTGGGAGGAGTGAACAAGCACAGCCAGCCACCTGGACTAGCTGTCATCGACCTCGCAACTCAAACCTGCCAAGAATACCCGCTACCTGTAAGTGGCTTCAATGTTGACGTTCCAAATAAATTCTGTAAATCACTTAAATATGGCGTGAACATTATATAGCGTAATTACGATACTGCCCTGGATAGCGTGATCTTAGTATAGCGGTGAACGGGAACAGCAGCAGCAAGTTCAATTAAGAATTTAGACAGGGATTTTACAATAGCGCATATGGGGAAAGCGCTATTATCGCTATCTTATTGTTCCAGCTATACTTCAGTGATTTACAGTATGTTTCAAACTCAGGGATGTCCAGGAATAAAAGTCCTGAAGCACAGACAATCAGTCCTGGAGCTCAGCATCTAAAAGTGCAGCAAATGGGCAGGGTCTTAGCCAGGATTTCAAAATATCTGCCCGTCTAGATTTAGCTACTTATCTACTTCAAAACCTTATACCAGCCACATTTAATAGCCTAGTATGTTAAAAAGGGCAATTTACACTTCAGCTATGTCCTAGAAGATGTTTTTTTTAGGAAAATAGTTGGTTATTACACCCCAAAAGTCAAAATTGAAAAATCATCATAGAAATTTTTGCCTGTCCAAACAGGAGGTTTTAGTAAACTACCTGTCCAAAAGACAGGTAGGACAGGTCCTGGCTAAGTCCCTGCAAATGGGTTACTAGCTTTTCATCAGTTTCCATGATATTATTAGCCTTATATTAATGATAAAAACCTCAATAGAACAATAGATAACACCATTAAAATGATGGAGTGCACATGTTTAATGAAATATACATACAATGATTTGACATTAGAGAATATATAAAAGGCTCTTCTGTCCTTGCAGTCTGATAATTTGTGAATCATATCTGATAATTTCTAGTTCAAGAGTCCTATAATTTTTAGTTCTATGTGAAAAGTTATGTCATAACATATCGTATTCTTCCGATTAAGCGCACGGTGCGGGTAGAGGTTGGGAAAATTTTCTGTAGAAGGGATGTTGGTAATCTTCCGTTTTACCGCACACCTCAATGATTGCCGATCTGAGCGTATTGGCCGTTATTGCAACTTTGCGCTCTCTCTGTTCAGTTTGCTTAGACGTTTGCCGCTACAATCCCGCATGTGAAAAAATCGTTAACTGGTCAATAGTTCGATCATGCAGCAAATATGAACAGTGAGAGCTCGAAGGAACTGCCGATATTGCGGAATTCAGCGCTGGTTTGCACACACGGCAAGAGGAAAGGTGTGTGATTTCCCTTTTCTTACTTCTTATGGGGCGAAGTTTTCATGACAGTTGAGCTGGCCATTCCCCCTCTAACCATGAAAAGTAGACCCTGTGCGCTTATTTGGACATGTGCGCTTAATCGGAAGAATATGGCATGTCTCTTTAATGATTTATCTACAGTTTTTGCTTATATCTCACCTATATTTTTTGTTTCAGTGCCAAGAACCACAGCGCCCTCTGATGTTCCATAACCACACTAGTGTCGTAGCATCCGATGAGGAGGAATTACTTGTGATTGGTGGCGGTGGAAACTGTTTCTCATTTGGGACCCATCTGAATGCCTCACCCATCAAGGTGCTCAGAGTCTAGCAAAGTGAATGAAATCATGTCTTAACATCTTGAAATGTAAACACCTTTTATGAACAAAGTTCCCTGATAGAAATGTATGGAAAAAACTTAGTGAAGAATTTCTGAGATGTGAACACCTTCTGCGGAAAACATTTGTATGCATGTTCGAAGGTGGTCACATCTGAGAGTTTTTATCATGTGCCTAGGACGATAATAGGGTATACAATACTATATCTGTACACAAGCAATCAGAAGAGTATCCAAACCCACCTTAAGCAGTAAGTTTCCCGTTCCACAAAGTCTCCGATCCATTGTGTAGGCGCCGACCACCATTGTCTTAGCCAGCAGGGCGTCTGGGTGCCTTTTTGGACACCCAAACCCTTAAAAATAACCCCTTAGGACACCCAAATTTTTTAGTGTGGAATTTCTAAAAATCTCAATCTCCAGCTTATAATTGAATGTTTTCATCTTCTTATAATTCCCATGACATTGTTTAATGATATCATGCCTTATTTTGATGAATTTATACATGTTTATGGTTGAAATATGAGTATATTGTGATCCCCCTTAAAAATTTGGACGCCCAAAAATTTTACAACTGCCAATTTTAGGCACCCAGTTTCTAAATCCTGGCTAAGACACTGCCGACCACGGACCCTTTAAAAAGACAAATTCTTGCTACACCAGCATGGTCTGCTATCTAACACAATACTTGCTCTTTATCCATCAGGATCTTATGTTTACTCCATCATTCCGGCTTCCTGCCCAGTCCTTGCTAAGAAGACTACCCTCACAAACAATGATCCGCGAAGTAATGGCTGACTCAGACCAAGTTTGAAAGTGTTTTGTGTGCTGGTCTACTCTGCGGTTAAAGAAAGCTGTTGATTCATACGCTGCCGCCACGGATTCTGTGATGTTTGAGACGTTGCAGACTAGGACTGTCATTGATATGACAAGTATCGATCGATCGAAATAGTTTTTCCAATTAATCGAGAAAAGAATATTATGTCAATCGAATCAAATTAATCGAAACACATTTTTTCAGCCTTCTACGCAATTTTTAGCCAACGCAATTAAGAATTTTGAAGAGAAACTCAAGTATCTAATCAGAAAGTGTTGAGAAAACCTTCATTGTCTTTGCATTGTGGGAATCTTAGGATCCTAGCCACAAAAATAGTGTGGAACATGTGAAAATATTATATTACTTCAGTTCTTCACAATCGAATCGAAATAATCGGAATCGAAAAATAAAATGTCAATGATCGAATCGAAAAAAAATGGATGTCAATGACAGTCCTATTGCAGACGAACTTGGCCAGGGTCTGTGTAATGGTGTTGGTGGCGCTGTGCGGGTTGTCTGCTCGCTGTTGTAGCAGGAGATGGGGTATGGGAAGACTGCAGTGTGACCCAGTAGCCGGTGCAGGCGAGAGGATAAATACATCCGTACGCTACTCGCAGGAGTTCACCAGATAATGCCTGTCGCTAAGGCAACGGGCTGCTATATATATGATAGCCTGTGTGTAGTGGCAGCGTTGCCGCACTGTGTTGTTACACATATAGAAGCACATCACTCACTGCCTGACCTAGAAAGGCAATCATTCGGGGAGCGTCTCAGGCGACACTCTGACAGACGAATCGTAACCCTTCCAATGCTGAGGCTACTTTCGTCCAAGGCACAAGTACGTTACTATTTCTGAAAAACATCTAAACCATGTCATGTTGGTATTCATTGGAGTACTCACAGATGAGCACATGATTTCACCATTTTCTTGTTTGATACACGTTTTCATGACGACGTTGACTGGCAGAATGGCTGCACAGATCCAAATGGTGTAATGCCGGATCTGAACCCCATTTTTGAAGAAGCCGATACAAAGAACACTGGGATAGGGTACGCGAGGAAATATACCTCCTAAAAGAGGATGGTATAGACAGATGAAGCATGCATTCTGATAAGAATGTTTTTTTGTTAGGAGCCCCTCCCCCCGGTGTTAGAATAATAAACTTGCTTCCCGCAATTGCTTTCAATTGTTCATTTTGATATTTTTTTTCTTTTCACAAACTAATGTTTAATGGACTGTTTCCTTTTATCATACGGTTAAGATTTGATTATATATAGCTTATATATTTGATTATTGCTGGGAATGTTAAATCTTTTTTTATAAAAGTGTTCATGCTTTGTGAATGGAAATCTTTTCTGGGAATGATGGACAGATATATTTCAGAAATATTATTTCATTTGGTAAACTTTGAAATGTGTGGTTTCGATTTGATGAAATATTACTAGGAGTGTTGAATGTATTTCTTATTAAACTCTTTGTATTTGGTAGACTGTTACTTTTGATATGTGATATTTGGAATTGATCGAATATGATGTTACTGGGAATGTCGAATGTGTATATTGTTAAACTCTTTCTTGTGAATTGCAATTTTATGAAGGAATGTTCTTGCAATATTTATATTATTTCATAGTTTTAAAAAATGTTTTTAATACATCATTGTAAATTAGGCAATTGTTATTTAGCAATTACAATACAGCTGTAACACTGACTGAAATCTCTAAATTCATCTATACTTCTTAAGCAAACAGTGATTCAAGGATTGTTTCCTAAAAATAATTACAAGAAATTTGTATTTCATGACTGTTTTTGATGCGTGTGTTTGAATTAAATATCATTATAATATAATAAGATTGCCTTTGTCTTGATTGTTTGCCGCCAATATTTCTTATTACCCAGCACCCTTCACAACCACAGCAACCTTCACAATTCAACAAAAAATGCATGATAAAAACAGTAAAACAAAATGGCTACAATGAAACAAATGTCCATGTGATTGGTAATGAAAAAATTGGAATAAGATTACACATTAGTTTGTGGTATATAGTAAACCTAAAATTACACAAAGTAAAATGGATATTTCAGAAAGATCCTTCTATATGGTGCTACAAAGCAATGTTAAATATGAGGTTAGCAGAAATACGGCTAGTCATTTTATCACACCACTAGCAAGAGCACTTGAGTTGCCAAGTAAAGATTGGGAAGTTGCCCTAGTTGAAGTGAATTATCCATACTCTTTTTATAATATTTTACCACCAATCAACAAAATTCAATTCGGCAGACATAACTCTGACACAACCGTCCAAGTTGTGTCAAGGTACTTGGAAGTAGGTTTCTACAGATCGCTAAATAAACTTATAGCCGTCATCAATTCAAAGAAGCCAAATTTTATGCGCGGTTATTTCAAAAAGGAAATAGTCACTTATACAATAAACTCTTTACAAGAAACCAATGATGGTACCACATTGTATTTAGGAAAAGATGAATTTGTTACACTTCATCCAACACTTGCCCGAATGCTAGGATTTCCAATGGATCACCTGACAAACCACGGAAAAGATGCAAAGGACAGACTGAAGATCAAATCAAGCCTTCTACCTTCGTTGGGAACAGAACTTTTTAATCTGTATATTTACTCAAACATAGTTAAGGAAACTCTTGTGGGTGACACTTTAGTACCATTGCTAAGAACAATCCCGGTAATGGGTGAGAATGGAGATTATATATCCAAGACTTTTGAGACTCCACATTATCTACCGCTTGCAAGAGATTTCTTTCAAAATATAGAGATCAAAATAACAGATGACATAGGACAAAATGTTCAGTTCAAATTTGGAAAAACCATTATCAAATTACATTTTCGACAAAAACCGAAATTCAATTATGTCTAAGATATATAATCAGTTGTGATAAACTATGTACTGACTTTATGAGATGTGAATCTTTATGTATTGAGTTTATTGACTAATAAAAAAAAAGCCACATGGCGGATAGTGGTATATGTATGTTCTAGGCCCCCGGGGGGTGTGTCTGGCTCAGTATCAATGGCCCCCCGGGGGCATAGAACATATATATACTAATACTACTAGCCTACGTCGTGTATTTTACTTCTTTTCTATGGGTTTCTGTCACTTATAACAGCCCTGGTCATAATAGGACAAGATGAAAATGTGTCGAGAAAGATATTTCCTTTTAGATAATCCAGCATATTTGAGCTATAAGATGTGGCAAAAAATTGTTTGCAGGGGAGTTTTCTTCATGCAATAAGTCTTCTGAAACTTGTGTTCTTTTACGTGTTTTTTGCTGAAGCTGTACCCTGTACCCCTTGTAGTCCCCAGCCTCAGTTTAACTCCATTCTATCACTGTCCCTACATATAGCATGTTTATCCCATTAACACTCAGACCAGCCAAAACAGGCCTGACAAATTTAGAAATATATTACTTACAAAAGCATTTTCTGGAAAACATATGAAGGAGAAATGTTTAAAAGAAGCCAAACTACAACTCTCCTTCAAATATTTTGTGAACTTTCATTTTGTTCTCAAGTTATTTTCAAAAGTATGAAAGTAGCAGACGTTAGGTTCTGGTGGAGCGCTAAGTGTGAATGGGTTAAGATACGTTCTGAGGTTGCGAACAAGGGGCTTTCACCAAGTATCTAAAGCTGAAGAAAGCCTGTGATTGACATGTTTATATAGCTACCATGTCAAGGAATATGGAAATAAACAATTCTTGTCAATTAAAATGTGTTTTAGTTATTATATTCCTTTTCATTAGAGGTAATGAAAAGGCTGCTGCTGTTGCCAAAGTTGGTCTATTGAGAAGGGTCACAAATAATGATAATAATAATAATGATAATAATAATAATTGATATTTGATATAGTGCCCATTCCACCTATAATGTTCAAAAGCGCTTTAAAGAAAGTCAGTTGTCATGGTCCATATAGTCAAATAAACTCCTTTTAAGATAGCAATGTCTTCAGCTGTTTCTTAAAGTTTTGCACACTATCAACAGCCTTGATGTTGTCAGGGAGCTCATTCCAAAGGTTTGGTGCATAGGCACAGAATGCTCTGCCACCAAACCTTTTCAGATTAGTGAGTGGTATCTGTAATAAGTTCTTAGTGTTTGCTTGTTTGACTAACAGTTCCCTCAAATATTCCCATTCCTTATTGAGATTTTAAGAAACACATCAATATGCTTTTATAACACAAATGGCAGTCTCAGTGGGATGATGCGGTCAACAACTAACTACATGAGATTCATCCTCAACTTGGTCTCTGGGCCAGAGGTTTTAGAATCACTAGGCGTGATGAAAGTGTTTTAGCGAGAATAAGAATTGGTCACACTCCGTCACACACTGCGATTTTTGCAAAAGGGAAGATGAAAGCATACTACATCTATGTTGTGAATGGGACATCTCCTGTGGTATTTAGGAACAAATTGTCACATGGTAAAATTTCTTTTGACTATAGCATAGAATATTTTACTGATACTCAAATATTATTTGGCAACCCAAGATTCAACCCTGTACTGAACAGAGTAATCTTGACCACTAAGATTGCAATTCTTAAGAACAAGGCTTCAAGCCAATTAGTCACCCTTAACCAAATTCTCTCGATATTGAAAGAACAATTTAAACTTGAGTCAAAGGAAAAAGAAATACTTTAGAGGCTTTTGGTCTCCAGTGTGGAGAGAAATGGATAATTTGGGGTAAAGCCAATTGATTTTGTGCAATTGTCTCCGAGATATCCTCCTCCAACACTCATTGTTGTGGTGATCGTACATATTGATGCTTGTATTTTCTGTCAAATAAGAAACAGCTTTGTTGACTGCACCAAAGTTTAAAAAACAACAACACTCACTTGACTCACTCATTCATTTGAAAAAGGAAGATCCTCCGCAATGTATAGCCTGTGATAGTCGTTTGACTGTCAAACATATTTTATTTGTTTGTGTTGATTTTATTGAAATCAGAAATAGATATTTTAATGTAAATAGCTTTAAGGAACTTTTGGAGAAAGTTCCTCCAGACAGCATCTTATCTTATTTACATTAAATTATTTACAATAAAATATTTTAAGAATTGTTTCTTTTGAAACAACCTTGTATACACTATTTATAATATGAAATTGTTCATTGTTTTGTGAATACTTTTATTTATCTATTGCTTTGTTATTGTTTTCAACAATAACAGAGGACCACTATTTAACATAGATACATAGATTTTATGGCACTAAATGGCCTTTGTGTATCAATGTGCCTTTAAGCAATCATTCATTCATTCATTCCCCCCTCTCTTGGTGTGATATATTTTCTGATGATAACCTGCTCTGTGAAGTGGCTGATATGTTCTCCTCCCTCTGATTATAAAATGTACACAAACTGATAGAAAAGAAAATATGTGGTATTTAACATGCTTTTAATAAAATGGAAAATATATCAATGAAATAGTTTGGTTATTTATTTTTTTATTTTCCAAATACAAACCTCTTTCAAGGCCGAGATTCTTCCTTCTTCACAGTTAGCTCTTCTAGTCCAGCCCTTCCATAGGGATCCGCCGTGGCCTAGTGGTTACGATGCCTGGCTCCCAAGCGTGAGTTTGCAGGTTCGAGTCTCCGCTGGATCCTAAAGCGGGTTGGCCTGGTCGCTATATAAATGTGCGACGTTATGGGGAACTGTCTATGGTCCTTCTGCAACTTGGAACTATTCTTGAAGAGTAGGGAATTTCTTCCCAGTTCAGGGTTTCTATCTCGTCGCGATATGACCTAAGCTGTTGAAAGCGATGTAAAACCCAATTCCTTCCTTCCTTCCTTCAAGCCCCTCCATAAATGGCAGCAGAATTAGTATGTAAGATGGGTATAATTTGTTCAATTTTAATGATTTTCTGGCAAATGGTGGGATGAGAATTGATCATGTATGGTAGGTGATTGTGGCCACAGCCAAAGCCTTGCCCTACGTGCCCTACGATATGACAAAGTTGGAGCATACTTTGGTATATATAGGTTAAAGTTGTTAAGGTTCTTGAACTATGGTACCTATAGCACTACAATTAGACCAGGAGACATGATGTCTGTTGGTCAAATTCTTTTGGTTGCTAAGATGGTAAGGAAAGGGGTATGCATTTAATCTAAACTATAACATTCACTTCCGTTTTCACTTGCATTTAAAGAAAATGTGAAAAAAAACATCTGCAGGCTACAATCTGGCATCCAGTGTTAAACGGATCCCCCTGACATGGATCCATGTGACTTTGGGTGAAAGATGATAGTTTCAAATCCTTACAGACCAAAACCATACCTCATGATCAGCACTTTTGCACCATCTTTTGTTCTATAGATAATACAGTGCTTGTGTGCAAATGGTCAAACTTATCCTTCAATGCCATGCAGGCTGCTTTATTCAAATTACAGTGAGTCCAGAAGAACAGGAGTTTAATGAAGATTCCAATGGTGATACTGACACATAGATAGTACTACAATATGATGGTACAAAATAGAGAAAATATAGGTAAGACTCACCACACATAAAAACATTTCATTCATGCATTTGCATCTCTTATCTATGTTTTAACCCATCAATTATCAAAAGCAGTCTTCAAAAGATGCAATATTTTAAATAATTTGCTGATATTTAGATGTTGAACTATCTGAAACATTTAATTTTCATTGCTGTGGAACTTTGGATAAATCTGTCAGTATGTATGCTATATCAGTCACATAGTATGTTTGACACCTGTGGTTTACCTAATTTGACTGTCATCTTGGCTGCCATTTTGAATTTATGATAACCTTAATATGTCTTTAACCAGCACCAATGAGGTTCTTGGCCTTTATAACCCATGTATACACGCAAAAGGTATTCATCCATGTCAAAAAACAATTGAGTTACGGTCATTTTCCTGCTATTGCGGCCATATTGAAAAACCCTATGACCTAGTTATCAAATGTAACTTCTGTCAGCACCAATGAACTCCTTGGCCCCTAAAACCTAGGACAAGATGAATAAAAATTCTTTCCTAGGCCAAAAATCAAATGAGATATAGTCATTTTCTTGATTTGGCGGCCATGTTGGCAGCCATCTTGGATTTCTCAAATTCCTCAAGGGTGACAGAGTGGCACCCGATGGATTATTGATCTAGACCCCTTTCAGAGTCAGAATCCACTGAAAACAACTATGCACCAAATTCTGCACACTTCAGTCCAAAAAAGGCATTTGGCACCCAGACTAATAGCGCCAGTAAAGTAAGAAAAAGAGTACAGCGTTTCTATATATAGCGAAGCGGAACCACAAGCTAAGTACGCTATATATAAACAGACACGTACATTGTGTGTTCTACAGTATGTACACTGATTGGCTAATTAGATCACATGACCTTTACCTGTATATCTAAGGACCTTTATTGGCCACTTTATAAACATTTCCTTTAGTTATACTTAGTCACTAAAGTAAAATGTTACACCTTGATCTTTTGCAGTTAATTCCTCATTTCTATAAGCATCTTTCTCTCGGTGGCAATTGTCATTTTCGAATCCTTCAGTATCAGCAACATCTTCAATGGTTATACTTGAAAATCCTTTAGCACTTTTGCGGTAAAACCCTATCATACATAGCACTGTTGCAAATTCAATTGATTTCATTCTCAATCCAGTTGGGTGAGGGATCAATCTATAAGTCTTCCCTCAATGAGTAATGAGTTCTTACAATAGCTGCAGTAGTATTACGAGGGTCAGAACCAGGATCTCCTCTGATCTTGATGGGGTATTTGCCTGTGTTGAAGTATCTTGTCTTCCAATTTAAGACTTGAGGAAATCCCCATGAGTAGATACTTGCGATCATGAAATATCAAATAGGCATGAACTTTCAGTAGCATGTACCTGTCTTCCAGTGTGGGATCCAGTGTTCTGGGTATTCCGGAGGGAATCCCCACTGGGGACGGTTGTTCTCTAAAAAGTTATCTTTTGACTGGATTTGTGACTCAGAAGGCAATCATTACTCTGGATCAACCTTGGATGATCATGGCATCACTCAAGGTCTTGGGTGAGTGGATCATTGCCAACCTAGCAGCTTTGGTCTCATGGAAGCCCCTTAACGCTTCCATTACCAACAGCCCGAGGAGATCTGCGGGTACCCCCAAGTAAACCTTTTTTGTCATCTCACTCACATTTTGACTGTAAAGTTCCACAGATTAAAGATTCTCTAGGTGGGAAGACTCAGTGGATGTTCTGCAATAAGGTCAACATCAAGGCCCAGATGCATAATAAGCTCAGGATAAATGAAAAAGTTTCCAGTGACTTTGAAATGGACCATGACTTTTCCTGGGTTTTAGGATATTCTTCACCAGTTAAAACTGCCTCTCTGCCAATACTAAGGTATCTTCCTATATGTGTTGGTGTGTTATTGTCTACTACATTTGCTGATGTTTAGAACAGCTGCTATTCGGAATTGCCATTGTTAGAGACTTTCCAGCCTTAACAATTAATCCCTGACAGACCAGGCAAATGGGGGTTATATAATGCATAAGTGAGGTAAATATATCTATCACCATTTTATTTTACCATATAAATGATACACATCTCGAACATACATACAGTTAATTCTGTAATAAACCACATGGGTTTTTACAGTATCATATTGGAAGGAGTAAGATAAACAATATGTACACATTAAGCAATTGAAATAAGAACAGGGCTAACCAACATTGTTAAAATACATTAAAACTTTGTATACAGTATTTTCACATACATATTTGCATTCACTCTTTGTCCACGTGTTAAATTCTTGTAGTGTTTGAGAATAGTATCACATTAAGAAATTTTCGTAGTGAATCTACTTAAGTGAGTTTCGTATTCATGGTAGGCTGCAATTTCCGAGTAGCCTGTTTTACCCTTTATTCACGTTGATCAATTTAACACAATATATGTATTATAACATGTATTACGTCAGTCCTGTCTAGAATTTTACTGTGATTACAATCTTGTGGGTGTTTCGTATTCATGGTAGGCTGCAATTTCCGAGTAGCCTGTTTTTCCTCTGCTTGATTTGCTGTAGCGTTTGGAGCAGGCCCAGATGATGACAACGATTCCTGCCAGGGAGATGACAGAGGCAGCAACAATGCCTGACACAACACGCTTATCATGGGAAGTGATGTGCTCAAACATAGTCACAAAAGTCGAGTTCTGAAAGACAATTATCATGGAAATGTTATCATACACATACTGTAAATCTGATAATAAGTGCGTCATAAAATTTTGCGTTTTTTTCATTTTCAGATTTTTCTGACTTCTTATTTTTGCGTTATCACCATTTCAGAAGCACCATCTATTGTGCGCCATCGGAACTAAACCACCAGTATGCACACATTCGTGTTAGGGCCAAGAAAAAGTGGTCCTATTCAGGTCTGCTCATGCAGCTATGTTAAAGAAAACTTCTAGTTGTAACACCAAGACCTCATCGATTAGATAACCATTGTTAGAATGGGGATAAGAGAGCTAAATTAGGACATGCTTTCCTCTTCCAGTTACAACTGGATAGTCACGATTTAGCTACAATATGGCAGAAAAAGTGACAGAAAACTAAATTCCAAATTTACCTTGCTTGGTTGTCCATGAGGTGGTAGGTGTTGTAGCTGATGACGTAAGCTGCACACACTGAACAGTAACTTGTACTTGTGAAGGAAGAAGTATTTCCAGGCTGGAAACCTGAAGGAGAAGATTTTTGGATGATAATATATATATATATATATATATATATATATATATATATATATATATATATATATATATATATATATATATATATATATACATACATATATATATATATACATACATATATATATATATATACATACATATATATATATATATATACATACATATATATATATATAAATACATATATATATATATATATATACATATATATATATATATATATATATATATATATATATATATGTATATATATATATATATATATATATATATATTGACTGTAGATACACTACAAAAGACATATGATTTTACAAAAACAAAAAAGTAATACATGTTAATAATAATAACGGAACAGAAGATTATCTAGTGAACATAAGAAAGCGAAAAATAAAATTACCACATAGCATGTCAGAAATGCTCGTATATATATATATATACATATATATATATACATATATATATATATATATATATATATATATATATATATATATATATATTTATATATATATATTTATATATATATATATATATATATATATATATATATATGTATATATATATATATATGTATATATATATATATATATATATATATATATATATATATATATATATATATATATATATATATATATATATATATATTATCATCGGACTATAGCCATAATATTATTAGTTAACTCCAGTGTAGTGGCTAGTGTATTGCATAGGTCTTAGTCGACAGTTGATAATAAGTCATTCAACTTTAGTGTTTGCTCATTGCTGCCAAATATAATCACCAGGAAAGGTGATTCAATTATTACTGGACTTGAAATGCAAACCTGACAATTAACTGATACTTTTTACATTTTTTAATTAAATTTACACAACTGAGAGGATATGTATGGATTACATTCGTCTTTCTGATTAATAATATTTGTGTGTGTCAATCTTATGGAAAAATACAAAACTATGTTTTCCGACAATAGCCTGACTCATGTTTTAGAAACATGCAGCAAATACCGTTTTAATAGTAGAATCTATACTTACCAGCTGCTAATCTAAATTTATTTAGATATTGTAATCAATAGAAAAAATAAAATAGTGTTTCGTTGTCTTTCATTAGAAAGTATTTCTTATTGAAATATCTTATTTGTGGAAACACACTAGTGGTGAACTAGGATGTTTCGAGTTTTCATCATTCTCTGAAGTAATTAGAAATTTAAGGTTACTTACTCTCGAAGGTGGAACCAATTGCCAAGGCACTGCATAGACATACTGTGGAGTTCCCTTGCAACCTGAAAATATGGAATAGTTTAGGTAAGCATGTTTACCATATTGATCGTCTAAGGACCGGACCATTTGATATTCTGGGGCCTATCCATTTTTAGGGGGGAAAATCTAGCACTATAAATAAAGAAAACATATTCTGGTCCTGAAATATGGGTACTGTAGATTCACAAATTATTGTGAAAAGTAAATTTTGCGAATTTAAAGAAAAATATTTTTTACGTTTTTTAATTTTGCGAACATGGAGTACCAGCTATACACTTAAAGTGGCAGCACTAATCATTGCGAATTTTAATTTTGCGTCCGAGGCTAAACGCAAAAAACGCAAATTTCTAACTAACGCAATCTTTACCGAATTTACAGTATGTCTGGCACTACCAGAGAAACATAATCTGGCTCTGCAGGAGGAGAAAAACATTCTGACTAGATAGTCCCTGCGGAATATCAAATTGTCCGCCCCTGCGCATAATTAAAAGCGAAGATTCCAGTCAAAGATTTACCGGATTCATTAGGGTGAATGGTAACAAAGATCTCGCTTGACTTATTGACAGTGGTCATATTGGAAAACAATAAGAATTTCTAAGTAGATATAGAGATACTGATACTGTAGAATAGGTATATATCGCGCTACAAAAATTTCGCGAAAAGCCTATTTTTCTGTTTTTCGCGCGTATTTTATTTCGCGAGCAGTAATACAACACAATGCAATGTTCAATATTAATTAATGATACCCTTGTGAATGTTTCATTAGGTGATTGTAGCTTTATAGTATAAAAGTACTGGCTAATTATGGTCTAATGCGATTTGATTACTGTAAATTCGGAAAATATTGCGTTTTTTAGCGTTTAGCCTCGGACGCAAAATCAAAATTAGCAATGACTAGTGCTGCCACTTTAAGTGTATAGCTGGTACTCCACGTTGCAGCCAATTCGCAAAGTTAAAAAACGCAAATATCGATTTTCTGTAAATTCGCAAAATTTACTCTACACAAACTTTTGTGAATTTACAGTATCTTTGTATAACGGTTGTTATTCAAAGAACCATTCGTTAATGAATATCGCTAAAAACTAATTACTAATTTGATGTAGAGTGGTACCCCAGGGTAAGTTTTCAAGAATTAGTATGACATTGCACTTTGTATGTTCCAAATCATAACTACTCGAAAATTACCTTTTGACACGACTCCAGACAGGGATCCATGTTAAAATAGTTGCAGGTACTCTGAAAGAAAAGCAATTGTTAACTTATTACATGTATTATACATATTTTCAATTATAACTACCCCGACTAATCGTGAAATCTACATTATGGGCTTCCCAGATAATACTGGCACTATGGGGCCAAATGGGCCCAAATTGAGAAGTGGCCCTGTATCTCTGGAGTGCATAACAAAATCTTTATGAAATTTGGCCACCAAATAGCTTGCAGAGATACAAAACATATGAAAAATTTAATGACATTGATACGACCTCTAATGACCTTGAAATGACCTTTAACTCTGTATTTTCAACGTATCTGATACTTGGTCCAAGTTATTGCCCCCTAATAATACAATAATGGAAAATACCCCCCCCCCCCCCCTCCTATTATCTTCAACATCATACCCTAGAATATATTTTCAAGAAAATCTGTTCCGAAAAAGCAACTTTTGGCATTCTTTATGAAGGATGATATGAAAATATATATTTGCTTTTCTTGTGGAAAAACCAGCTCCCCTACGAAGACCAAAGCCACATTATCAGGGCTGGGCTCAAGGAGAGATATCACTAAAACAAAGATCACCCCAATATTTGTTTTCATCGCAAAGTTATGTCCTGCGATGACCTTTGACCTCGAAAATCGAAGATGGCCGCCCTCGGCAGCCATCTTGGATTTCAAAAATTGGCTATATCTTTGCAACGGAAGCAGATATCGGATGGTCTTTTTTTTAAACGATATCTCAACTTTTAGCTCTAATTAGTGATGTGATTGTCATCTCGGTAGGGCATACATGTCTTGCAGTAGAAGAGAAAATGAATATGTAAATTTCGACCTTCACAAAAAAAATCATTTTTGTACTTTTTATACCGATTTTTTTGCAAATGTATTCTATAGTGCCTTGCTCAAAATCATATGAGAGCAGATTTTTTCATTTTCACACAATTTTGGGGAGAAAATGTGATTGAAAGAGTGACATGCTGAAAAAAAGATGTTTTCTAATGCCATTTCAAGGTCATCCAAGGTCAATCAAGGTCAATTGGGTTTATTAAGTTTTTTGTATCCCCATTCGCTATCATCTGGCCAAAAATGATGAGAATATTAAATATTCTTTACAAAGATATGCCCATATATGCTCTCAACTTCTCAATTTGGGACCATTTGGCCCCACAGTGGGGCCGGGAAAAAGAAAAAGGGAAAAAGTCAAAATCGTCATTTTTCGGGAAATAAAACTCCCGGGAAAAATACCCGTTATACAGTAAATGCTCATGACGTGGGGGATATTTGGGGTTTTCCAGTGTACTCCGTTTTCCTCAAAAGAAGCGACTGGCCTGTTATAATTGGACTGAAGAGGGAGTCAAGATAAATCTAAGCCCATTTCTACAATATGACTTCCTATGAAGAGCAAATACGGGGATTGGATGTTGCATGAAGAACAAATGGTACATACATACACACATACATGTATGTATGTATATATATATATATATATATATATATATATATATATAATATATATATATATATATATATATATATATATATATATATATATATATATATATATATATATACATACATACATACATACATACATACATACATACATACATACATACATACATACATACATACATACATACATACATACATACATACATACATACATATATATATATATATATATATATATATATATATATATATATATATATATATATATATATATATATATACATATATATATGTGTGTGTGTATATATATATGCATATATATATATATATATATATATATATATATATATATATATATATATATATATATATATATATATATATATATATATATATATATATATGTATATATATATGTATATATATATGTATATATATGTAAGTATATGTATGTATATATATATATATATATATATATATATATATATATATATATATATATATATATATATATATATATTTATATATATATATATATATATATATATACATTGGAAAAGAGGCACACATGTTACCAGTGCAATTAAAAGCAATTTGAAATTCATGACTGTGTTGGTTCACGGGTTAGTATGCCTATACTAAATACATATATATGACTGTGACACAGGCCGCCGTTCATTTATAACCTATTGATTTCCGAAACAAAGTCACTCGCTCGCAACTCGCTAAAAATCGATCTTATATAAAAACACAGCTGGCATATATGTGTGGTGTAATGCTCATTTATATATTGGAATAGCGAAACACGTATCAACCGCTCAATACTCCTCCAGATCTCAATGGGCAATTTTTTTTCTAACTTTAACTCGCAATATAGACACAATCCTTAAATCCTCCTTGGTCTCTCTCTCTCTAGATGAAACAAAGACGAGCACTCTAGACAGCTGCCAATTCTAGAGGTGCAACAAATTCCCCTTGACAATTCAAAATGGTAATTTCTTGCTAAGATGTGTCCCTTTTCTTCAGTTTTGCCTCAAACCAATTAGGTAGATCTACTACTCTGTTAAAGCGAACCCCCACATAACCCGGGGGGTTAACTTTTTCCTAAAAACAACCCTTCTTTTATCAAAACACTGACATTGGATGAACGGGAACACGTATTTTAACTTTTGATGTTATAATCATCTCATATAATGTTATAATTATTAGACTCGGAAGCCCAGTCACTTCGGGAGTCATTCGGCGTCAGAGCCGTGTTTATTTCGTGGATTGTAAGGGGATTTTCGCCCCACCCCCCTCCCCCATACTTCGTACATGGGTACAAAAAGTACCCTTCTTTTACATGGACATGCGAAGGTCTTAAAAAAGACCCCTTCTTCAGTGACGCAGGTGCGGCCCCTCACTGTAACTGAGTGCCCACCCCCCCCCCCCCCCCCCCACCCCCGGGCCACATACCGAACCCCCTTACATAGCAAATTGGATTCACCCCGGATGGACGAAGGCTTGGGAGGAGTCACATAATATATTATTCAATGCATTGCCAATTACATTTGCCAAATGACGTAGAGTAGTCTGTCTATACTATTGATCGACCGAAAATCAATGGTATTACCTACAGTTGAAAAGCAACTATATTGCTTTGGGCAAACTGGCTGTAAACAGACCTAGCAATATATAGCCTAGAATTTAGGTGTTTATCACTCAATGCTTTAGATGGTAGTGAGCCTGCCCTGATAGATGAGTTATGCATGGCGTTTCCCCGGGGGTGGGGGGGGGGGGGGGGGCACTCAGGTACAGAGGGGGGCCGAACCTGCGTTACGTACTAAGTATTTCGCGGAGGAAAGGGTATTTTTAAAGACCTCCTCATGTCCGCGATTTGGTAAAAGAAGGGTACTTTTTTGTACTCAGGTACGAAGTATGGGGGGGTGAAAATCCCCCTACGAAATATACGCGGCTCTGACGCCTAGTGACTCCCGAAGTGACTGGGCTTCCGAGTCTGTAGTTCAACAATATTGAACCTTACTTATGCATCTGATGTTGTTATTGTCGATGTTTATGTCTGAACTAACGAGTCTGCTAACGCTAAACAAGCAGAGAATTATAAAATCTAAAGTTAAAGTATGTGTTCCCGTTCATCCAATGTCAGTGTTTTGATAAAAGAAGGGGTGTTTTTGTACTGAAAATAAGAGTGCTTTTTTGGCCAGAAATCAGTGCTTTAGGGTTATTTTTGAATTTTGATAACTAACGTATGTACCCCCCTAAATACCTAGTGCCCCCCTCCCCCCGGGACCGCTGCTCGGGTTCGAATCCCGCTAAATACAAGTGAGAAGGTTGTCAGTGACAAGAGTATAGGCGGTGGTTTTTGTTGAGTGCGCAAGGTTCCTACCGTTTACAACTGTAAACTCACAAGGTAATTTTAATACAGGCAACTCTGCTTAATCCGGACTGATGTGGACCCTAAATTTCTGTCCGGATTAGACAAAATCCGGATTAAGCGTATTTGAATTATATGTATTGGACGGGACTGGGACCTTCCAATCTGTCCGGTTTAGACGAAAATCCGGATAACACATGTCCGGATTAAGTTCTCTGTATGGCAGAAACGGTGACGATAAGCAATATTGGTGTTTAACCCATCAACACTCAGAGCAGCCAAAACAGGCCTGACGTTTTTAGGAAATATATTACTTACAAAAGCATTATCTTGAAAACATTTGAGGGAGAGATATTAATCATAAGCCAAATAACAACTCTCCTTCAAATATTTTGTGAACTTTCGCTTTATTGCCAAGTTATTTTCAAAAGTATGAGAGAAGCAGATGAGATACATTCTAGAGTAACTCTGAGTGTGAATGGGTTAAACAGTTGTCGATATGCATGGAGGAAAGGGTTTTAATTGGCTGGGACCTGAAGGCGAAATTCGGCAGAGCCTGACGCTAGCATGTCCCGGCTACAGACAACTGTTGCCAAAAAGGCATCTTGCATGCAGCTAAGGTATTTTCATTCTGTAGATGTGTTTACATATCTCTGCCAAACGTCAGGGTAGGCAGTGGTGAGAAGAGACAGTAGCCACCGGTCCGTTTCTACCAGAAATCTGAATGAGCTAGTTAAAGTCTATGTTTACATGCCCAGAAAGTCTGCTAAATATTCTGACCACATTAATTTAGTAAGCATCACATCCAGTTTCACATTTCTTCTACATTAGATTATAACTGTCACAATTCATAAGTTTAGCTCAATTAACCATGAATGTTCAGTTATGAAATGGCTGTGCGCTACGATTTTGGTTAGCAAAAATGATATGGACCACTAAATTTCTGTTGAACCACTAAACTGTTCATTCTGATCGACCGTTTGGCCACCAAGGCTTAGCAAACTGTGTAGGCCTATACAGTGATGTAACACCCACCAGCGCATTCGCACAACCCTACAGTGCCGACATTTAATTCCTGCACTAAATTCGTGGGCAGTCCGGGCATACTACACGACTGCACGACCGATTGACACCCAGTTTCATGCATATGAATGCATGGATTACCTCCAAATTGAACGTAGATTTTATTAGCGAGCTACGTTAAGGTCAGTGATGTGCTTGGATCATTTTTTGACATGTTATCCATGGGGTTTTGTACAACCAGGCACTGGCAGACGTCCGGTCGACTGCTGCAGGAATTAAATGTCTGTACTGTAGGTGTTTGAGATCACCAGTAGGAAATGATCACCTGCTGTAGTCTCTGGAATCCTATCGTCTCCATTTCCTTGGCACCATTATGCAATTCTAGGTGATGTTGTGACCGGCAAATGCCTAATGGTTGGTGGACAACATTGGTGTAACCAGGGAAACCATTGCTAAGCTCAAGTCACTGATATCAATATCGTTCTTACATGGAGTGACCAGACAGGAAATGCATGTACTCTTGATCAACATGGAAAATAAATCAAACAAAAAATAATAGCTCTCTGGTGGTTGGAGGTGTGTGAATTATATACTAGTATATATATATATATATATATATATATATATATATATATATATATATATATATATATATATATATATATATATATATATATATATATATATATATATATATATATATATATATATATATATATTCATTCTTGGCACCATTGACTAGAGGATCACATGATTCTTAGTGAAGAATTCCTGGGTAAGTCGGAAATTTGTATTCCTTCAAATCCCTGACTCGTTCGATTCAAACATACTATACGTTTTACTTTTGGTTTTCACTTATCAAAAGGCACGAAGTAAAGTTAGTATGAAAGGGGAAGTTACTGCTATCCCTTGACCTCTGGTGGCACAGCTGGTATTTACGCCATGCAAGAAACATCGAGCCCCACCGCATCAACCCAGAGAAAGTCCGATACAAGGTGATAGGAGCGGAAATGAAAGGAATGGAAAGTAGTATGAAGCTAGTGGCGCTGGGCGCAACACAGCGCAGAGGTTAGGCAGGTATGGCAGAGGAATGGATCCGTGCGCCAAAATATGTAGGCCGGCGCACGGATCCATATCTCAAGGGGAATGGATAGAGGTGTAATAGTTATGAAATATGAGGAATATGGGTAGTGAGTAAAAGCAAATTAGTGATCGTGTAAATATTTAAAGCTATTTTATTGTTCACCTGGGAAAAAAGGTCTGATTTGGAAAATATTTGTTACTGAAATACCATAAAGGTGAGAATATGGGGAATTCAAAAACATTAACCAGAATTTGCCCCCCCCCCCAATATGATATTGACCACCTCTGGGTCATGGACTATTATGATGTATTCAGTTCAAAAGCAATCTCTGTGTGTTTCTCATAACTGGGAATTTGTCATCATGCTGCAAGTGTGATCTGCTACATAAAATTAAAGTTATTTCATAATCATACTTATATGGTTATCAATTTGCCAACACCTGTAAAATATAATAGCCCACTCCTAAACTAATAAACTAATCTGACCCCTGGTGGCCAGGATTGGAACCGCATAAAATCTCCTGATTTTGGATGGTTGAATGTTAACAGGTATGAATTATATAACTGGTCAGAAATCTTCAGATTAGCTACTGATTTGCCAACTTTCAAAAATCATCCACCATTTCCTCAAGAATAAATTTATTTTCTAGCCAAGAGCCAAGAATTTCATGATATGCTGAACATAGTAAGTATTTGATCTTGAAAGATCACACAATGTCTGGAAAGATCACACAATGTAAATGTTGTTGTAAAGACATTTTCAGTTCCAAAGCTATCTGCGTGTTTTGAAAACTGTGTGTATATTATCATGCAGCAATTGTGATCTGCTAAAATTAAAGTTATCCTATTAACATATGTTTCCATGATTACCAACTCTAAAGGCCCGCTCCTTAAGCAAAAGTACTAACCTGGCCCCTCCCAGAATTGGAACTAAACAAAATGAAACCAAAAGACGTCGCAGTATAGTAAACCGCCTGATAAGTGAAATATCCTGATTTTGGATTGTTGAATGCTGACGGGTATGCCAACGTACGTGCACAATATCAATTGAACAATTCATAACACACACGTACCATGATTTAAGAACTTATGGCCAGTTTAGCGATATTCTCAGAATGAGGCATCTCCGTAGTATAATAGTATACCGTAGGTGTACGTCCTATACATATTTCGCTGTTTCGCTATCCGCGGAATTACCGTAAAGTCGTTCCCCTTTTTCGACATATTAGCTAAAAGTACACGGGCGCGAAAATATGCCAATGACTTGATTTTTTGGCCGCTCAGTTTCATCAATAAACTCGCTACCATAAACCGTTATAACGACGAATTTAGTTCTGACACTTTTCCCTATACACCTAGTAAATTGCCAACTTGGCGAGTGGCAGAATGGTGAATCTATACATGTCCTACGGACGACTTGCTACCCTATCGCAAGTCCTATGCCGACGTGGGTCTAGTCAAGATGGCTACCCCCACTAGACGATCTTAGACCTGTAATTTGGAATTTCGATTTTCGTCACTTTTTATGCCATATTGCGGCTTATCATGACTAGCCACTTGTAATTTGGAGGAACCTCAAGTCACTGGCAACTTGCTCAGATGCCCCGGGTGGGATTCTGACCAGGATAGTGGCAAGAGACTGCTAGCAGTCAGTGGCAACGCCTTAGAACACAGGGCATCAGGATAGGCCCGCATCAGACCTGTAACTAACTCACTTGGAAGCTGAGGAATGCTGAAGAGGACAGATTTGAGGGAGGCCATATTAAGAAGATGACTTGTATATAAACCTATATATATATATATATATATATATATATATATATATATATATATATATATATATATATATATATATATATATATATATATATATACATATATATATATATGTATATACATATATATATATATGTATATACATATATATATATATATATATATACATATATATATATATATATATATATATATATATATATATATATATATATACATATATATATATATATATATATATATATATATATATATATATATATATATATATATATATACATATATATATATACATATATATATATATATATATATATATATATATATATATATATATATATATATATACATATACATATATAAATATATATATATATATATATATACATATATATATATATACATATATATATATATATATATATATATATATATATATATATATATATATATATATATATATATATATATATATATATATATATATATATATATATATACACACATATATATATATGATTTTGAAACATAATTCCATACCATATCTCCACGTAGTCTGCGTATCTGGTCGGCGAGTGTGATATGGAGCATCTTGGAGAGGGCTCTCGTGCAGGACGGAGGGTGGTTTTTGCTCCAGAACACGTGACAGGCCACGTGCAATCCCTTAGCAACGATGGTTCGGTTCTGAAAATAGTCAAGAATCGGGAAAATATTAAGATGGGAAAGAAAGAAATCTAAGAAAGATCGAAAAAGTAACGAGAAACCCGACCTTTCACGAACGATTAATCATATATTTTTTCATTTAACCATTCGGACCATAAAACTTTCAAAGGTTATTACTGGTGTCTTTTCTGCTTAATTCTTGTCAATTCCACAATAAGCTAGGATGAAATTGTTTGATGTCTATGCTTTGCTAAAAGAAGCACAAAGAACGACAAGAAACCGTTCTAGAACCATATCGTTTGATTTCATCGTATAGTTCATTGTATAGTCTCTATTCATCCCTTATTGACTCTTTGCAATGTCGTTCTCTTTCGCTTTGCCTAATATGGCAATAATAATGATA
>OZ012696.1:11039562-11071351 GCA_963942565.1 Maea johnstoni | reverse complement strand
TTTAGTTTAGACTTTAGTCACCAGGGGGTAATTCTGTTAAATAATGAAATAGGTGCCACTTGTAAGGTTGAATAGTCACACTATTCAAACACTATATTGCATATTCTTTGTCAAGGGTAATTAGATCAAGAGTTCAGAATTAATATCGTTTAGGAATCACAGAAAACCCTTACAATTTACTTGGCTGACTTGGCATGAAACCTCCATGCATTGTAGACATCTCTTTCTGCTTCAATAAAAGTAACCCAAATCACTTTCATTTCTTAGACATGAGTACGAGTATAATCACTAAACTATACGTCCATAAACCATAAAACTATTTTTGCTCAAAGCACACTTTGCAGTCATAATCCACTGACTTACAATTTCAAGTTTTACAATACTTTTTTCATGTTTCTTGCATGCCTGTATGTATGTATGTATGTTTGTATGTATTTATGTATGTATGTATGTATGTATGTATGCATGCATGCATGCATGCATGTATGTATGTATGTATGTATGTATGTATGTATGTATGTATGTATGTATGTATGTATGTATGTATGTATGTGTGTGTACGCGTCTGCGTTTATAAACACATCAACATTCCTGATTTCATCACCCTTTCTTTCTACTTCTTCCAGACGAAATCATGGCGGATGAGGATGTAGCTGCCCTGGTTGTTGACAATGGAACAGGAATGTGCAAGGCTGGGTTCGCTGGCGATGATGCCCCAAGAGCAGTCTTCCCTTCCATAGTAGGAAGACCACGACATCAGGTAAGAGACAAGCAGCATACCTCAAAATACAAAGCAAGTTCTTGCTGTATATATATATATATATATATATATATATATATATATATATATATATATATATATATATATATATATATATATATATATATATATATATATATATATTTATATATATATGTTATATATATATATATATATATATATATATATATATATATATATATATATATGTATATATATATATATATATATATATATATATATGTATATATATATATATATATATATATATATATATTTATATATATATATATATATATATATATATATATATATATATATATATATATATATATATATTTATATATATATATATATATATATATATATATATATATATATATATATATATATGTGTGTGTGTGCATATTTCGAGTTAAGAATATAAGCTATGGTGCAGATAGCAACTTGCATCATGCCAAGATGTTACTGCAGTGCCATCTATTGTACACATAAGATACTTCATTGTTCAAAATCAATTATAAATTTTAAAGATGAATTTTTATACACACTCAATAAAACGCAGTCTTTTTATATCAACGATTTACGATGCGAAATTTACGGATTGATAACTGAGCCTAGCTTACTTAGTATTATATTTTTCATTAGGGTGTCATGGTTGGTATGGGTCAGAAAGACAGCTATGTAGGAGATGAGGCCCAGAGCAAGAGGGGTATCCTTACCCTAAAATACCCCATTGAGCACGGCATCGTCACAAACTGGGATGACATGGAGAAGATCTGGCATCATACCTTCTACAACGAGCTTAGAGTTGCCCCAGAGGAGCACCCCGTTCTTCTCACAGAGGCTCCACTAAACCCAAAAGCAAACCGTGAAAAGATGACACAGATCATGTTTGAGACCTTCAATACCCCAGCCATGTACGTAGCTATCCAGGCTGTGCTGTCGCTGTACGCCTCTGGCCGTACCACAGGTATCGTGCTGGATTCTGGCGATGGTGTGTCCCATACCGTGCCCATCTATGAGGGTTACGCGCTCCCCCACGCTATCCTGCGTCTGGATCTGGCTGGTCGTGATCTCACAGACTACCTCATGAAGATCCTCACAGAGAGAGGCTACAGCTTCACCACCACCGCCGAGAGAGAGATCGTCCGTGACATCAAGGAGAAGCTCTGCTACGTGGCTCTGGACTTCGAACAGGAGATGCATACCTCTGCCTCATCCTCCTCCCTGGAGAAGAGCTACGAGCTTCCTGATGGACAGGTCATCACTATTGCTAACGAGAGGTTCCGTTGCCCAGAGACCTTGTTCCAACCATCATTCATAGGTACGTCATGAAAAAATTGTACTTTTTATTTCATTTTATTTCACGGCTTTGTCCAGACTCGCCAGTTGTAAATGATGGATTTGGATTTTACGACGCTTTCAACAGCTTTGGTCATATCCCGACGAGATAAATACCCGGAACCGTGAAGACATTTTTTCGTCTCTTCATGAATAGTTCCAAGGGGTCTTTCATAAAGCACCATGGGAAACCGGACTGCTGGACGAAACCCGTTGCTAAACTCAAGTCACTTATATGAACTATGTACACAAATATATATATATATATATATATTTATATATATATATATATGTATATATGTATATATATATATATATATATATATATATATATATATATATATATATATATATATATATATATATATATATATATATATATATATATATATATATATATATATATATATATATATACATGTATATATAAACACTGATCCTAAACCTGGCAGTGCAGAGACCGTGGGCAGTGAGTGCCAGAGTCCTGGACCACACGGCTATCGGGGCATGCCCTTATGCGGCTGCATGCTTTGTGGCAATTAATTTTCATGAATCTTAGATAATGTGCATAGGCATGAATGTGTGAAAGAGCTATGGCTATCAGCAGCATCTTAGGAGGGCCTGCCCTAATGGCCGAGTGGTCTATTGCGTAGCAACTGACCACTGGCTTTTCCTCATCGCTGGCCAGGTTCGAATCCTGGCTTAGTATGCGAGAAAATTGCCCGAGTCGTGGAGACAGGTGGTGTTTTCACCAGTTACTAGGGTTTCCCCTACCACTCCCAACTGGGAATTCACTGCCTATTCTGATTAGGGCAAATAAATGCAATTGTATTATGAAAAATCCAATCAATAATATTGGAAGGGAACTCTACTTAGTATGTTAACAAGTTATGATTTTCATAAAGATACGTCATATAACGGGGAGGCAGATACTTAAGACTATTAGAATTATTATACGTTTTTTTCTAACTTATTTTAAGTTTAAATTAAGATTGAATAATTACCACATTCAGATAATAAGTAAAGTGTTTGATGCACAGGATTTTTTAAAAAATTTCCTTGGTAACAAACTCCCAAGATCGATGATACTATGTATATTATAATATTACAAGAGGTTTATTAATCAAGATATATATATATATATATATATATATATATATATATATATATATATATATATATATATATATATATATATATATATATATATATATATATATAAATATATATATATATATATATACATGTATATATATATATATATATATATATATATATATATATATATATATATATATATATATATATATATATATATATATATATATAGATAGATATAGATATAGATAGATAGATAGATAGATAGATAGATAGATACTTATTCATTTAATTGTATAATGCAAAATTTGTTTATTGGTTTGAAATAAAAGCATCACTTCTTTCATAAACTGTTCCATATTTTCCAGGTATGGAATCAGCTGGTATCCACGAGACCACTTATAACAGTATCATGAAGTGTGATGTAGATATCAGGAAAGACCTCTATGCCAACACCGTGCTGTCTGGAGGTACCACTATGTACCCAGGTAAGTCATCAGAACGGATAGGTACCGGTACTCGATATGATACCAAATACCAATATCGGATGGGGAAAAGTGTAGTATCGTATAAGTATCGTAACACATAAAATGGACTTTATTGCTACCTGGACATCTCCAAACTGAGGTAGCTTGCTTTTTGACATTTCTGAAGCTGAAAAGAAAATTTAATCAAACAGAATTAGGTCTCGGTCAGGAGGGCAGTATCGATCATTGATGTATCATATCGCCTAGGACATATCGATATGGTGTCGAATTGCGAAAATTATACAGGGCGTCCCCCCAAAAAAAATGCAATCCTCCACTTTCACCATTATTTCCTCAAAATTCCTCAAATAACATCGAAAATGACTTCATGGTTGGAGAGAATGATATCTTAGAGATAAGCTGTTGCAGTTTCAAGCAGATCCGATCATTCATGACAAAGCTGTGAGGCAAAGTTTGACCCCTCTATCATGGGCGACAACTTACATTTTCCAATCTTATCTTTTATCTTATTTCTTAAGGTATTGCTGACCGTATGCAGAAGGAGGTCGCCCACCTCGCTCCTTCCACAATGAAGATCAAGATCATCGCCCCACCAGAGAGGAAGTACTCCGTATGGATTGGTGGCTCCATCTTGGCCTCTCTGTCCACCTTCCAGCAGATGTGGATCAGCAAGCAGGAGTATGACGAATCTGGCCCAGGCATCGTCCACAGGAAATGCTTCTAAGAAGTTCATTACCCAGTTAATAGGAGGGGTTTTCTAGTTGTATTACTTACATACAAAGACACTCCTCCAATGGCCTACTCTGCACGCATTGCAGGACCATACTTTGGGAAAATGAGGATTTCGAATTAACGACAAAAATATTATGTTGCACTCGTATTTTTAAAAACCAATACTGACAAAACTGCATGTGGTTCAAATTAGTATTTATTACAGTTGTTATGGAATGAAATAGAATTAGAAAGTTATGGTGCCCATCTGGAAACAAAGTATGCATTGCATTGAGAATACTCAATATGTAACGGCCCAATCAATGTCATAGGACTTTGAATATTCCTTACTTCCATATATAGCATGGTGTGTTGTTTGATCATGTTATTGCGTTATTGGCATAGGTTATTAAAATGAGGCTAATAAACATACGTTGGTCTTTTTATGTGTTGTATTTTGGGGGTGTTCTTTTTTTCTGGATTTGCTCAATAAGTTCGATTTCCATTGATGGTTGTTATCTTTAACTTGATTACTTTTACATGTCCACATGTACAGCAAGATGCATTAATGAGGGAAGATGGTTGTCCGAAGCCAAACACACACGCGCACACACACACACACACACACACACACACACACACACACACACACACACACACATACATATATATATATATATATATATATATATATATATATATATATATATATATATATATATATATATATATATATATATATATATATATATATCCGTCACTGTAGATTTAATCATTTCGAGCTACCAAATTCGAAATCCCAAGCATGTTCAAAGAGAGTTTACAAATTTTTCACGAGATAAATTAAACTCTCAACCTAACACTGCAGTGAAAGTATTCCAGATAAAAAACTCACTTTTTATGTTGTACCTTATCCAAAACTAGATTACCTAGATGGTGTTTGGAATAATGTCATTCACATACTTTCACTGGCATAGAAGCCAGATAAAATATTGCAGGCAAAAGTATGTTTAAGATGATATTCGATGGGGAAATGTTTATCTGGACATTGCCAACAATCCATATTCAAATAATTTTAGACATTATTGTCAATTACAAAGTTACTTTCAAAAGTATCATAGATCCAGACGGCAGTTGCTGGAGGAACTCGTGCTAACATTTGCGCAAAGCAGGAAACAACAGAGAACATAACAGGTTAACAGCAGCCTGACCTCTGGTGTCAATCTAGGAAACTAAAACGCGATAGACTCTTTATCCGCGCAGTCCTCAGGAAGGAGGTAAGGAAACTTATGATTTTGGAATCCCCCAACTAGGGTTAGGGTTAGAGTTAGGGTTAGGAATCAGGTCCGGGGTTAGGGTTAGGGTTAATGTTAGGGTATGGTAACCCTAACCCTAACCCTGGACCTGATTCCTAACCCTAAACCTAACCCTAATCCTAGGGATAGGTTTAGGGTTAGGAATCAGGTCCAGGGTTAGGGTTAGGGCTAGTCTTAGGGTATGGTAACCCTACCCCTGGACCTGATTGATAACCCTAACTCTAACCCTAAATTAGGTATGGGGTTCCAAGATCGTAAGTTTCCTTGACATCCTTCCTGAGGACTGCGCGGATACAGAGTCAACTCTCGTAGGATGATGATAGACAGTAGGAATAGAAGAATTAAATTGACATGGAAAGTTTTGATAAAGAGTATATGTGTCTTAAATACTGGGGACCGTTACCCAAAAAGTGCTCATCGCGACCAAAACAGCCTAACTCCGTTATTTAATTTAAAAATATCCTAAAGCACTGATTTCAGGCCAAAAAAGCACCCTTATTCTTTTAAAACGCTGACCCTTTCTAGTAAATAAACACCCATTCTTTTATCAAAACACTGACATCTAAGGATGAACGGGAACACGTATTTTAACTTAAGATTTTATAATCCTCTGCCTGTATAGCGGCAGTAGTAGCGGCAGCAGACTGAAACCCGGTCACTTCGGGAGTCACTCGGCGCCAGAGCCGCGTATATTTCGTGGATTGTAAGGGGATTTTCACCCCCCATACTTTGTACCGTGGTACAAAAAAGTACCCTTCTTTTACAAAATCGCGGACATGCGGAGGTCTTAAAAAAGACCCCTTCTTCCGCGAAATACGTAACGCGGGTGCGCCCCCCCCCCCCCCCCCCCCCCCCCCCTGTACCTGAGTGCCCCCCCCGGATTCCTGCATGGGTTCTCTATCCTTGTTCCCGGAAGGGGTTGTTGTATTTTTCAAGTACTACATACACTGCAGTGTATGGAATAATACATAATTTATATCAGTTTCACGCCCATAACAAATAACTGTTCATTGCACCGAGCTGCCCCGATTGTATCGATCCTTTTCAGGGAATGTACCAAGAACATTCCCCTTTGAATGAGCTGCGCGTGCGGATGGGCGTGCCTACTGTAGATGTTGCCTTATATGGTCATCATGGGGTCTCAAATTGTTCTGCAGTGATGTAAAAATGAATATAAGCGTATACTATCTATACTGTAGGAAGGCGTGAACTAATTAGAGGATCAATATAAAGCTATTCAAATCGTGCAACTCGTTCACTTGACATAGCGAGTAGTGAGGAGACAGGACAAATAGGACTCGTTCCAGATCGTTAACACTATACAGGTTAGTGAATGGTTTAAATATCTTTTATATAAATGATGACCTCTTACGCACAGAGCTCACTATCAGTCGTAAAAATAACAACAGTGCATCAATAGGTACTAATAGATTAGTGAATGGTTTAAATATCTTATAGATAAATGATGACGTCCTACGCACGGAGCTCACTACCAGTCGTAAAAATAACTACGGTACATCATTAGGTACTAAAACTGTGTAAATATGATATAAACCCGACTAAATATGTTTATAGCATCTTAGGTGTGATGCAAATAGTTATAAAATATCATTATGATCTTTATAGCTGTGGAACATATAAGGAATGTTACTTCAATTTATTATCTATGTTATATTATTATAAGTAATTTTTAAATTATATTTTTCTTTTATTAGATTTTTATGTATCTGTTATAAGTATGCTTTTGTAACTACCATTACAGTCAATAAACATACATACATAATAGATTAGCTGGATATATTGAAGCAGCTGATGAGTAAGATCAACATTTTAAGGAGTTGAGAAAAAAGATAGGTATGCGGATGTAGGATTCAGTGCTCATATTATATATATATATATATATATATATATATATATATATATATATATATATATATATATATATATATATATATATATATATATATATGTATATATATATGTATATATATGTATATATATATATATATATATATACATATATATACATATATATATATATATATATATATATATATATATATATATATATATATATATATATATATATATATATATATATATATATATATATATATATATATATATATATATATATATATATATATATATATGTATATATATATATATATATATATATATATATATATATATATATATATATATATATATATATATATATATATATATATATATATATATATATATATATATATATATATATATATATATATATATATATATATATATATATATATATATAAACATGTGTGTGTAAGTCGGTAATAGTTTTACATAGTAAACACGAGCTGCCAGGGCTCTTGGCCGACTACAAAATAACAATTCAAAGTATAACATACAGGGTGTAATCGCAAATATAAAAGATAAGTAGAGGGGAAGTAAGTTGGCATACATTAATTGACTGACAATTAGTAATATCTTCAGTCTTTCAGGAGTCCTGAGACGTTTGCCAAGTTTGAATGGCAAAACACAACAGATACAACACATTTTAAATGTGAAAGATGATATCAAGAACTTTTAGTATCAAGAAAAATATAGACATTACATTGGAGGTAAAAGTACAATATTTGAAAAACAATATGTGTTATTGTCTAATATATATGTGAAAAAAATAGTATGTATATTTACAAACTCTGTTATACAAACATGTTCATTATTATCTACAGATAGTATATCAATTGTACCCTGTGTTGACATGCTGGAGGAGAAAAAAAAAGATTTAGGAATAAAAAATGTTTGAATGGCAAATACGAACATTATTGAAACAAAACATAGGAAAAAAGGGTCTGCCACGTTTGGCTCAGACAAACTATATATAAGAGAATGGGTAAAGAAAAGAGGGAAAGAGGGGAAAGAAAAAGGGGCAAAGAAAAGAGGGAAAGCGGGGGGAAAATGGGGCAAAGAAAAGAGGGAAAGAGGGGAAAAGAGGCAACGAAAAGAGAGGAAAGAAAAAGGGGTAAAGAAAAGAGGGAAAGAGGGGAAAATGGGGCAAAGAAAAGAGGGGAAAAATGGGGCAAAGAAAAGAGGGAAAGAGGGGAAAAGAGGCAACGAAAAGAGAGGAAAGAAAAAGGGGTAAAGAAAAGAGGGAAAGAGGGGGAAAAGGGGGCAAAGGAAAGAGGGGAAAAAGGGGCAAAGAAAAGGGCGAAAGACAGGACGGCTCATAAAGGGACTGGGGAAACGAGAGTAAAAAAGGTGCAAGTGTGACTATATGTGGCTCTCCCTATGTAACAGAGTTAGCATATTCAAGCTAAACAAAACGGCAAGGAGGGATTGGAGCTAAGGCGACGGTTACTTGATTTAATGGTTCCCGGGTCCGCCGATCAAAGAGGCACAGACTCGACAGGAAAAAAATGTAATCCCCCCTCTTTAGTTTGTGCTCTGCCGCGCCAAGCCGTAAGTAGGTACACCAAACCTACAATCAATTTACCATGGATGGTAATGGAACTACACAATTACAAGAACATTAATACCAGAACAATACAACATTACAATAGCAATGCAATACAGTGTTGTTGAAATACATCATCTTATTAGAAAATCGTTCTTTTAATATTCAAAGATATGGTTTAAGTATGTATTTTAGTACTAGCCAAAAAATCACTTTATTTTTTTACCTCCCTCCAGACTGTATGTTTACTTAGATTTCCGTGCGTTAAGAAAAAGAAAAAAATCAACTTTATTTGCAATTACTAGTACCTCCCTCCCGACCCTGTAATATTGGTCTGGGAAGGATTCGGGAACCAATAAATCAAATAACCATCGCCTAAGGAACAATGGAGATGGGGAGTATAAGTTAGGGTTTTGGGAGGGATAAAAGTACTTGTGGTTGCTGTGTTCTTGTTATTGCTGTTGATTTCACTATATGTGAATAACAAAATCCTGTCAGTAAATATATGGGTTTCTGTGAGTTGAGTGATGGCATGAATATGGGGGGAATGAATGAATGAATGAATGAATGAGGGTTTAACCCATTTACACTCAGAGTGGCCAAAACAGGCCTGACAATTTTGGTAATATTTTTCCTACAAAAGCACTTTTTGAAAAATATTTCAAAGATGAATGTTAACCAGAAATCAAACAACAACTCTCCTTCAAATATTTTGTGAACTTTTGCTTTATTCCCAAGTTATTTTCAAAAGAATGAAAGTGGCAGACGATACTTTCTAGAGGAACTCTGAGTGTGAATGGGTTAAAGGCACATCGCCACACAAATGCCATTTAGTGCCATAACAGATAACCAAAATGGGGTCCTTTGTCGTTGTTGAAGAACGTGGGAGATTCTCGAGAAATTTTCGTCTGTATCTGTAATATTTTTGACAATATCTTATAAATTCAGAATGATATTACAGAACATTTGAAGGAGAGCTGTTGGCAGTGTTCTGATGAGCATTTCTCCTTGAATTATTACTGTTTTCACCTTCAAACTACACTAGAATTGTCAGGCTGCTTTCGGTCGTTGTAAGCATTAATGGATTAAAAGGTTTTCAGGAGTTCAAGATACTAGTACATAGAATCAATTCAATATAACTGATTATAATTCAACTCCTACATGTACATAAGTTCGAACCTATCAGCTATTCACTTGATGACATCTTAAATATAGGCTCTTTTGCATTATTGAGTGAGTGCATGTTTTCCATAACCAATAAGACACACCCTCTTTGAAAAAAGCTCTTACAGAGAAATATTGATTAAGAATTGTCTTGTTCATGGAGTCTATTTTATTGGTATTTAACCCTCCATGCACAAGTGCGCATTCATAATAAAATCAATCATACATGCTAACCTGGTTCATGTTATTGTATTAACTATCAGTGAAAGTCTAATCCTTATAACTATGGTAATAAGCATCTAATTAACATATCGTTATAGGAGGAAATGTGTAACTGCTGACTGTCCGCACCATGCGTAGTGCGCATGCTCATAATGACGTAGCAAGCTCGATGTCCGACCTGCTTAACCTATTAACACTCAGAGCGGCCAAGACAGGCCTGACAATTATGGAAATGTTTTTCTAACAAAAGCATTTTTTGGAAAATATCTGAAGGGGAAATGTTAAAGGGAAATCAAACAACAACTCTCCTTCAGATATTTTGTAAACTTTTGCTTTATTCCCAAGTTATTTTGAAAAGTATGAGAGTAGCAGACGATACTTTTTAGGGGATCTCTGAGTGTGAATGGGTTAACTAAAATCTGCATCGAAATCTATTGGAACTTTATTCATGAGGAATTTATCTTAGTATACAAGGGTTCACTTGGATATAGTACCTTTGGATAGTTTATATGAATGTTCTCAAGTCAAAAGCAAGTAAAAAAGAAACGAAATATTCCCTTCCATTTTCAATGTTAGAGACTATGCTTTTAATGATCAAAAAATCCATCTTTGAGTCATTTAGAATAGAAGAAAAGGCCTTGAAACAAAATTCTTAGCCTATTTCTGACAAAAAGTAAAGGTGACCACAAGCTGTTTACGTGATACATGAAGGAAAATTTGTCATTCCGCAAAAATAAAGGGATTACTGAATGTCGGCCTGCTTTCAGTCGATGACTGCTGGGGTCGATGTATGGACTTCCAGTGAGGGCGAGAATGAGGTTTTAAAGGCACATTGGCACACACAAGCCATTTATTAGTGCCATAACATTTTTTCTTAAAAGTGGTCCTTTGTTAATGTTAATGAACAGCGACAAAATAACATTTCCAGGTGAAAGAAGAACACGAGGCCTTGTAAGAGCAGAGCCTTGAGATCCAAAGAGGACCAAGGTATCTATCAGATGCATGGTATGCATAGGTACAGTGCTGACATTTAATTCCTGCTCTAAATGCCTGGTCACCCGGGCATGATACACGACCGCACGCCCAATTGCAACCAAGTTTCCAGAACATGGATGCATGTACGACCCCACAACTGACCGTAACTTTGGTTCTCAAGCTGCTCTGTGTTTGAATCATTTTTTGACATGTTATCCATAAGTGTTTGTACGACCAGGCACTAGCAGACGTCTGGTCAACTGGTGCAGAAATTAAATGTCTGTACTGTAAATCCATTCATCTCCCTTACTTCATTAGACGAGCATGGTGGCACACCAGGTTAGGGTTCCTGGTGACGTAATGAGGATTTTGATGGGTGACGTAAATATTGTAAATCTGAAACAAGATTTTTGCGTGATTACAAATGAACGTATGTTAGGCCGGGGACCTTTTCTGGAATGTGGAAAAGAAACAACCCAATTACTTTCCCGTGAACAATATTCATCTATTCTATATTCTTTCAGTATAACATATATCCATAATTAATTTGTTCTTCTTTCAGACTAAATAATGGATGAGGAAGTAGCTGCCCTGGTTATTGACAATGGATCAGGCATGTGCAAGGCTGGGTTCGCTGGGGATGATGCCCCAAGAGCAGTTTTCCCTTCCATAGTAGGAAGACCACGACATCAGGTAAGAGACAAGCATATCTCACAACATCAGGCGAGTTCTTGGTATATATATATATATATATATATATATATATATATATATATATATATATATATATATATATATATATATATATATATATATATATATATATATATTGATGATAATTCGTCTCAATAGCACTTGCAGAGATCTAAAGAATTATATTGTAAACTCCTAACCTATTCTAGCACAATTTATCTACTTGAAAGGAAAGATATCTCTTTTAGGCAGTGACTCAACATAGCCACCTGTTTTGTACTGCATTATTAAAATACTTTATTCATAATTTATTTTTGCCATACAAAACATTGAATTAAAGACCACTCAGATCAATTAACTATGCTTACCAATTGTTACTTTAAACAGCTAAAGTTCAAAGTAAAAGTTCAACCAATCTAATAATTACTAGAAAAGCAAATGTTTTGTATGTATTACAATCTGGACAAAAATCCCACAGCTTTGCACTTTTCTTGCAAAGTTCTAATGGTTGTAGTTAACTTTAATAGCACCTCAATTTGGAAGTTCATTAATTCATTTCAATGTTGTAATTTAAATGACAGATATGGCTTCTGGGTTAAATCAACTACCTAACTACTATGGAGCTGCCCATTCAAACCATTTGACCATAATACAATGGCCCGCAGTCTCTACGTTAAAGAATAGGATTGGAATTTGTACCAGCCTAAACCTCTCATCTAAATAACTGATTTAAAAAAACGACAGCTGCAATAAATTCGTAATCATATAGAAGTGCCTTTGTTATTGAATGCCTAAACTTCAACATTGCTAAAAATAGACTGTCATGTGCAAGGGTGCTGCAGCGTCAACTACTGTAATTATGAAGCACCCATTTCTTTATTCCAAGTGAATTTCGAAATTGGCCAATTCGAATGGTGAAAGTGAAAGTGGGTTGTCTAGGTATAAACCTTACAAAAAATGCACCACCCCTGTTGACTTTTAAAATAAGATATGAATTGATGTTTGTGCAATTACCCATCTAGTATCATTTGTTTTTCTTTAGGGTGTCATGGTTGGTATGGGTCAGAAAGACAGCTATGTAGGAGATGAGGCCCAGAGCAAGAGAGGTATCCTTACCCTGAAATACCCCATTGAGCACGGCATCGTCACAAACTGGGATGATATGGAGAAAGTCTGGCATCATACCTACTACAATGAGCTAAGAGTGGCACCAGAGGAGCACCCTGTTCTTCTCACAGAGGCTCCACTAAACCCAAAAGCTAACCGTGAAAAGATGACACAGATCATGTTCGAGACCTTCAACTCCCCAGCTATGTACGTAGCTATCCAGGCTGTGCTGTCTCTGTACGCCTCTGGCCGTACCACAGGTATCGTTATGGACTCTGGTGATGGTGTTTCCCACACTGTACCCATCTATGAGGGTTACGCCCTCCCCCATGCCATCATTCGTATGGATCTGGCTGGTCGTGATCTCACAGACTACGCTATGAAGATCCTCACAGAGAGAGGCTACAGCTTCACCACCACAGCCGAGAGAGAGATCGTCCGTGACATCAAGGAGAAGCTCTGCTACGTGGCGCTGGACTTTCATCAAGAAATGGAAACTGCTGCTTCTTCCTCTGCACTAGAAAAGAGCTACGAGCTTCCTGATGGTCAGGTCATCACTATTGGTAATGAGAGGTTCCGTTGCCCAGAGGCCATGTACCAACCATCATTCCTAGGTAAGGCATATATGCATCCAGGTGTTTGTTCTGGAACTGTGGTGTGGAGGGCTGCCTATGGTCTTTCTGCAACTGAAAGACCCCTTGGAACTATTCGTGAAGATTGGGGAATTTCTTCCTGGTTCCGGGTTTCTATCTCGTCACGATATGACCTAAGCTGTTAAAAGCAATGTAAAACTCAATTTCTTCCTTCCTTCCTTCTGGAACTGTGGCATAAAGGTTAAAGGGGAACTAAAGGCTCACATACATATTAGGCTGGTGGCAATACGCAAAATTCTCCCCTCATGGGATCACTAATAGAAAAAGGAGGACAGCATCCTATTTTTGAAGTGTATTACTTTCATATAAGCTAATATGTATGTGAGCCTTTAGTTCCCCTTTAAATCTCTGTGATCAAAGCTCATTGAGAAAATTAACAAAAATCTATTTGAAGGAATTTTTCAAGTGTATTCCTTGAGTGTTAATTAACATTATCTTTCCATTCTAGCAAAATTCTACAGATTTGACGAAAAACGATCATTAAATCATACTTCATCCTTTACTGCAATAGGATGATTACTTTTTCTTGCTAATACACCCTTAGATTGTTTACCTTAATTTGCTTGATTGCCTATTTTGATAATCAAATTTATGGCAATTTAAAGAATAGAGTTGGGTAATATTTATGTTGAGTAAGATTGATTCTAGTTGCTGAAATGAGGGGAAATATATTAAGAAGTCGAAAAATCACGTATTTCTCATAAACTGCTTGTTCTTTTATTTTCTAGGAATGGAATCCAATGGTATTCACGAGTCCTGCTATAACAGTATCATGAAGTGTGATGTAGACATCAGGAGAGACCTCTATGCCAACATTGTGATGTCTGGAGGCACCACTATGTTTCCAGGTAAGTCATTAGGACAGCTTGTACATGTACGTGTTGGTAGCTGTAAACGTTTCCTGTGGAGAGTAGACTTTCCCTCAAACAATGGCTGATTTCTCATTATCTGTGCACTAAACCCCTAGCAAACTATATATCTTTAGAAAGCTGAGATTCGCAGGAACACATAGTATATGGGCAGGTTGTTAGTGCTCCAAACAATTTGGAGAACATGGGGTCAAAACCTTGGCTAGTCACATGATGGTGAGTGAGTTAATGCGGATTTAAAGGCACATGGGCACACAAAGGCCATTTAATGCTATAAAATATTATCAAGACTTGGTCCTTTGTCATTGTTATTCAATGATTCTAGGTGAAAGAAAAAAAGGAGAGTAAGAGCAGAGCCTTCAGATCCAATGAGGACCAAGAGATATGTTATATGCATGGTGTCCATAGACAGATCTAAACACCTCCCCCCCTTCTTTTATAACGGTGCTCAATTATCCTGGGGAGGTGCCACTTCCTATTGCACACCGCTGACCAAGCCAAGAAGGTGTGGTACTTGCGGGGTTACCTGTAGAAGAGGAGGATTAAGTACTACAATGTATTCAAACAGTACAGGTCATATTGCAACAAGATAAAAACCCAGAACCAAGAAGATATTCCCATCTATTTGCAAGTAGTCCGTAGAGGTCTTTTTGCTACAAATACAGGATAGTCAGCCTATCAATATGCCACACATTTATATAGCGACACTATATTTATATGCTAAGAAGCCAGAATTGAATTTGTAGGATTTGATTAACTCAAGAGAAAAACAAACTCCCTGTAAATGCTATTTGATAATGCATAATTTCAACTAATTTTTAAGACAAACTGATGTGAGATTGGTTCTGATTCTCAGTAAGATTTATTTTGGTATCTTCAGGTATTGCTGACCGTATGCAGAAGGAGATCTCCTGTCTTGCACCACCCACTATGAAGATCAAGATCATCGCCCCACCAGAGAGGAAATATTCTGTATGGATCGGTGGCTCCATCCTGGCATCACTGTCCACCTTCCAGCAGATGTGGATCAGCAAGCAGGAGTATGATGAATCCGGCCCATCCATTGTCCATAGGAAATGCTTCTAAAAAGTTAACCATCTGGCTGTACTAGTATCAATTTAACTGTAGAAAGTCTATCAATCTTAAGCCCTGTTTGAGCTTCAGGTCTCACACTTGATCCTCATGAGTGAGTTAATTGGGTCATTTGAACAAATGTGCGTAACTATAAAGGGCTGAATGACAACATTGAATCTGAAAAACTTTAGGTTTTCCAAAGAAATTTAATCTTTTAAATCATTTTTATTCATTCGAGGTCAGGCATGACCGCAGCATAAATAACAGTTACAAAGTATAGCACTAGTATATCAAACTTGCTACTGACTTTCTATAGATATACAGAGAATATACCAGACTGTTTTAATCTACCCCCTTATAGAATATTTAAGTCAATGTAATTGGGCCAGCCAGAATGTCCCTGCACAAATGGGCAAACCCTGCATGAATAACTTTGATATTATATTGAAAAAGATTAAAGATACTTTTACATTATTTCATGGTTGTATGGTTGTCAGTTATTACTTAACTCAGAACTGGGTAGTCAATATGTTTATTTACCATAAATTGCAACTATGTATCAAAACAACAATGTATCAACAATGATACATACAGAGTTGTAATAAAGTGGTAAGTAATACAGTAAGATTAGAGTAGATTGATTAAGTGCAACATGGGGTAGAAACAACAAGTGTGTGAAAAAATCTGGAAATTAGGGGAGGGAGGGTTGGGAACAAAAATTTGGATGGAATTACAATTGGAGTGTGCCAAACAAACAAGGAGTACACGCTGACTCGTGGCAGGTAGGTAGGTAGCTAAGGATCGGCTACCGCTTTGGCTCGCGGGCTCACCCCACTACAGGGTGGTCCCCTTCCCCAGGTCTCTATCTCTTGTTTCCCCTGACCTAGGTGGCTCCCTACTCCCCATCCCCCCCGTTAAGTGGTTAGGAAAGCCCTACGCACATACGTCAACAATTTTCCTCGTCCCCCAAGCGTTAATTCCATCACAATCACTGTGACTCCATTTGAACAGGTATTTGTTAGTAGTAGAGTCCTTTCCATTTTTACATATCTTGTTAGGGTATAAACATGGTAACTTCAAAAGGTAAAATCAGTTAAAAATACATACGCACATATACTCAATAACCTGAATGATGTAATCGTCCCCCTTCATCACAAAAAGCTAATCATCTCCAAATTAAGCAAACAACTTCTTTCCTGTGATTGTCCCCAAAAAACTCCAGCTGTGATGCAATTATCACCTCCAACCGCCATTTTGTTGTAATCCTTCCCCCAGGACTCCACCTATATGATGCTAGCATCCAAAACACAGATCTCTGTGGTGCACTCATCCTGTGCAACACTCAACTTCAACACCCCTGTTTCCTAGTCAACCACTTATATGCTGTAATTCTGTAGATGTTCCATGAAAGATACTTTTCCTGCAAAATGTTGTACTCCTCCACTAAAGCTTCAACAATCTCTGATGCAATCGTCTCTCAATCTGCTCATTTTTGATGCAATCCATCTCTAAGTAACTTGTGCAATGCAATCGTCTTCCAGTACACCATTCAGCCACCTCACTGAAGCAGTCATCCCCCTCTTCCTCCCCCAAAAAACCTTCAGCCATCTCTTATGCAATTGTCTCCCAATCAACTCATCCATGTGATGCAATCCATCTCCAAGGAACTTCTGCAGAGCAATAGATCTCCAGTACCCCATTCGGTCATACCCCCTTGCCCTAAAAAATCCTTAAACAATCTCTGATGCAATTCTCTCAATTAACTTAACCTTGTGATGCAACCCATCTCCAAAATAACTTTTGCAATACGATCATCGTTCAGTACGTCATTCAGCCATCTCAGTGGAGCAATCATCCCCCTCTCGCAACAAAATGTTCAGCAATCTATGATGCAATCGTCTCCCAAATAACTCTAACTTGTGATGCAATACATCTTAAAATGACTTCTGCAATGCAAATGTCCTCCAGTATGTCATTCAGCCATATCAGCGAAGCAGTCATTCCCCTCCCAGAGAACCTTTTGCAATCTTGGATGCAATTTTCTCTCAATTTCTCAACCTCATCTTTAATGCAATTCATTTCTAAATAACTTGCAATGCAATGCAATGCAATCGTGCTCCAGTACACCATTCAGCCATCTAAGTGAAGCAGTCATCCCCCCTCTCCCACAAAAGAAACCTTCAGCAATCTCTGATGCAATTGATCACCAATTTTCTCCACCACAGGGTGCATTCCGTCTCCAACTCCAAGTACCTTCTGCAATGCTATTCAGTACACCATTCAGTCATCCCCCCGTCTCATCGCCAAATAACCTTTAGCAATCTCTGATGCAACTATCTCTAGAATAACTCAACCTTGTGATGCTTCCCTTCTCCAACATATATATTTAGACCTAGAAGTCGCTACCTATTATCACTCAATTACTATCTATCCCTATATTACCTATCCTCTATCAATTTGTTTCAAGTACCTCAAACTTGTTAAAATGTACGCTAAATACTAGTACTGTCTATCTCCAGTCAAAAGTATCCCCACACTCTGATATAATAGTTTACTCAATAACGTCACTCATTCAATATACCAAAGTCAGTCAGATTCAACTTTCCTATACATACGATTTTCCCGCCGGAAATCCTCAGTCACACTCTATGTTTATCTATGCCAATCAACAATCTGCTCCAATCCTGCCAAAATCTGCACAGCACTCATGCCAAACTTGCATACAATATTAGTAAAAACGTTCAACAAAAGCCTGAACCCTTTTCCAATAAGTCCTGATCGGCGAAAAGGTGATTTAATTAGTTTTTTTTCACGAGCAGACGCTCCGTCGATCTTCTCAAGATGGTGGCTGGCAGACAGTCCCAAAATTGTCAACATAATCCGCCGAAAACATACAGTCATGTGACTGGAATTATCGAAAAAATTAAAAAATAGGTGTTGCTCTCAGCCGTAATGCCAGAGAATGACCAGCCCATTCTTCAATATGGTTCATGGATGTGATAAATTCATTTCAGATATTTGAATGTTTGGTCTACACTTACTTAACATCTTTTTTGATTTATTTCAGTTGTCTGTAGTTTTTGAACTGCAAATTAACGTTGGTGGTTATTTTATTGTTTGATTTCATCGTTTGCATCATGCAGTTCTTGTCCTTTTCTCTGCAATTACCCTTAGCGTGTGTTTAGATGCTTACTGTTTCCAAACATAGATATTAGCCATTCCGAGTTAGCCATTCCTCTCTGTTTATAATCTGTCCTACCATGGTCTAAATGCTATGGCACCAGGAAGATGGTACTCGTTTGATGGTGCTAGGGTGTGCATGCTAATGGGCGTCCTAGGGTGCATTATTGTGCCATTCCTGAAAATAAAAATGGCATCAAGATTCAAATGATTTTGCCTGACGTTCCATTGTAATTGGCAGAGCACCATCCAAATATTAGAAATTTGGTTAGAGAAAATGTTATTATTAAAAGGTTATCATGCTAGTATGCTGTTCACATTATAATTATGCCATCTACCATGACAGTAGCAGAAAAACATTTTCAAACCATCTGTTATCTACCCATTTTCGCGTTTAGGTGTTTGTAAAACAAAATGCCACTCGGTATGCATAGAAACGAAAGCAGAAAGCTGTTATTCCTGCAAGGTTGGGTATGCACTCCTTCAAATATCTTTCATAATACTAGTAGTTCTTTATTTTCAGGAGCTGCATTTATGTGTGCACTCCAGATAAAAATCAGGTTGATGAACCAATCCTTGATTTGGGCTCTGTGTTGATGCCAGCATGTATCAAGTTGATATATTGTCACTGTATTATTGCTCTGCAAAAGTGGCATTTCCGCATAGGCAGACCATCTCGATGTAACAGTACATCTATTTACATACAATTGGATAAACCAAAAACAAAACAAAACTTATCAAGCATACATATTTGTACTACTATCGAACGTTGTCATAACTTCAAATATAGTATCTCCACAATATTGGCTGAACAAGAATACAACTATCTTATCTTTTTATTGCATTGCCATTGTTATTCAACAATGACGAAGGAATGCTTTTTAGAAATTCGTACTGCACCTTTTTATGCCAATGTGCCTTTAAGCTATCATTCATTCATTCATTCAGCAATACTATTTCTCAATATTCCAATAACTATGGGATCAATAATCTACCCAGAATTCTCACGACGCTTTTATCATGATACACTTCCGTTCTTCTGTAATTATGGATGAGCTGGTCCAGAACGTTCATAACACTAAATTATTAATTGCGGTTGGCTGGGAATGTATGTGTCATTTAAGGCACGCAATTCCACATTTACTCTTGCTATATAAATGGACACATTCACTGTAAGTGCGGAAAGCTCATTCTTATTACCTTAGACATACTGGCTGATTTGAATACAAAATTGACTATACACAAGATACCTTTTTGGACCAACTTCATTTGAGTTGGAAGTGATATATTCAATTTCATATTCTTCTTTGAATCTTGGCATAAGTCAGAGCTCATATTTCTGGATGGTATATAGGGTTGGAATTTCGTTTATTTTCACCTTTCCTACCATATTTGGGCTAAGTCGTAACTAATGTAACAGGGAAGGGTCGTCGACCAAAGGTCTTCTGGCCGTGATCTAAAGGGGGTCTCAAACCCTCCCGCTGTCAGAGTAGAAACTAGAACTGATTTACAGGGTTTTACCCAAATTAACTCAATTATAACTAGTGGGACTCCCCCGATTGGGCTTGCCCACTATAAACTAGATACAACTTAACAGCTTACTTTGATTATTCTTGTCTAATTAAAGGGGGGTTCAGGTGTCTTGCCCAAACCCAGACACCTATTTATGTATTTGTACTTTCATTGTCAAGATTTACTGATTAAATACAATCTAATCTAGCTGGTATGGGCTTGCCTTGGGTATTTATGGGGGCGCATACGCTTGTTATCAAAATTAAAAAATACCCCTAAAGCACTGATTTCTGGCCAAAAAAGCACCCTTATTTTTCTAAAACGCTGATTTTTTCCACTAAATAAACACCCCTTCTTTTATCAAAACACTGACATTGGATGAACGGGAACACGTATTTTAACTTAAGATTTTATAATCCTCTGCGTGTTTAGCGGCAGCAAGTGGCGGCAGCAAACTCGGAAGCCCATTCACTTCGGGAGGCACTCGGCGTCAGAGCCGCGTTTATTTCGTGGATTGTAAGGGGATTTTGACCCCCATACTTCCTACCTGGGTACAAAAAAGTACCCTTCTTTTACAAAATCGCGGACATGCGGAGGTCTTAAAAAAAGACCCCTTCTTCCACGAAATACGTAACGCCGGTGTGGCCCCCCTCTGTACCTGAGTGCCCCCGCCGGGCAAGAACCACTTGGCACCAACCAAACTCACCAAAGAACACTCCACCTGCCTTAAACCACCTCCAAACACGGCAGGAGTACACAGGCTGCAGCCTAGCCATATTCAAAACATCTTCAACAACAAAACCGCGAGGCAAACGTCCTTGACCTCATTAATATGCATATTCGCATTTTAGTGTCTAAAATGGCCACCAGATGGCGCCCGCCACACTAACCTGTTGTAATGCACCAGTCAATTGAATCCCCGGGAGGGGGGGGGGCGGGAAATGGCCGGGCGATGCCGGGCTTATCCTGTTTAGTACACCAAAATGCTGCCCCGCAGGGTGGGGACATAACTAATTAGTAGAGTGACGATATAGGCCGGGGCACGGGGCGGGGATAGTGAATACCACCAAAATCCTCATGCCAAAATCCTATCTACTTGTTTATGATTAGCCCAATCTGCCGCCCAGCAGTGGATAGACAAATGGTATGAGATATTGTCATAATAATACGACCGGCACTGAATGTGGCTAATATGAAATTATCTTTTTTTTATAAATACGAGGGAAAAAACAAGGATTTTAACAAAAACAAACACATTGACGATTACTGAATCTCGTAAAATATGGAGGATAACACTTTAATTATAATGTGACTACAAAGCAAAGCTTTAAATGCTCGTGAATCTCGAAAATATTTGTGAAATAACCACACAGTATGAGTAGTGATTAACCAAAAATTAATGGCAAAACAATTGCTACGATTTCAACCTGTCCAGCATGCAAAATAACCACTTGCCTCTTTGCAAGTGAATTCGGCAAAAACGGCAATTTGGCAAGCAGAACAAGAACCTTACTTGCCCCGCTCGGCAGGAAATGTCTTTTGGCAGAGTCCCCACAATGTAACTCACCTTAAGTTAAACAGGGTTGTATGACAAGTGGAAGTGCCAGCGTGGGCAAGTAAACTTTAGGGGCAGCTTGCCATGCTCAGCAAGAAATGTTTTGGAACCTATGTTGCACCCTGCTATCGCAACATCGTTATTTCACAACAGCTTTAAAATTGTAACAGCCTGACCAGTTTATTGTATATCCAGTGTTAAGGTATGCGGTGCTGCCACCTTTTAGCAGTTTTCAGACCAGGTAGCAGACCTGCTAGACAAGATTTATTTTTGGCACCTTTTGTTTAGCTCATTTTGGTGACATCACAGCTTTGTGTGCGGGTGTGCCAGAAGCCACATAGAATCAGAGAGAGAAGGTTGCCTTCACCCATAGAGCCCAAAATATCTGGTAATTATGGTTATTTTACTTGAATTTGTATTTTCCTTAGTTACCTATTTTCTCAAGTTTATAGTCTATTTTGGTCAGAAAGTTAGTTTTGTTATTATGACTTATTTCTGTTCCTTATTCTTTGCAGTGTATCATCATTTCACCATTACATCATTCCATGAATAAACCTTATCACACATGAGATCGTCTTGAGAGTTATAAAAATAATTAAATGGCAAGTAAAATGAGTTGTGGCGGTTATAACATTCTAAACTGCATTAAAGTTGACCCACAGAGATGCAGATAATTTATCTTTTTTTTGAACATAGAGAACATCGGCGTGGCAATTTTTCCTGCTACAGTGCGGACATTTAATTTCTGCACTAAACGTGTGGGCAGCCCGGGCATAATACACGACTGCACGCCCGATTACCACACAGTTTCCTTGGCATGACCTCAAAACTAAATGTAGCTTGGAAATCGCATACTACATGTACGTGGGTCATTGATGTACTTGGCTTATGTTTTGACATATATTATTCATAGGTGTTTCAACGACCATGTTCTGACAGACGTCCGGTCGACTGGTGCAGGAATTAAATGACTGTACTGTACTTTAACCATGGCGTCGCGTGAGCATTTGTTGCACTAAGGATTTGGTGCGTGGTTGCGCATGTTGCGTGGTCAGTGGCGGTCAAAAGTTGCGCAACGCAACGCAACGTACTACAGACCAAGCTGCTATGGACTCTTCAACAAAGACAATCTTCATGAGGTGCATGAAGGCCCTCAATATGATGTCTAGGATGTTCCTGAATTTGTACAATTCAATACAATAAAAGTTTATTTTCATGTTCATTTATCATATTTCTGATGCCCACATGGATAGAAAATATGGTTTAAAGGGGAACTTGGGGAAGAACAAATCATAGGTTTATATGAAAGTTCATAAACATAGCTCAACATCTGTCATAAACAGGGAAGCCCTAGAGCTCCACACAAAGAGAAATCTAAAATTGCAATTAGTGAATAGCACCTCCTCTGAGCCAATGCCGTCGCCATTGTGAATCCGAGTCATCACCCCCTGCTGTGGTCAGTGTTATTATGTAGCAAAGGAGCTTAGTGGTACATGAGATAGGCACAGAGCTAGGGGCCGGAAGTGATCTCTGCCACCTAATTGAAAAACATGGCCGCAGCCAGTGGCTTCCAGGGGCTGGGCATGATGATGGCAATATGCAAAAATCTCCCCTCATGGGATCACTGAGAGAAAAAGAAGTTCTTGAAGTGTATTATTTTCATATAAGCTGATATGTATGTGAGCCTTTAGGGCCCCTTTAAAAAATGTGCCCCGGGGGGCGGGGATTAATGACAGAAAAATGTGCCGCGGGGGGCGGGGACTATGCAAAATAGTGCAGAAGGTCGGTGCACTATCTCCGCCCCATCCCGCCCCCCCCCCTCCCGGGGATTCAATTGACTGGTACATAAGCCGCGTAGAAATCAGAGTATCCACCCAAGACAACCGCCTACCCTGGTTTCCTTGTAAAAGAGGCCGGAGGCAACCTACAATGGCCTTTGAATTAGAACATAGACTGGTGTAACTTTTTGTACTCTGACACTATGTAAAGAATTGAGACTTCTTAAGCTTCTGCTTGACACTGGCGAGCATTGACGAGGATCTCCCATTTTATGGCTGCATTTTGATTTGGACAACTTGATGATATTTGAAGAGAATTTAAGAGATTTAAATGTTTAGTTGTTAACTTTTCTATAACAATTTGTGACGGAAAAGTAAAGGAAATTTATTCACAACTTAATAATACTTGTTAAAGTTTCTTAAAGTTTCTTTTGTTCATACAATTTTTGACAATTTTAGTTTCATCTAGCCGGTAAACATAAGCAAATAAGTGCCTAATGTTTTATCATTTATTGGAGAGGATTTCTGCGGCCGGTCGTAATACATCAGGGCCCTTCCAGAAGAAAATATGCCAGGGGGACACGTTTTATACCTCCACCAACTGCAATAACTTCAATCTTTTATTGACCCCCGCATCAAATGTGTTTTTGTTTGCAAAAATAGGCACCCCCGTTTTTTTTATTTTCTATGTCACATATTAAAAGGATCCGCGATTCAGACAAAGAAATGTTTGTTAAATTTGCAATTGTCGGTGAGATGCCTATCGAAGATGCCTCCAAAGGCAACAACTCAACACACACTCTCCTGTAAAAGGTGACAACCAGGGACATCAGCCCCTAACTGACTAAATGGGGACGGATGAATTTGAATGTATTCTTTGCATACTAAATGAGGACACACTTGTGTATCAAAAAGTATAACCTGTTGCTGACCAATTCAGGACAAATACACAGATCCAACTCAGGACACTACGAAAAATAATTATTTTAAACTCGTAAGTGACTAATTGGGGACCAACACACGTGAACAACGTGGGACTGACTAATTGGGGACCAACACATGAACAACATGGGACTGACTAATTGGGGACCAACACACGTAAACAACGTGGGACTAACTAATTGGGGACCAACACACGTGAACAACCTGGGACTGACTAAATGGGGACCAACACACATGAACAACGTGGATCTGACTAAATGGGGACCAACACACGTGAACAACGTGGGACTGACTAAATGGAGCACAACACACATGAACCACGTGGATCTGACTAAATGGGGACAAACACACATGAACAACCTGGGACTGACTAAATGGGGACCAACACACGTGAACAATGTGGGACTGCCTAAATGGGGACCAACACACATGAACAACCTGGGACTGACTAAATGGGGACCAACACACATGAACAACCTGGGACTGATTAAATGGAGACCGACACACACTAAAAACCTGGGGCTGACTAAATGGGGACCAACACACATAAACAACCTGGGACTGACTAAATGGGGACAAACACACATGAACAACCTGGGACTGACTAATTGGGGACCAACACACACAAACAACGTGGGACTGACTAATTGGGGACCATCACACGCGAACAACGTGGGACTGACTAATTGGGGACCAACACACGCGAACAATGTGGGACTGACTAATTGGGGACCAACACACGCGAACAACGTGGGACTGACTAATTGGGGACCAACACACGCGAACAACCTGGGACTGACTAATTGGGGACCAACACACATGAACAACGTGGGACTGACTAAATGGGGACCAACACACATGAACAACGTGGATCTGACTAAATGGGGACAAACACACATGAACAACCTGGGACTGACTAAATGGGGACCAACACACATGGACAACCTGGGACTGACTAATTGGGGACCAGCACACATGAACAACCTGGGACTGACTAATTGGGGGCCAATACACATGAACAACCTGGGACTGACTAAATGGGGACCAACACACATGAACAACGTGGGACTGACTTAATGGGGACCAACACACATGAACAACCTGGGACTGACTAAATGGGGACCAACACACATGAACAACCTGGGACTGACTAAATGGGGACCAACACACATGAACAACCTGGGACTGACTAAATAGGGACCAACACACATGGACAACCTGGGACTGACTAAATGATTACCAACACACATGGACAACCTGGGACTGACTAAATGGGGACCAACACACATGGACAACGTGGGACTGACTAATTGGGGACAAACACACATGAACAACCTGGGACTTACTAAATAGGGACCAACACACATGGACAACATGGGACTGACTAAATGGGGACCAACACACATGGACAACATGGGACTGACTGAATGGGGACAAACACACATGAACAACCTTGGACTGACTGAATGGGGACCAACACACATGGACAACCTGGGACTGACTAAATGGGGACCAACACAGATGGACAACCTGGTACTGACTAAATGGGGACAAACACACATGAACAAACTGGGACTGACTATATGGGGACCAACACACATGGACAACCTGGGACTGACTAAATGGGGACCAACACACATGGACAATCTGGGACTGACTAAATGGGGGCAAACACACATGGACAACTTGGGACTGACTAAATGGAGACCGACACACACAAAAAACCTGGGACTGACTAAATGGGGATCAACACACATGAACAACGTGGATCTGACTAAATGGGGACAAACACACATGAACAACCTGGTACTGACTAAATGGAGACCAACACACATGAACAACCTGGGACTGACTAAATAGGGACCAACACACATGGACAACCTGGTACTGACTAAATGCGGACCAACACACATCGACAACGTGGGACTGACTAAATGGGGATCAACACACATGAACAACCTGGGACTGACTAAATGGGGACCAACACACATGAACAACCTGGGACTGACTAAATGGGGACCAACACACATGGACAACATGGGACTGACTAAATGGGGACAAACATACATGAACAACCTGGGACTGACTAAATGGGGACCAACACACATGGACAACGTGGGACTGACTAAATGGGGGCAAACACACATGGCCAACCTGGGACTGACTAAATGGGGACCAACACACATGAACAACCTGGTACTGACTAAATGGAGACCAACACACGTGAACAACCTGGGACTGACTAAATGGGGACCAACACAGATGGACAACCTGGTACTGAATGAATGGGGACCAACACAGATGGACAACGTGGGACTGACTAAATGGGGACAAACACACATGAACAACCTTGTACTGACTAAATGGAGACCAACACACTTGAACAACCTGGGACTGACTAAATGGGGATCAACACACATGAACAACCTGGTACTGACTAAATGGGGACCAACACAGATGGACAACGTGGGACTGACTAAATGGGAACAAACACACATGAACAACATGGTACTGACTAAATGGGGACCAACACACATGAACAACCTGGGACTGACTTAATGGGGATCAACACACATGTACAAGGTGGATCTGACTAAATGGGAACAAACACACATGAACAACCTGGGACTGACTATATGGGGACCAACACACGTGAACAATGTGGGACTGCCTAAATGGGGACCAACACACATGAACAACCTGGGACTGACTAGATGGGGACCAACACACGTGAACAATGTGGGACTGACTAAATGGGGATCAACACACATGAACAACCTGGGACTTATTAATTGGGGACCAACACACATGGACAACGTGGGACTGACTAAATCGGGATCAACACACCGTGAAGAGCCTGGGACTGACTGAATTAAGACACACACACACATACTTACAAATGAAAGTGAAGGACATGTTAAGCTTTGAGAGGTTTTTGACTGAGTTAAGATTATGAACGATCATTTCAATTCTACATGACCTCAGACACCCCCCAAAAATCAAAATTGACCTTCAGAAAATCTCCAAAAAAATAATGAAATTCTTTATTTCTTTCAGGTAAAACATGAAATAAGGGTAAAATTGAACAAATAATTGCAACAGATTAGTTTTGGTCTGAAAAGATAAAGACTTCTTATGTTACAAGGTCATTTTAAGGTGAAATCTTAATTTTGCTCCTTTTAGGCCTATATTTACAAAACTAACAAAATTTGTGAATCAGTGCATTTATAAAGTTATAGGGCGTTGTATATCCTACAATTTGATGAATAGACCATGAAAATAAGACACAAAATGGCTGATGTATGGATGAAAAACTAATTTCCCATTATAAAGTATAGGGGATAACCTGGCAAGTGAAGTGAGAAATAATACCAATTGTACATAAGGGTATAAAACTATGGAGAACTATGGACCTATCGTAATCCATTGCACAAGCAAGACAAGAAGAAAGCTTACCAGCTCCACACATAAATTAAAGTCTAAATCATTTATTTGGCAACTATGCAATTGAACACAACAGAAAAAAGAATCAACGAGACACTGTTGTTTTCAAAAATGTACAATCATAAAAAAATGAAAACTTTCCGGCTCACTTTCCATGTTTCACAACTTTGCGTGGCAGCAACCTCTAAGAAGATTATGAAGCATTGTTTGTTTTAAACATGCAACAAAACAAAAACACTATTATTACAAGTAATTAACTGAGTATTTGATATATATTAATATGTATATATATATATATATACATGTATATATATATATATATATATATATATATATATATATATATATATATATATATATATTATATAATATATATATATATATATATATATATATATATATGTATATATATATATATATAAATGGTGAATGAATGACAACAAATGGTGAATGTAATTATCCAGGACATTATTACATTATTAAATAATGATTATTCTAAATGATAGCTCAGCTAAATAGAGTCTACCATCCAATTTATCTTAGCAAAGGATTTCTTTACAGTCATGCTTTCAAGATCAAATATACTATCTGTTTCTTTCTCCATTTGTTACAAACATTCTAAAAATCATTTTCTTTCCTGTCATATAGAAAGCTGGCCCAAGGATAAACATCTCCATTTAACTCAGGAGGACATACATGTTTTCCAACCGCCAACTCAAAACTTAGCCTCCAATACATAATGTTTAAACTTCCATCCCATGATTTATTTTGATTTTGATACCTCTTCTGTAAGCTATTACGAGCCCAATAACAGGTAGTGAATACAGCACCATCAGATGTTGTATTTGCAAAACCAATAATATTATCTGCTGTGCTAATTACAAAGTATGTAAGAAAGTGTATACTATTATTAGATAGTGTATTTCAGATATATTTCTCAACATGCTGAGCTCCAATGTCTGCTGACACTAAAATCCAGAGGAACACATTGGTCCTGCTTATGTGATTCTCAATGTCGCACGATTTGCAAGGAAGGACCTGTACATAAAAGATCCTCTTGCTTGACGTATACAAGTAGGCTGTAGATGGTATTGAAAGAAAAACTATAATGTGCATAGTTTTTTTTCTGCAAGCAGACAATGGCAAATTTCCTAGCCTTTAGGCAAGCTGATGAGATCCAGTCCTTTTCTTTCGGTACAAAAGGTAAGCTAACATCCAAGTACCAGAAGCAACACCTATTATACCGGAGAGTGCCATACCAGCAGCAAACGTGGCCAACAGCTTCTTTCATGGCTCCTGAATAATAAAGATGACGAAAAAAGACGGTTAGCAATATAATTATGGTATAATTGTGTAAAATAATACTGTTCCACTTATGTATGCAAGAGTTGGAAAGACGTGAACAGTGCAAATGTTTTTGAAATAATTCCGAAAGCTATACTTGATATAACAAAAAAGAATAGTGAAACATAAAATGACTTAGATTAGATAGTAACCACAGCTGCTTATGTTTTTGAACAGTTTTTCTTGGATAAACTAAATTGTAACGCTGAGATGTCATTAATAGTCATTAATAGTCAAACAATTTTGGTCGTATTATTAAAAGCCAAACTGTAACTGTATGTCAAGTATTATATTTTGTCCACTGCATATCTAGAGTTTCAGTATTTCCCTTTGCCATCGGTATTTGAACCACATTAATATTTTTTTATGTCATAGGAAACAAGGCAAAATTTCTTACAAGGACATCTAGAGACATATGAATGCTGTCCTATATTACATACCTAGTATGAAAGGTCCTGAAAGGAAATCCTACTCCAAAGACAACATGTGTCATTCCAATACTTGGCAAAAACTTGTCTTTCCCAAAGAGGTCCATTAGAAGACTATACTCCTGAGCGAACAGACTTCCTTTGGCAAGATTTTGTGTGCATCCAGCTATGTAAAACAAAGGCAGAAAGGAACCTGCAAACCAAACATGATGGCGCCACATCCATGAACTATTGAGAGAAAGGCATAGATGAAGCGGAGATGAGGTTTTAGTAAAGGTCGGTCCAAAACAAAGCCCAGTAAACCTATAAACGCTGTATCTGTTATGTAGATGACTGTCACCAAGACAGCGGAATCGTCAGCTGGAATGCCTGCCTCAATAGTCAGGGCAACTAATCCAGTCTCACAGGCACTCACAACAAGAGTCCAGCCTATCATATCCAATCCAACAGTCAGGAATTTTACATCCATTAGCAACTTCAGACTGTCTAAAATGGATGTTTTTGGAGCAATAGATGATGCAGTATTTCCATCAGGTTGAGCAGTTTGTGACTCCACACGGTTTTCAGATTGGCATGCCTGTGGGATATTGCCCTCATTTTTTGGAACCGATATGACATTTCTCAACGCTATCATTCCCTAACTGAGGAGGACATTTTTGTCACCTGCTGAGAATTACCAAACGTGTTCTTTGTCTCCAACAGCAAGGCTGCCGTCGGCATCATGATGACTGATTGATTGGTCATAAGTGCTTGTGTATCCCAAATTGGCAACTCCCTTCACTGTCAATGTAGACTGAATGGAAATATCTAAAGTGTCCATTTGTTTTCGTGAATACTTGGATTGTTTTAATGGCCTCAATAAGAGCTTAACACAACTATGTGCAACTGAAATGCTGCTATGAATATGCATGCTTCCATGTAGCTGTAAGTGTTAAACATTTCTTTCATAGAGAAAGGTGCAAATACAGATCCTAACGATAATCCGGCAAAACTTAATCCAAGCGCTAGTTTCTGTGCTGGGTAAAGTAGTAGGTCAGCATACTAGCGAAGCAAGTTTGGACTGCAGCTATGCCTAATCCTGAAAGAGTAAAGTACATTGATAAATGACAGGCCATTTACATTCAGTACAACCTATGTACTAAAACGGCTTTATTTCCATAACCACAGACGTCCAAATTTATAAATTACATTCATTTCCTGTTTTGTAATTTTCTATCATATTCTAAACTCTACTGTAGGAGATCAAGGACTCATCTCCTGGGTATGGTAACTAAATGTCTTCAATTTATTTATATATAGTGTGTGCCACTATAATGCACATGCAATGCAATCTCTCTCTCCTCTCTCTCTTTCTCTCTCTCTCTCGCCTCTCTTAAAGTACTTGGAATGTTGTTCAAACCCAAGATTTGTAAAAGAACTACATGTATAATGTATTCTCTGACATGTAAATACACACAATATGTCCACCTTTCAAATACTGGAAATTGTTCGAAACAGGGCAAATGCGGAAAAGTCCAGGCCGTATTGTTTAGAGTACTATTGACTGGCAGTAGAGGTATCAGGCCTCCATCTGACCTGATTTCCAGTTCACCTCACTTTTCTTCACTTCACTTAAACTTACACTATTTATCACAAAAAGACACATAGAAATTGACCTTAAGCATCACCATTGTATTCCCTAACA
>OZ012696.1:11019562-11037062 GCA_963942565.1 Maea johnstoni | reverse complement strand
ACCTTTGAGGCATTACCTTTGGTGGAACATTCCGTTATCTCTAAGGCTTTCTTTCAAATATGCCAAACATAATTCTTTCATTGTCAAACAGGTTTTTTGATACATCAGTTGGATAGTATCATAACCTCCCTTCAGCCCTCAATTTACAGTTTTGGTGAAATGTATGTATGTATGTATGTATGTATGTAGGTATGTATGTATGTACATTTGCATAAACGCACAGACACACGTATTCGAACGTATACATATGTAGATAGAGAGATACATACACGCATACATGCATTCATACATAAATGCATATATACATCAATGTTTACAGACATTCAAATATACATACACTTTTGGTGAAATAATCCAGTGAAATTATAACTTAAACTGCCTTCGTTTCCTCAATCAGATAAACTACAACCAGCCCCTCTTTTATCATTACACGAGGAAACTTTTATGATCAAAGTTGTCTTTTTCCTTCTCCCTATAAAATGTCCTTTTACTTGTTTCCCTTTAGTAGCCCTTTGGATTTTAGGGAATGATCATTTACGAGTCTCAGATAAGATAGAAGTTAACCTAGATATGTTGACGGTCTACGCCTAGCTTACCGATAAGAATGAATGGTGAATGGGATTACTTACCCATAAATAAACCCACGCAGAGAATTACTGATATCGGTCCAGCGGTGACTGTGGGCGATTCTCCGAATTTCTGCAGTAACTCCTTATAAAAGTATTGCATGGATCCAATGACAAATCCAACAGCTAACATGGAAAGAAATGATGAGATAAGGATAACCCACCTCCAGCGTGGTTTGCTGGCAGCCATTTTCGAGAATTTATGGTGAGCTGAACATCAATTAGCCTTCTTCTTAAGGTGGAAAGCTAGGTTGGCTGTTGACTGTCCTCAGTTGGCTTTAAGTATATATTTCAAAGTAAGGTTACACATGGGTAGTGGTCACTGGCCACGAATCTCGACCAAGGGACTTCCTATTGGCTTGTCTAGAAAACATAAGGAGGGAGGGTCTCGCGATGATATGGATCACTGTTAAACTCATACAACCCTTTAGTCTGAAAAGGGTTATTAATCATGTGTATTTACACCCTATGGCTACACAACCAATTAAACGTATTTTATATAAGTAAGGAACGTGTCTCAGTCCATCGAATGTCTATGGAGTAAACACTATTGCACATCTGTTTTACACACCCACTCTGATCCTCGGAGCTGATAGGATATTGAGTGGGGTTTAACCTTAAGATGCAGATAGTTGCAAAAAACACGATCTTTTGTTAGAGAAGTGTTTTTTGATACCAGTACGAAGCCTTGACATAAAAACGTATAAAATGAACACTTCAATACACCACGACCTACAAACGCCAATGAGGTATGAAAATGAGGTCACACTTACGAGAGATGTGCGATTGGAGAGTGGAAAGGGCATTCACCCAACATCTTTCTGTTTGTGAAGAGTTTAACCAAGGCGGCCAATGCATATGAAATCATACATGCAATCCTGAACTTATAATTCTTTAACGTAGTGGTCATAGATGAAACGAGAATGATTTTCTGTAGCAACATTTCAAAAGAGTTACATCCTGAAATTATCTCGCGGTGTGCCTATACAGTAGCATATATGTATGTAGGTATATATATATTGGTATCAGGACAATATTTCCCTGGACAATATCCCCCCAGACAATATCCCCAAGGACGACCCCCCCCCCCCCCCCCCTAGCAAAATCCCCCCCGTTCCAACATCCCCCCGGACAATTAACCCCCAAGTAAAATATTTTTTTACTAGCAATTTTAATAAAGTTTAAAGTGTCACTATTGTCCGGGGGGATATTGTCCTGATCCCTATGGTTCTAGGACAATAGTCACCCCCTAGTAAAACATTCTCTAACCACCTCTAAACAGTTTAAGGTGATGCGTACCATTGCAAGCCAGTTAAAGGCCCTGTCCCAAAACACACCTCAAAGCAGGTTTTTTTTCAAATGACATATTCTCATTAATTACGCAGGTGATGGTTAGTGCAGGTTCAGAGTTACTTTAGGGATATCATTGACTATGCCCAATAAAAAGTATTTTTTTGATTTTTTACTGCTGAAGATTTTTACAGACCACAACGTTGAAAATTTTAGTTAGAAATCTCCACACCAACTTCACTTGGTAACCTCACATGCTCATAGCTAGCACCTATTTATAGCATCCTGACCACAACCCATTGTCTTGAGATCGTCGATGTGTATCTTTGTGCAACTCTCTTTTGTTTCGAGTGCTCAGGTGTGATCAGCGAGGTATGTCCATTACTATCAAAGGGGTTCCCATGCCTCCACACACGAGATTTCTCACTAGGTGATTCGGTAATCGCAACATCCGGGTACTTCATACCAGCTCTACGACTTCAAGCGTGCAGCACATGGTCGACACGCTCCTGTCTCAACGACCATTACTACGTAGCATCACACTGATGTGTGACCAAAAACGGAATTAGTTGCTGTTTAGGACCAAACAAGCTTGGTGGAAAATTCGGACGAATTTCCAACCCATCAGTCGGCGTGAAAGACGACAACCAACTTTTCAGTCGGCGCGAAAGACGACAACCCGCTTCCAGACAGCGTCGCCATCTTGGAAAGCACGAGGTAACTATCAACTCCAGCTTTACTCCTTCTCGGGTTAGAATCAGCAATGCCCCCCAAAAGAAACAAGAACAGGGAAAGCACTCCAAACGTAACCAGTAACGTTCTTCCAGACATAAGATCACATCTCAATCCTGAGTTATCAAGAAAAATGTCGCTTCGCTCGGACGAGAGTGAAAATGTTGATAACTTTGACGACATGGTCAGTGAAAATTCAGCGGTCTTAGACTCGCAACAAGACGTAACCTGCGAAATGAGTACATCTGAGTTAGCTAAAATGATGAAAGATAAATTCAAAGAATCTCTGAAAATTTCAAAGTACAGAGTGAGAAAACTAACTCCCTTACGGAGACGCTCAACGCAGGGTTGACCAAATTAGAGCAAACTATGAGCCGCTATGAATCAAATCATACTCAGGTAGATGAGAAACTGGCCATTCTCTCTAACTCATTGGATTCAGTCACTCAAAATCACGCAACCTTAAACGCAACCGTTAAAGAAGTTATGACAAAAATCGCTCAGCTTGACGAAATGCAAAAAGAATTACTGGAAAAACAAAGACAGGTCATAAGGTTGTCTGAAGAGTTAGAAGAGAGGATGGCCATTATTGATTCTACAAACGGGCGCATTGAGTACTTAGAGAATTGGAAACAATCGAGGCATGTTAAAGACGAGGTCGATGAGCAGGGAGGTAGAAAGATGAATGTTTGGATATATGGTGTCGAAGAAACTAGTAAAGAAAACCTCTTCGAGGTAATCACTAACTTCTGCACTAACACTCTCAAACTTAACCCTGATATCCCAGAAAACTGGCTCTTTAAGAATGCCCATAGGGTAGGTGACCACAACAAGCCAAGAAGACCAATCATTATTGCTTTCGTTCTATGGGAGGACAGACAGGCCCTCTTAAAAGCCGCTGCTGGTCTTTATAAATACAATCAGGAAAACAACACCAGATTTTCTGTTAAAACCGACCTTGCCCCTAAAGCTAGACAGGAGAGAGCAGATCTCTATGGTGTAGCAACAGTGATGAGAGAGAAAGAACAGTTGCATGTCAGAGTTTGCGATAACGCCAAAGGTAAGGTGTGGATAGAAAGGAAAGCCCCAAATGCCACTAGATGGCTTAAAGTACACTCAGTAAATGCTACCTATCACGAAATAGCTAAAGCAAGAAAGAAAGCTAGAGCTCAGCAACAACAATCTCTAGCGAGTAGCCAGCCCAAACAAAACCAGCCACAGCAAAGCCAGCCCCACCAAAACCAACCCATATCAAACCAGCTAGCCTCTGAGCCAAATCAGGGTGTCAATTATCAGATTCCATTAAATCAAGGGCAACTTGATCAAGGGCAAGTTAACCAAGGTCAAGAAGAGCAAGAATAGTGTGTTCCTACGTTCACAGTGGAAATTAGAGTAATATGAGTAGTCTAAAATGAATAGAACCTGCTCTTGTCTTTTTCTCTTGTACTTATGAATGGTATGGAGGAGGCTTAGGCCAAATTTACTAAAGAATTTGTATAGTTTTAGGGTGAAAATTACCATTTTACTTTCTCTTAATAGAGTACATACCAGAGTACATTGGTTCCTTCCTTTTTGTCTTCACAGTATGAACATTCTCAGATGAAAATTAGTAGTGATTTTAATATTCACATTATCTTTCTTCTCTTTAGAGAGTGCATATTAAGATATATAAAAACCTCATTATCCTTTTCTCCATAGATATAATACTAGTCCACATAAACCTATATTAGACTTTCTTCTGTGTCCTCACAGTTTGCTCAAAGAGGGAAATTTAATTGTTTTATTGAATTCTCTTCACAATAACATTCATATGAATATACCAATTCAATAGTAATGAACTTAACATCCATATTAACCCTTCTCTCTTTACTGAGTTCATATTAAAGCATACAATAACTTCACTATCTTCTCTTCATAGAGCTCATAGTAGTGGATTAAAAGTTATACTGGAATTTAATATCATTTTTATCTTCTTCTCTCTTTACTGAGTTCATATTAAAGCATATAAAAATTACACTATTTACTCTTCATAGAGCTCATATTAGAGTATATAAAATTTATGCTTGACTTTATTCTTTTTTTTTTGTTAAAAATTAAATATGATCTGAATCTTATCCTTAGATTGACAAAATAGGCTTCAATTATCAGATACTCGACAGCAGTAATATCCCTTTAACCACATACCATTTAATGTTGTATGAATTTCTCCCTAAATTTCTAATACTGCACTTCTGCACTTTTTTCTAACAATAAATTTCTTTTGCACAGACGGACGAGAGATTATCACTGCACAATCAAGACACAGAATCGTGCGTTCCCACTTATGCACACAGAGAAGGTCCTCTAGATATTCCAGAACTCCAAATGCTTAAAAGTAAAGGCCCACTAGACCTCATAAAGAAGCATGGTAACTTCACAGTACAGACGGGCCTGGGAGCTGATAACTCCCAAACAACGCAGAGACTAGTAAAAGTGGACTTTCCTGCAGCATCTGTGACCCCAGTCCTGCTCTGATACAGACCATCAAATCAATCCCGCTGGACAGGATAGTGCTAGAATGAAATGCACCTCATCAATGCATATCCTACAAGACCCTATCCAAACCAACTGACATCTTGGTCCTGGCAGACACAATTGCCAGGATCAAAGATCTTAACACAAGATTGATTATCAAAAGAATCAGAGAGAATACTGCAAATCTGTATAAATGCTAAAAAGAAACTTTAGCATAGCAAAGTAAACATTGCTAACCTTGACTGTCCTTAATAAAGCACTATACTGAACTAATCTATGCTATATAAAGATGATAATAACATTTATGTCTAACTCTCTTATGACACTTTTGTCTGTGACAAAACTCTCTACTTATATAACATGATACATGATGGGTAATGAGAGAACCTCCTCCTACATTCTCATTCTTCAAGGGACCTTTTGCAACTCTGCATATAAACAAGAATGTTGATCTATTTCAGCCTCTTCTTGAAAATGTCAACTCCCTACTTATTCTATTTATCGGCACATTATAGCCGTCCTAAGATACTCAGTGTACCTTATATGCCTAAGCTATCCTCTAAGCTATCATAAGGGTTTATTTCAATTCATTGGTTCTTTGGATACTAGATCAGTATCCCATTTATTTTTTGGTTGCATAACACATTATCTGTATATTTCTGAATATTTCAATGCTATGTATGTTATTATCCTACTATGTTGATAAATATAAGACTCTTTTGAATTTATTTTGGCTATCAGTACAAGCCTAATTACAATTTGTATTCTTATGAAAAGAGTTAACTCAAATTGTAGGCTTTGGATACTAAGTTAGTATCTTAATTATTTTGTGGGTATGACACAGTGCTTGTGTACTTATTGGTATTTTCTTACAAAACTGTGTTATTATTCTGGTATGCTGAAATCATTAAAGACTTGCTGATGTATAATTACTAACTTTGTACTACTATCAAAGTATTCGCTCTCCAACTTATCTCTAAATATATGTTATTTTTGGAAGAGACAATGCCTTCAGTAATTCGGAAAATTCCAATACACTGTTAATGTGCAGCTATTACTAACAATGGCCATATATCCCACCAAAAATCTTCTTTCAATATATTATCTTATTAAAAGACCTAATATTACCTATATCAACTTTTGAAACTCTGCTAACCATTTTGTGTAGAGATCATAATACATTGGTGAATCTAGGATTATCCTGATTGAATAACTTATTATTCACATCCAATGAGGCAGAATTACAAGGAAAAAAAAAAAAAAAAAAAAAAAGCTACTCAATAACTTTATACTCTTTCGAGACAATATTACATTCTATGACATATGTCACTCATTAGCTTTTTGGAGGTTTTATATTGGCCAGAGATAATACTATATAGTTTGAGTTATAAATACTCCAATATTGTGTTTGCAATAATATGTATTATTGTCGGTTCTAAGAAAAGACATCTTAGATGACTGTGTAATAATTTAATAATTTCATTTTTGCTTATAGTCAGGGAGCGCCTGACTTTGTATATATGGTGACTGACTACACTCAGTTACTGTACATTTTGTTCCTTTTGTTATTTTGTTCATGTTTTGTATTATGTATTAAGGCTTGTTACTTCTACTTTATGATAATCCTTACGGTGACATACAGTAACATTGCCTCATATATATGGTTATTTAAGTATATAGAAAATTGTCCACATGATTTCTCATTTTTGATTTTGTCTCTCTGCTCTCTCTTTGAAAACGGGTGAGGAAAGGATTAATATAATCTCAGCCAATATTAGAGGTCTCCGGCAGCACTTTAAAAGACATGATGTTTTTGACTATTTTAAAAACTTAAAGGCAGATATCATTTGTTTACAAGAAACTCATTTAACACAAAAGGATTTAAATACTCTCTTGAAAGAGTGGAATGTAGAATATCTTATTGCTGGATCATCCACCAATAGCAAAGGAACTGCGATATTAATAAATAACACCTTTGAATATTCCATTAAAAAAAAGATTTTAGATCCAGAAGGAAGATATATTATAATTAGGATTGCATACCGTTAACACAAAACGGTACGATACCGGTACCGGTACTGGCGAAACGGTACCAGTGGTATCGGTATCGTTAACAGTAAAACGGTACCTCTGATCTCCGAGGCCTGATCGGCTTTTTACGACATTCATGTCGCTAACAAGTGTGGTTCCATTCCTCAATTCTATGACAACAATCAATAGTAGAATTGGGGAACAAAACCAACGATTGAGACGGACATTGACAACGTTAACCGAAGCAAATGATCACTACAACGCACTGCGAACGTGTGTGAGATGTTACATTGTATCATCCCGTCGAATGCTATTCCAGACAGCGTGTCTATAACTCTTTTGGCAGGAATCAGCACACAATGCGTCATCGCCGCATATGATTGGCAGTAACAAATTGTTTTATCTGTTGAAACGAAGCGGTACTCAAAAACGAAACGGTGCCTTTTAGTACCGGTTCTCAACGAAACGGGTAAATACCGGTTCTTTTCGAAACGAATATCGGTTCCTATCGGTACCCGAGTACCGGTATGCGGTATGCAATCCTAATTATAATAGAACTAGATATCATTAATCTCATAAAACTATCATTAATTAATATATATCTCCAAACAAGGACGACCCAGATTGGTTCCATTCTTTATTCAAGAAAGTAAACAACCTCTCTTTTGAGAATGAAATATGGGTTGGCGATTGGAATGTGGCCTTATCTGAATTAGACAGATATAATTATAACAAAGCGCGCAATGTACAATCAAATATTACTATTAAAGATCATATATCTAAACACAATTTGATTGATATATGGAGATTTCAAAACTCTGAGCGCAAACGTTACACCTGGAAATCTTCTAACCCTTGCAAACGATCTCGACTTGATTATTTCCTAATTACAGAAGATCTGTTAAGTTTAGACCCACAATCAAAAATTCCTAATGCATACTGAAGTGATCACAATATTATATCACTCACTCTTTTAAAATGTATGCAACCCAGGGGTAAAGGACTGTGGAAGTTCAATAATTCACTATTGGAAAACAAAGATTTTTGTGTAATGATCGAAAAAGAGATAAACCTGGTTAAATCAACATATGCTCTTCCGATATATTCACCGGACTACATCGAAGCAAATGATGGTAGCACTCTTGAACTCTTAATTCCTGTGACTCTGTTGCTTGAAACTCTATTGTGTCAGCTTAGAGGACAAATCATCAAATTTTCAAAAAACCTTAAAAAAAAAGAAACAGAGTCTGAAAGGAAACTCATTAAAGACATAGAAATACTCAACAGAACAATTGATTCTGGAATTAATAATAACATCTTGCAGGATTCTCTTAGAGCGCGTACTCTAGAATTGGAGAATTTGAGATATAAGAAAATCAAGGGCTGTATTATCAGATCACGAGCAAATCTGGTGGATAATTGGGAAAAGCCTTTCAAATTTTTCCTAAATCTAGAAAAACGAAATTTCTTAAATAAAAATATCCCATCCTTAAAAGATGAATCGAATAACACAATTTCTGACTGTAAAAAGATATTGTCTATGCAAAAAGATTTTTACGAATCTTTGTTTTCCTCAAAACCAACAATCCAGGTAGAAGGTTCTAAATATCATACTTATCTCCACAATATTCCACAAAATACAGATCATACCAAATTTATAAAGGATTCTGATATAGAATTAGAAGAACTTGAAACTGCAATCAGATCAAGCAAGCAAAACAAAGCACCCGGCCCAGATGGATTCTCAAACGAGTTTTTTAAATTTTTCATAAATAGCCTTAAATATTGGATATTCAGATACTTTAAGGAAGCTATAGAACAAAATTATTTCTCAGAAATAGCCCTTGAAGGGATTATTATATGCATTCCGAAACAAGGTAAACTTAGGAACGACTTAAAGAACTGGCGTCCTCTCACCTTATTAAACTCAATATATAAATTTTATTCATCTATAATAGCAAACCGATTAAAAACTACACTGCCTTCTCTTGTTAATGAAGACCAAACTGGTTTTATTTCAGGCCGTTTCATTGGAGAAAATACCCGAATGATTTACGATACTATTGACTATTGTGAGACTTTTCAACAAGAAGGTATCCTTATTATACTAGATTTTTCAAAAGCCTTCGACACAATTGAATGGCCTTTAATAGAGTATTGTTTAAAACTTTTTAATTTCGGAGAAAAATTTATCAATTATGTAAAGCTCTGTCAGAGAAACTCTAAATCAAGAGTGGAGCAGAATGGTCATTTATCCCCTTTTATTACTCTTGCAAGAGGCTGTCGCCAAGGAGATCCTGTATCACCATACATCTTTGTACTATGTGCTGAGATTCTTTCACATGTGTTGAGAGAGAGCAGGGAGGTAAAGGGACTTATTGTGTATAATAAGGAATTCAAGGTTTCTCAGTACGCCGACGACACTACTCTTTTATTAAAACCAGGTTATAACACTGTCGTCGAGGTACTGAGAATATTGAAATGGTTTAAAAACATTTCTGGTCTTGATATCAATAAAGACAAGACAAACATCGTTAAGCTTGGAGCAACAAGAGGCAGGAGTATACCATGGCAGGGCAAATTTGGCTTTAAATGGGCAACCATCTTTGAAATTTTGGGCATTCACTATGATATAAATCATATGAATGAAATTACAGAGATAAACATTTTCAAGAAAATGTGTGAAATTAAAAAAATAATCAGAATTTGGCAAAGTAGAAACCTAACCCCTTATGGGAAGGTAACAATCATAAAATCTTTTTTACTATCAAAAATAACCCATATGCTCCTGTCTCTGCCAAGCCCACATTTTTTCTGTATTAAAGAAATAAACAATGTCTTCTCAAATTTTTTATGTTGTGGCAAACCTCCGAAATGGAGAAAAGAGATACTAGAGGGCGAAATCTGCTATGGTGGGTTAAAACTCAACAACATCTCCCTTTTGACAAAACTCTAAAACTTGGCTGGATTAAAAGATTCTTACAGTCCAACAGCAAATGGACTACCATTCCATTAGAGTTTGATCTTGAAAAATGCTTAACTTTTGGTCCTGATTATTTAGAAAGAGTGATGGAACTAACTTCCAACAGATTTTGGTTTGATGTCTTAGATAGCCTTAAATTACTATGGTCAAACAACCTAATTGAAGACAAACTGTGTATATTGAACACTCCCCTTTGGTATAATCCTGATTTTAGATTTCCCTTAAAACAGGACTGGCTAACAAAAGGTATCACTATGGTATCGGATCTATTAACAAATAAGTCAGTTCTTCCCCGTGAAGATTTTGAAAACATTTACTCAGTTCGAATTAATTTTCTAGATTTCCACCACATTAAAAGTACAATTACTGACTACCTTTTCTGGAAAGAAACAATAGATCACATTGAGCCAATACCAAAGAACAGTGCTTTAAATATACTTTTGAATGTAGACAATAAAGGTTGCGCTAAAATGTATAAGCTCCTAAAAGGGGCTAATACACATATTCTGGACAATATCATCACTGTTTGGAATAAGAAATCCGAATACAATTTGTGTAACAACGATCTAAGTACTTCTTTTAATCTTCATCATGCAACTAATAAGGACACTTACCTCAAATATATCTAATTCCGCACTTTGCATAAAAGATTTTATACCAACGAAAAACTTTACAATATGGGCATAAAGGCTTCGGCCTTATGTACCTTCTGTGATGATGAGAACGACTGTGTAGAACACATGCTTATTAAATGTAGAGTCGTTCGTGAACTTTGGAGTGAAGTTCGGTATTGGATTGTTGAGCTGGGAGTCCCCAATTATTACTTGACTGAGGAAAAAATAATATTAGGTGAACTAGAAAAATCAGTATGTATTAACGCTGTTATCCTGCTTACCAAAAAAGTAATTTATAATGCGATGAAAGAAAACAAGAAACCTCACTTATTAGCTATTAAAAATGAAACAAAAACTTTTATTTTCAAGAGAAATATAGACTGTACATAAAAGGAAAGAGACAATTTTTTGAGAGAAGATATGCTTTATTATATAATATATACGAAGAAATATAAGACAATACATTATTGTAATATTATATACACAATACCATATTTTGTAACACTGTTATTTGACATGTTTGTGGACTGAATAAAAATGATTAAACCTTAAAAGTTTGAACCTAATTGATTAGGATTTGTGTCTAAATTCATGTCAGCCGTGATAGTAAAACTATAGAAAACTAAGCTGAGAAAATGGCAGTTTTGTGTTTTTCACAGTTAATGTTACTGTGCAACAATTTGCTGCTACTTGTGTAATGTATTTATTTTTGTCCAAGTGGAAGGATAAAGTAACCTTCCAATGTATTTCACAACTGTCAACATTTTTTCTTCTCAATTACCTCAAATATAAGTATAAATGCGTACATTTCTGCAACTGCCTAACAACCCTGTCAACTGGATTTGGAGTGCCTTCCATATATGGGCATATGACCTCACCCAAGCCCCGCCTACTTAGTAGACTGGCATCTTTTTTGCATGCTAATGTAATGCATTTTACCTCTAGAATTCTTAATGAATCAGAACTGTGCCATCAAAATAAATTTTCAGCTATCTAGTGTGTTATGCTGGCAGACTCTTTGACTGCAGGTATATTGATTTAGCAAATAAAAGCTTGTAATGCTCTATATGTGTTTTTAGCTTCATTTATCTACATGTTGCAGGGCCAATTCTGAAGCTATCCAAAGCATAGGTTTCTGACAAGGTGGCTTTTAGATTCTGGGCCTTGAAAGAAAGATAATTTCACAAACCTCTATTGCTGTACCTCCTACTCCAGTGATCCAAGTTACATAATACCGAATGAGTAATCCGTACATATTTCTCAGCATAAATGGCAACTTTCCCTAAGGTCTCACACAGTATTTTCCTTTGTCTAATGCATCCCATATGAGTAAACTATCCACATGCACTACTACACGGCTTGAAATGCTCAGAGGAAGTGACCTTCCTACCTATCGCAAATCTTATTTTTAGACATTTCTTCCTGATTCCCATAATCCTTGAGGGGATTATGAGTGACACGACACTCATTGTTCTAGAATGGGAAGTCCTTAGGGGATTATGACACCACACATTCCTGTATCTATTTCCTCAGAACTGAGGTCACAGTGCTAATCAATCACCTAACTTAATTATTCACCTACAATTTCAATCTCTTTTGTGTCTCCAACCGAATTGACAACAATTGTTGTGAAAAATACAATCCAGGCTTCAATTAGTTGATAGCTGAATTATATGGGTGTAATTGTACTTTGGGTAACTATATCATGATGGCTGTATTATTGTTTGAGAAAAAACTTGTTTGAAGATGAAACCAAGTCATTTTCATTCTCACTTCCATCCTCCTCATCACTGTTGCTGCTGCTATCACTGTGAATTTCTTCATTCTCCCTGTAGAAGTATCCATTGTGTAGCGGAGATACATTTGGCTTGTGTGCATTTCCTCTTTTTCTTCCCCTATTCTTTCCCTGTCCCATTTTAGTATTGTTAGGGATCCAAAGAGCATAGAGTGTCTGTTCCAGCTTGAGGTTTGAGACAGATTCACCCAACATCCTCCCAAAAGCCCAGGTCTTCCCATCAAATACACACATTTTTTTACCTGAAACCTCAAAACTGGGATGTTTCCTGTTTTTCTCAGACAGCTGGAGCCACATTTTGATTAAGACTAATCCCTAATACACTATTTTTGAATTGATTAAAACATCATTGTCTGTGGTGCTAAGTGGCCCACCTTACCCAACACACATCCTTTCTAACCAACACATGCATACAAAGAAAAGACTGATTGACCTATGGCCAGCTCTAATCAGTTACCAATCCAATACACATCCATTTCCTGATAAAGCCCAGGTGGGAGGGGCTTATCAGCTAACTAGGGTCACATGACCATAACATTGAACTTGACTACAGCATGCTGTCTGTCCTTCACACCTGTCAAATTAAACTTTTGCACAAATTTTGAGTGGAGTGGATTAGAGCTATGTTTTTTTTTCATACGGATGGTAAGACCCGGTTCATTAACATATTAACATAATACATATATCTCAAATCAGGCTTCCCTGAGGACGAAACGTTTACGCCCACCTTAAGTTAAAGAATAATTTAGCGGTCGTGGCTGCAAACAAACAATAAAAAACGTCAGACATTGATATTGAATAATGAGTTAGGTGGTGAATTAAATATGACTGGAGGGGGCTTCCTGCACCAGGGAATTCAAAAGTTTGGGGTGGGAGGGCTGGGGCGTTGGCGGGGGAGACCTGCTAAAATAATTCAAAATTCAGCACCCTCCCCCCGCCCCCTGCTCCTAACCAAAATTTAGAATCTGTGGGTGGAGGGGACATAACGCTGAATTCAACCCCCCCTTAAAAAGTCTTCCATTAATCTCCCCCCCCCCCCCATCCCTTTCAAACGGAACAGTCCTTATTGACAATTTATTGAAGTCATTTTAATGTCTAAATAGCAGTTAAGCAGAACTGAAGTAATAAAGTACTCAAATATATAAGTATATATATATATATATATATATATATATATATATATATATATATATATATATATATATATATATATATATATATATATATATATGTGATAGATAGACCCCAAGGAAGCTGTGGTGTATGGGATATACCCAAGGTGTTACGAGGCGGAGCCGAGTAACCCCAAGGGTATCACATACACCCCAGCTTCCGAGGAGTCTACGTGGCTTGTACCACAGTTGACTGCCTTCCACCAATCAGAGGCCGAGAAAAGCTTGGCAGATATCTTGCTAAATACCCTTGGGTAACACCTTTGGCTTAAGGCAGCATGTATGTATATATATATATATATATATATATATATATATATATATATATATATATATATATATATATATATATATATATATATATATATATATAATATATATATATATATATATATATATATATATATATATATATATATATATATATCTATATATATATATATATATATATATATATATATATATATATATATATATATATATATATATATACAACCTATTCCCATTTCCCCAGTATCACTGTTCAAATGGTATTCTGAAACAACCAATGGTGAATGTTATTATCCAGGACATTATTACATAACTAAAATAAAAATTAACCCTGAGTATATTTATCCTGCTATTCTCTGCAAATAGAACAAAAGCCTGGGTTTTTAATTTGACATTTTACCAAAACAGCAATAGAAGAGTACCTATAATGAACGCTTCTAAATAATCTAAGATTAAGATTAAATATACTATCTGTTTCTTTCTCCATTTGTTACAAACATTCTACAAGTTATTTCAAAACTCAACCCTAAACTCAAAACTCAGCATCCAATACTTGATGTTTAAACTTCCATCCTATGAAATGATTTATTTTGTTTTGGATAACTCTGGCTGTAAGCTATTACGAGCCCTATAACAGGTACTGAATACAGTACCATAAGATGTATTTGCAAAGCCAATAATATTATCTACTGTGCTAATTACAAAGTATGTGCAAAAGTGTATACTATTATTGTATAGTGTATTTCAGATATATTTCTCAACATGCTGGAGCTCCAATGTCTGCTGACACTAAAATTCAGAGGAACACATTGGTCCTGCTTATGTGATTCTCAATGTCGTACGATTTGCAAGGAAGGACCTGTACTCAAGAGAGCCTCTTGGCTTTACGTATACACGTTGGCTGTAGATGGTATTGAAAGAAAAACTATAATGTGCATAGGTTTTTTTCTGCAAGCAGACAATGGCAAATGTCCTAGCCTTTATGCAAGTTGATGAGATCCAGTCTTTTTCTTTCGGTACAAAAGGTAAGCTAACATCCAAGTACCAGAAGCAACACCTATTATACCGGAGAGTGCAATACCAGCAGCGAACGTACCAACAGCTTCTTTCATGGCTCCTGAATAATATAGATGACGAAAGAAGACAGTTAGCAATATTATTATGGTATAATTGTTTAAGATAATACAGTTCCAATTATGTATGCAAAAGTTGGAAAGATGTGAACAATGCAAATGTTTTTGAAATAATTCCTGAAAGCTATACTTGATATAACAAAAAGAATAGTGATACATAAAACGACTTTGATTAGATAGTCACCGCAACTGCTTATGTTTTGAACAAAATTGTAACACATAACGTCTCATTTTTGCTTACAGAGATGTCATTACTAGCCATTGATAGCCAAACAATTCTGGTCCTTTTAATATATGTCAAACTGTAACTGTATGTCAAGTATTATATTTTCTCCATTGCATATCTAGAGTTTCAGTATTTACCTTTGCCATCAGTATTTGAGCCACATTAAGACATGTTTTTCTATTTCATAGGAAACAAGGCAAAATTTCTTACATGAAATCTAGAGACATATGAATGCTGTCCTATATTACATACCTAGTATGAAAGGTCCTGAAAGGAATCCTACTCCAAAGACAAAATGTGTCATTCCAATACTTGGCAAAAACTTGTCTTTCCCAAAGAGGTCCATTAGAAGACTATATTGCTGAGCGAAAAGACTTCCTTTGGCAAGATTTTGTGTGCATCCGGCAATGTAAAACAAAGGCAGGTAGGAACCTGCAAACCAAAACATGATGGCGCCACAGCCATGAACCATTGAGAGAAAGGCATAGATGAAGCGGAGATGAGGTTTTAGTAAAGCTCGGTCCAAAACAAATCCCAGTAAAGCTCTAAAAACTGTATCTGTTGTGAAGATGACTGTCACTAAGACAGCAGAATCGTCAGCTGGAATGCCTGCCTCAATAGTCAGTGCATTTAATCCAGTCTCACAGGCACTCACGACAAGAGTCCAGCCTATCATATCCAGTCCAACAGTCAGGAATTTTACATCCATTAGCAACTTCAGACTGTCTAAAATGGATGTTTTTGGAGCAATAGATGATGCAGTATTTCCATCAGGTTGAGCAGTTTGTGACTCCACATGGTTTTCAGTTTGGTATGCCTGTGGGATATTGCCCTCATTTTTGGAACCGATATGACATTTCTCAACGCTATCATTCCCTAACTGAGGAGACATTTTCGTCACCTGCTGAGAGTTACCAAAAGTGTTTTTGTCTCCAACAGCATGGCTGCCTTTGGCATCATGATGACTAATTGATTGGGCATAAGTGCTTGTGTATCCCAAATTAGCAACTCCCTTCACTGTCAATGTAGACTGAATGGAAAGGTCAAATGTGTCCATTTGTTTTCGTGAATACTTGGATAGTTTTAATGGCCTCAATAAAGAGCATAATACAACTATGTGCAACTGAAATGCTGCTATAAATATGCATGCTTCCATGTAGCTGTAAGTGTCAAACAATTCCTTCATAGAGAAAGGTGCAAAAACAGATCCTAATGATAATCCGGCAAAACTTAATCCAAGCGCTAGGTTTCTGTGCTGGTCAAAGTAGTAGGTCAGTATACTAGCGCAGCAAGTTTGGACTGCAGCTATGCCTAATCCTGAAAGAGGAAAATACATTGATAAATGACAGGTCATTTACATTCAATAAAACCTATGTACCTAAAACGGCTTATTTTCATAACCACAGATGTCCGAAATTTATAAATTACATCCATTTCCTGTTTTGTAATTTTCCATCATATTCTAAACTCTACCGTTAGGAATTTAAGAACTCAGCTCCTGGTTATGGTAATTAAATGCATGCCTTCAATCTTATGTATATATAGTGTGTGCCACTCTGTTTCCTGCAAATAATCTAGTGTTAATTATCCACATCCAGCTCTAAAAAGACTTGGAAAACATGATTGTAATCAAAATCTGGTTCTTCAAACCCAATAGTTGTAAAAAGAAACTAATGAATTCGCTGACATGCAAATGCATACAATATTTTCACCTTTCAAATAATGGAATTCGTTAGAGACAAGATGGTGTCTAACCCCTTCATCACCATGGGTGTTCAATAAAGGGCAGGATCATTGTTAGAAACGGACCTGATTTAGATTTTATTGTTTTAGCATCCTTTCGATCAAACTACAATAGTACCTCAATAGTAGCTATCACTATTTAGTCTATGACATTGCTATATATATATATATATATATATATATATATATATATATAATATATATATATATATATATATATATATATATATATATATATATATATAGTATATATATATATATATATATATATAAATATATAAACATACATATACACACACACACATATATATGTATATAATAGATATATATATTTATAAATATATATATATATATATATATATATATATATA
>OZ012696.1:10968319-11019362 GCA_963942565.1 Maea johnstoni | reverse complement strand
ATATATATATATATATATATATATATATATATATATATATATATATATATATATATATATATATATATATATATATATATATATATATATATATATATATATATATATATATATATATATATATATATATATATATATATATATATATATATATATATATATATATATATATATATATATATATATATATATATATATATATATATATATATATATATATATATATATATATATATATATATATATATATATATATATATATATATATATATATATATATATATATATATATATATATATATATATATATATATATATATATATATATATATATATATATATATATATATATATATATATATATATATATATATGTATATATGAATAGATACTTGTATTTGATCCATCTATTTTTATATAAATGTTTATCGAAGTTGCTATATAAAAAGGGTTTATAACATTTTAGTGGCTGTATTTAAGAACTTTTTTCAAACGGACCTTTCATTTTCCGAAAAGTGTGGTAACGGCTTGAGGTAGTTCTAAGTTTATAAAGACATTAAATTTCGTCACAATTTTCAAGTTCTTTTCATAATGATCATTTTCAAATGGTTACTATTTGAGCCCGCGTAGCCTATATACTGGTTGTCTGAAAAACATTTTTTGAACTATAGAAAAGTCCAGATTTTTCTTAAGCTCAAATATGCATGTTACTCATGCGCCACCGTAGTATGCTGCACTGTCTGGGTTTGTTCGACGAATCTCCGTCGAAGCACTCTGCCCTTGTTTGTGTTTTGCCCCATGGGATTTGTCCCTAAGCACCCATGCAGGCAATGTCCAGGGTCTCCATGGCGCCTCAACCCGTTCTGTACATGCTCTTGATTTAATCACCCGGGTAGGCTTAACGCTACTACAGTCAGCGCACTTCTGCCACCGTACAACGAACAAAGTTCGTGCAGTGTAACCCCACTGTGGAAGCAGAAGTTTGATATCGGTAGTACCAATTACGCCGGGTGGTCATACCAAACCCGGCCGCGCTCGAGATTGAGAAATCAGCATCAAAAGCACCTTTTTGTAAATCATTTTGAAATCTATTTACACTAAGAACCATCTAGATACACTCGTCCACCAAACTGCCAACTCAGAATTAGGCAAACAGGCGCGGCAACGGAGATCATGCGTTTCAAAGGATTGGGCCTCCTCTCTTATAATATAGATATATATATATATATATATATATATATATATATATATGTATGTGTGTACTTATTCATAGGTAGATAGATAGATAGATAGGTAGATAGATAGGTACACACATACATACATAAAAACATACATAATACATACACACATACCGACATGCATACACCTACCTACCTACCTACCCACACACACACACACATACATACATTCATTTGTACACGCCTACATGCATGCATCAGACCAAATAACCATAGGAGCATATCATGGAGGCCAGCGAGGGAGGCATGTGGCTGCTATTTGGAATGTAACCAACCGTGCTATTTGCTTTCGAGGCATTACCTTTAGTGGAACATTCCTTCATCTCTAAGGCTTTTTTTTCAAATATGCCAAACATAATTCTTTCATAATCAAACAGGTTTTTTGATATATCAGTTGGATAGTATCATAACCTCCCTTCAGCCCTCACGTAATTGTTTCGGTGAAATGTATGTATGTATGTATGTATGTATGTACGTTTGCATAAACGCACGCACCCACGTAGTCGTACGTATACATATGTAGATAGATAGATACATACACGCATACATGCATTCATACATAAATACATACGTAAATAAATGCATACAAACATTCAAATATACATACACTTTTGGGGAAATAATCCATAGAAATTATAACATAAACTGCCTTCGTTTCCTTAATCAGATAAATTACAACTAGCCCCTCTTTTATCATGACACGAGAAAACTTTTATGATCAAAGTTGTCTTTTTCCCTCTCCCTATAAAATGTCCTTTTACTTGTTTTCCTTAAGTAGCCCTTTGGATTTTAATGATCATTTGCGACTCTCAGTTAAAGTAGAAAATAACCTAGATATGTTGACGGTCTACGCCTGGCTTACCAATAAGGATGATTGGTGAATGGTACTACTTACCCAATAATAATCCCACACAGAAAAATGCTGATACTGGTCCAGCAGTGACTGTGGGCGATTCTCCAAATTTCTCAAGCAACTCCTTATAAAAGTATTGCATGGATCCAATGACAAATCCAACAGCTAACATGGAAAGAAATGATGAGGTAAGGATAACCCATCTCCAGCGTGGTTTGCTGGCAGCCATTTTGGAGAATTTATAGTGAGCTGAACATCAATTAGCCTTCTTCTTAAGGTGGAAAGCTAGGTTGGCTGTCGACTGTCCTCAGTTGGCCTTAAGTATATATTTCAAAGTAAGTTTACACATGGGTAGTGATCACTGGCCACGAATCTCGACCAAGGGACTTCCTATTGGCTAGTCTAGAAAACAAGAGGAGGGAGGGTCTCACGATGATATCCATTTATGGATCACTGTTAAACTCATACAACCTTTTAGTCTGAAAAGGGTTATTAATCATGTATATTTACACCCTATGGCTACACAACCAATTAAACGTAGTTTATTATGAGTTAGGAACGTGTCACAATCCATCAAATGTCAATGGGGTAAACGCAATTGCTCTTATCTGTAGCATATGAAACTCATACACCCTTTTTGTCTGAAAAGGGTTATTAATCATGTATATTTACTCCCTATGGCTACACAACCAATTAAACGTTTTTTATTTAAAAAAGGAACTTGTCCATGGAGTAAACACTATTGAACATCTGTTTCACATACCCGCTCCGATCCGCGGGGCTGATAGGATATTGAGTGGGGTTCTACCTTAAGTGTACTAACTGACTTATAATAAATCACATGCTACAGATATCGTGGGAGTCATGCAGATAGTTGCAAAAACACGATCTCTTGTTAGAGAAGTGTTTTGTGGTACCAGTATATGGCCTTGACATAAAAAACGTATACAATGAACACTTCAATACACCACGACCTACGAACGCCAGTGGGGCATGGAAATGGGGTCACACTTACGAGAGATGTGTGATTGGAGAGTGGATGAGGCATTCACCCAACATTTTTCTGTTTGTGAAGAGTTTAACCAAGGCGGCCAATGCATACAAAATCATACATGCAATCCTCAACTTATCATTCCTCACTTTAACATATTGGTCATAGATGGAAAGAGAATGATTATCTGTAGCAACATTTCAAAAGAGTTACACCCTGAAATTATCTCGCGGTGTGTATATACAGTAGTATATATGTATGTATGTTTGTATATTTATTGGTATCAGGACAATATTTTCCCGGACAATATCCCCCCGGACAATATCTCCCGGACAATATCCCCCAGGACTAAACCCCCCCCCCCCCCCCGAGCTTAAGCCCCCGTTCCAACATCCCCCCCAGACAAAATCTCCCTGACAATATCCCCCCCATGTAAAATGTTTTCTTACTAACAATGCGAACGTCATACAAATTACTGATATTCACTGTTTCTCTAAGCCATATTCATTCCGATTGTTGAGGCGATAAACCATCAATATAACCCCCTAATAAGACACAAAACAACATTATGGGCCTATTTAAAACTTTCACCGACCTTTATGTCAATACTTTTAATGCTTTTAAACATATAATCTCTAGGGGCTTCAAAGGCCAGTCACTGCAATATGCAGTGCCTCGCATTGTCCTCCTCAGATGGATCTCAGTAGTGGCACCATCTAGCTGAACTAAACTCTCTTTTAAGCCTAATATCATCGCATCACCTTTAATAAGAAGACTACTTAGACTACAGAGAATCTTTGCCATTGCTTTGCCTCTGCACAAAATAATTCCCTGATACATTCTCCTTTGCTTAAGCAGACAATTGACCAAACAAATAACAACTTTTTAACTTCTACCAGTCTCATGAGACGACTTCAAACTAAGGCATAAGAAGCCCAGGTATTAGGGACCAAACTATACAATCTTTGAATTATTTTACCTGTACAAAAGTTGGAACTCTTCAAGCATGGATATTCTTTTGTCTGTTAAAATAAGTAGTTCGAATCCATAAAGCGCTATAGGTACGACTATTGACCACAAAATCCCACTAGGCGGTGTTTTTGCCGGGAACTCTGGTTTCATCCACGAGTCACAACTGGCTAGTCACGACATAGCTGCAATATGGCAGAAAAAGTGACGAAAACCCCAAATTTCTCATTCCATATACACAAGCCACCTGACCGTTATACAAAAACTGCTATCAGATTGACAGCAAGATACAAATATGAGGTCTGATATTTTAGTGTACAGGTCTCCCAACAGGTGATGCTCCATGCTTTCAGGTACTGTGAGTACCAAAAGAACACGGCAAACTGCAGCATGTTGCATCCACCAAAATTGCTGCCACCAACCATCTGCACTTGCACCACTTGTGCATCTGAATGATCTAAGAACATACATGGTTAACAGGCATAACGGTGTATCAATTTTGGAATTTTGTTTTTCGTCACATTTATGTCATATCGTGGCTTAAGTCATGACTAGCCAAGTAGTGGAGGGAACCAGAGTACCCGGCGAAAACGATCGCTCAAACCAAAGTCACTGGCAACTTTCTCAACTGCTCAGGCCAGGTTATGAAGCGGGACAGTGGTGTATTGAAGAAGGATAGAATAGTACGCATGTTTGATTATTATGCAAATATAAACATGTGACTATAGGTTTTTGCTTTCCGCGCAGCTTATCATCATTTGTCCTCCTATACACTACGCACGACCTGCGGAGGTACTGGTAGTAAGTTTCAGTTAGGAAAAAAACAGTTTTAGTATATATATATAGCCCGGCAGGTGTCGCATGAAATCACCAGTACCAGACCTATTTATCTCTGAGATAAAATCACTCCCACCAAGGAAAAATAAAGACAAAAAAATAAATAACTCTGGTACAGGACTGATCACCTTGTGTAAAACAAACCTACTGTTTATTGCTAATGGTAGAGTGAAGAGTGATATTCAGGGTGAATTAACATTTAAAGATAATAGTTACTTCCTATTATCAAATGATATGTGTCCACTGGTAACCCAATTCAATGTTCAAACCTTTGACTCTCTGTTGTCTGATTGACCCTCTCCACACCTAATATTTGGCAAGTAAATGCAACAAATGAAAATGAATTCTCAAATGAAAATGGAGAGATTGGTTAATTCATTGTGAGGTGGGCACCTGACAAGAAAGGGGATTATATTTTACAATTGAATAACAATGCAGGTTTAGAAGAAGTGATAAAAGAGCTCGACAATCCAACTGAAATGTGGATGCCTCAAATATTAACAATTAATGTCACGAACCAATTAACGGAGGTTTTGATTAATGGAGCCAAAAACTGTGGCATGGTTACACAACCGAATCCATTTAGTAATCAGAATACTAGAAAAAACACTTCAAATGGTTTAACAAGGAATGCCTACTTAAAAAGAAAGAGGGAATTTGAGGTGGCTAGACGAAGATGGCGGGATTATAAGAATGTTGTTAGCAAAAGAGAATGAAAGAGAACAGATTCTGAATGAATTAAAGAGCTACCAGCTCAGAGACCCTAAACATTCTGGAATGTCCTCAAAAATGGTTCAGGAAAAAGGAAAAAGGGTGATTGGAATACTTTAACAACTGAAAAATTATATGACAATTTTGTGTAAGTTGAATGAGGATCTAGCCGACCAAGATGAAAATGAACTGACTGATGTCAGTGAGAGTCAAGACGAATTTAACAATGTTGACCTCGACAATTCCAATCTTTATAGTCCTTTTACTATAGAAGAATTAAAAAAGGGCATGAAATCCCTCAAAAATTGGAAAGCCAGTGGGCATGGCAAAATAGTCAATGATATGCTTAAGTCATGTAATGATATCATGATATCAGCATATGTAAATATAATACCTGATAACTGGACTATCGGAATAATTAAGCATTTTTTTCTAAAATAAGGGTAGTAAAAATGATAGACAATTACAGAGGAATTCCTAAGCTGTCTGGGTAAATTTTTTACATCAACATTAAATACGAGGCTTACAAACTTCCTAGAGGATAACATGCTTCTGCTTGAAAACCAGGCAGGGTTCCGCAGTAAATATTTTACAAATGACCATATATTTACCCTGAAATGTATCATTCCTTGAGCTCCGGTAGCAGATTGTTTTGTGCATTTGTTGATTATCCAAAAGCATTTGACACAGTCAATAGAACTTCTTTATGGGAAAAACTACTTACATATAGCATCTCTGGTAAAATATTCCGGGCAATAACAAACTTATGCTAAGCAACAAAGTCATGTATAGCACATAGGGGTTAAATGTGTAGTTTCTTCTTCTCAAATGTACCCAGCAGGTACTGGACGTACAATGTACCTACATTGTACGTACAGTTTAGGTTCGCACCCTGTACCAAAGTGGAACATTCAGATTACGTACGGTTTAGGTTCAGATAGATTTTCCCCTAACTATCAAAAATCAATGTGCGTTTGGTTCTGGTTCACACTTAGATGTAATACGGGTCTGTACGTACAATGTACGTACGGATCCGTACGTACAATGTACGTACATGTCCGTACGTATATTGTACCTAAACGAACTAAATGCGGTTAATGCAGTAAATGACCTTTTTTTGAGAAAAGCGGGTAGATGGTTACGGCAATCTCCATTTCAAATTGTTTGAGAATTCTCTAAAATTTATTCCCTAAGTGTCTACAATACCAATAACTATGTTTGAGGAAGAGAATTGATAATAAAGCTTATAAACTGAATGTAGGTCACATGGCATGATTTAGTGCAGCATCAAATGGTATAAGTTAACTTCAGATTCAGACATGGTATATACTTGAACAGAATACTCCTTCAAGGGGAACACTGATCAAGGAATTCCTATTTATTTGTACTTATTACAAATGATGATAGGGAAATCCTATGTGAGATTCACTTCAGAATTTCCTAATATGTAAAGTAAAAACTTTGATTTAGTTTTGGTATTGGACTGTACGTACAATGTACGTACAGCTATGTACGTACATTGTACGTACGGCTATGTACGTACGGCTATGTACGTACATTGTACGTACGGACCCGTACGTCCAAAAAACTTTCATTCCGAATGTTATCCGTACCAAATCCGTATGTACGGGCTTGTACGTACAATGTACCGCTGGGTAGGTGCAAGACAAGGTGGAAACCTTTCTCCCCTTTTGTTTGCTGTTTTTTTAAGATGTTGTATTTGCAAAACCAATAATAGTATCTAATGGGTTACTTGAAAAGTATGTAAGAACCCGTATGCTATTATTGTACATACACAATGAACGTGTTAGTGTTTTCAGTTATATTTCTAAGCATGATGTAGGCCTAGTGTCTTCTGGCACTGAAATTGAGAGAAAATTGGTCTTGGTACTATGATTCTTCTACGTCCCACAATTTGAGAGGAAGGACTCGAGCGCAAAGGGGCCTCTTGAAATCTATTTTATGCCAATAACAAGAAAAGACAACCCATTTAATTAGCCATTCAATTGGAGATGAATTTCAACAGGTATGCACGTCTGCTGTAAATTGCATCGAAAGGAAAAATGAAATGTGCATAGCCTATTGCCGCAAGCACACAGCAATGTTTTCCTTAACCTTCAGGCAAGTTGTTGAGATCCTGTCCTTTTCTTTCGGTACAAAAGGTAAGCTAACATCCAAGTACTAGTAGCAACACCTATTATACCGGAGACTGCAACACCAGCAGCGAACGTGCCAGCAGCTTCTTTCATGGCTCCTACATAATAAAGACAAAGAAAAAACATGCTCAAATATAAATAAGATATTTGTAGGAATTATACAGTTACACATCTGTATGCAGTTGGAGAGATGTGAACAGTGCAGATGCTTTAAATAATTCTTGAAAGATATTCACGAAATATGAACATTTTTTTATTTTTCAAATCTTTTTTTATTCAATATGTGTACATATGAACATGGTATCTTATACTTCTTAAAATACAAACTATTGATTGGAATCACTATGGGTAGATAGTCCTGCATCACCACAACTGCTTATGTTTTGAACTTTATTTGGATAAATGTAATAACATCACATAGCGTCTCACTTTTGCTTAATGGGACCAGACTGTCAAATTTGCAGTTAGTAATAGCTAATAACTTTTGTTGCGTTCAATATAAGCCAAGTTTCACTGTTTGACAAATGCTATATCTTCACCACTGTATATCTAGAGCTGCAGCGTACACTGTTGCAATCAGTATTTGAAACACATTAAAACTGTAATTTTCCATGTCATGATATATTAGGAAACAAGATTAGAAAATTATGAAATATCCAGAGACAAATGAAGAAGTAGGAATATGCTATTTTACTTAACATACCTGGTATCAAAGGTCCTGAAAGGAATCCTACTCCCATCAAAAAATGTGTCATTCCAATACTTGACTGAAACTTGTCTTTCCCGAAGAGTTCCATTAGCACACTATACTCCTGAGCGAATAGACTTCCTTTGGCAAGATTTTGTGTGCATCCAGCTATGTAAAACAAGGGCAGGTAGGAACCTGCAAACCAAACTATGATGGCGCCACAGCCATGAACCATTGAGAGAAAGGCATAGATGAAGCGGAGATGAGGTTTAAGTAAAGGTCGGTCCAATACAACTCCCAGTAAAGCTCTAAACACTGTATCTGTTGTAAAAATGACTGTCACTAAGACAGCAGAATTGTCAGCTGAAATTCCTTCCTCAGTGGTCAGGGCAACTAATCCAGTCCCAGAGGTACTCACAATAAGAACCCAACCTATTACATCCAGTCCAACTGTCAGGAATGTTATGTCCATTAGCAACTTTATACTGTCTAAAATGGATGCTTTTGGAACAATAGATGATGCAGTCTTTCCATCAGGTTGAGCAGTTTGTGTCTCCAGACTTTTTGCAGAGTCGTGTTCCTGTGTGATATTTCCATTAGTTATTGTACTGATATGACATTTTTCAAAGAAATCATTCCCTGATTGAGGAGACAGTTTCATCACTTGCCCAGAATCACCAAACGTGTTTTTGTTACTAGCATCAAAGCTGCCCTTGCTATCATGATAACTTATTGATTTGCCATAAGTGCTTGTGTATCCCAAATTTGCAACTCCTTCTACTGTCAACTTAGACTGAATGGAATGGTCTAAAATGTCCATTTTTCCCTTGAATACTTGGATTGTTTTAATGGCCTCAATAAAGAGCAAAACACAACTATGTGCAATTGAAATGCTGCTATGAATATGCATGCTTCCATGTAGCTGTAAGTTTCAAACACTTCCTTCATAGAGAAAGGTGCAAAAACAGATCCTAATGCTAATCCGGCAAAAATTAATCCAAGCGCTAGGTTTCTGTTCTGCTTAAAGTAGAAAGTTATCATACCAGCGCAGCAATTTTGTACTGCAGCCATACCTATTCCTGAAAGAGGAAAATACATTGATAAAAGACAGCTCATTTACGTTCAATACTTTAACAACGTATGTACTTTAAGACAAGATTGGGGAATAAGGCCAGCACCATCAATGGTGGAATATTAAAAACCAATTTAAGTTCATTTAAAATAAGCATAAGCTGTCCTTGGTGCCACCTATAGATCGACGGCAGTACTGGTGACCTCCCTTTTCATACTTACCTGAAATTGCAAATGAGACATATACATGGATGATGTTCTCTGCAAATGCTGCAGTTGCAAACCCTAACGAAAGTAGAGCACCTGTGCACATGCCGACCACCCTTTGGGAAGATCGTTCAATGCACCAGCTTGTTACTGGTCCTATAATGAAAGGAAAATTTTATCATGAGCTCAGGTAGAAAATCTAGTCTATATATATATATATATATATATATATATATATATATATATATATATATATATATATATATATATATATATATATATATATATATATATATTTATACATATATTCGTCATATGCGAAATCAGTCAGATGTTATTACATTCGGGACCTCATTTGACAGATATAAAAGTTAAAATTGCGAGAATGTGCCAGAGTAGCTGAGAACGCATTGACAGTGTAAACTGAGTCTTGTCGAGTGTAACTCAACATATGTGCTAGTGTCAACGGGAATAAGCCGACTGCTAAACAAGTGCTGTCCGGTATACACGATGCTAATTGTACCTTAGATATCATCGTGCGTTTTACCACTCTAATATCTCAATGGCTCTTTGTAAATGTGCCAAACATACCTGGGTCACCTATCAGTTTGATGCGCAAGCGGTATTACTTACCCACCAAGAAACCAACGCAGAAAAATGCCGATAACGGTCCAGCGGTGACTGTGGGTGATTCTCCGAATTTCTGCAGTAACTCCTTATAAAGGTATTGCATAGATCCAATGACAAATCCAACAGCTAACATGGAAAGACATGATGAGATAAGGATAACCCACTTCCAGCGTGGTTTGCTGGCAGCCATTTTGGAGAATTTATGGTGAGCTGAACATCAATTAGCCTAACACATTATTCTTAAGGTGGAAAGCTAGTTTGGCTGTCGACTGTCCTCAGTTGGCCTTAAGTATGGATTTCAAAGCAGGCTTACACATGGGTAGTGATCACTGGCCACGAATTTTGAACAAGGGGACTTCCTATTGGCTAGTCTAGAAAACAAAAAGAGGGAGGGTCTCACGATATTATCCATTTATGGATCACTGTTAAACTCATACAACCTTTTAGTCTGAAAAGGGTTATTAATCATGTATATTTACACCCTATGGCTACACAACCAATTAAACGTATTTTATTTAAAAAAGGAACTTGTCCATGGAGTGAACACTATTGAACATACCCAGTGGGCACGAATATTACCTGAATGTTATGTGAGTGTTCAATTTTGGTCGGAATATTCTGGACCAATTATGAACATTTCAGCAATGTTCAGGTTCTAACATTCCTGGAATGTTCTTATTTGATGTCATTTGAATGTTCAATTTTGATTGGAATGTTATGCAACAACAATGAACATTCCTGCAACCTTCAGGTCTGAACATTCCTGAAATGTTCAGATTTGACATTATATAAAGATATTTCCTATTCATGAAAACTGAACTGTTACCGAGTGCTTCCACTACACAGAAAACTTCTAATGTTTTGACAACATTCAGAATCTAAATGGTTCATTTAGCATTCAGCTCTGAACATAATATGAACATTCTCACCTGAACATTCATACAATTTTCATTCTGAACTATTGTGGGATCATTTTCGAATGTTCGCCCAAACATTCCTTGGATGTTCCATGAATGTTACCATGCCCACTGGGTCTGTTTCACATACCCGTTCTGATCCTCGGGGCTGATAGGATATTGAGTGGGGTTCTACCTTAAGTGTACCCACTGACTTATGATAAATCACATGCTACAGATATCGTGGGAGTCATGCAGATAGTTGCAAAAAACACGATCTCTTGTTAGAGAAGTGTTTCGTGGTACCAGTATGAGGCCTTGACATAAAAAAACGTATACAATGAACACTTCAATACACCACGACCTACGAACGCCAGTGAGGTATGAAAATGAGGTCACACTTACGAGAGATGTGTGATTGCAGAGTGGATAGGGCATTCACCCAGCATCTTTCTGTTTGTGAAGAGTTTAACCAAGGCGGCCAATGCATACAAAATCATACATGCAATCCTCAACTTATCATTCCTCACTTTAACATATTGGTCATAGATGGAAAGAGACAAATTATCTGTAGCAACATTTAAAAAGAGTTACACCCTAACAATATCTCGCGGTGTATATATTCAGTAGTAAATATGTATTTATACAGTAAGACTGCTCTTAAAATGAGACAGGTAATTGTAATTGTATAGCATTTTCTGTTGTTAAACAATTAATTATTTTCTGGATGTATATTCTCAGGCTTAATGCCCACAGTTATTTTTCGTTTCTTTTGTATTTGTATTTAGGATACCACTCCACATTTATTGTGTATTTGTAATTTCATATGAAAATATGTTCAATAAATATTACATTACATTACATTGACTGTAACTTGCGTTGCAAATAATTGCATACAAATGCTATAACGTAATCAGCAATCTAATACATACTACAGAGAGTTGTGATTAAATAAAGGGAAAGAAAATGCAAAAAGAGGATATAACTCTCAAAATCAATAGACTATTCACAAGCATATTCATATGTCTAAATCCGAGAAATTCAGTAAGCAGCCCATATACAATTAACCTATTCCCTTCCTAGATGCAATGCAAGCGTTATAATAATATAATAAAATTGTCACTTATAGAGCGCTATTTCCATTAAAATGTTCAAAAGCGCTGAAATGTCATAGGATAAAAAAGGACCTGTTGCAAGGGAAGTTAAAAAATATATAATATATATATATATATATATATATATATATATATATATATATATATATATATATATATATATATATATATATATATATATATATATACTAGTAAATATATAAAGAATATATATATATATATGAATATATAAATATATATATATATATATATATATATATATATATATATATATATATATATATATATATATATATATATATATATATCGTTATACACATTGCTGATATGCACTGCTGCTGTAAGCAATATTCATTCAATTGTTGAGGTGATAAGCCATCAATGTATATAACCTCCAACAAGATAAAGTAAAGTATGAAATCATACATACCATAGGAGGGTACCAATATGCCAGCAAAGAGGGCTTACATATATAATTATCAGTATTGTTTAATCCCGGGGGGGGGGGGGGGGGGGGCACTCAGGAACAGAGGGGGGCTGCACCCGCGTTACGTATTTCGCGGAAGAAGGGGTCTTTTTTAAGACCTCCGCATGTCCGCGATTTAGTAAACGAAGGGTACTTTTTTGTACCCAGGTACGAAGTATGGGGGTCAAAATCCCCTTACAATCCACGAAATATACGCGGCTCTGACGCCGAGTGAATGCCGAAGTGACTGGGCTTCCGAGTTTGCTGCCGCCACGTGTTGCTGCTAAACACGCAGAGGATTATAAAATCTAAAGTTGATATACGTGCTTATGTAAATCACTTAAATATGGCATGAACATTATATAGCTTGATCCAAGTATAGCGGTGAGCGGAAACAGCAGCAGCAAGTTCAATCAAGAATTTAATAAAGACGGGGACTTTACAATAGCTCATATGGGCAGAGCGCTATTATCGCTATCGTATTGTTCCCGATATAATTAAGTGATTTACAGTAAAGTAAATTGTTCACCGTACACAAGGGTTACATACCATGACCGCCCACCAATGTCACAATTACTTTGATAAACTAAAGAAATACCATGAAAAAAAGCTTGATTGTATATATATATATATATATATATATATATATATATATATATATATATATATATATATATATATATATATATATATATATATATATATATATATATATGACTAAACATTTACAAATTTGTTAATATAAATGATTAACATATGCATAGTTAATCATTTACGCATGTCACATATATAGTTGTGGTCCAAGGCGTCGCCACAGAGTGACTGCTGGCTGTCTCTCACCACTGCCTGGGTTCGAATCTAAGCTAGGGCATGTAGAAGAGCTGCCAGTGATTTAGGGCTAGGCGGTGGTTTATGCCGGGTACTCCGGTTTCCTCCACCAGTTCCAACTGGCTAGTCACGACCTAGCTGCAATATGGCAGAAAAAGTGACGAAAAACCAAAATTCTAAACTCCATATACATAAACCGCCTGACCGTTATACAAAAACTGCTATCAAATTGACAGCAAGATACAAATATAAGGTCCGATACTTTAGTGTACAGGTCTACCAATAGGTGACGCTTCATGCTATCAGGTTCTGAGAGTACCAAAAGAACACGGCAAACTGCAGCATGCTGCATCCACCTAAATTGGGGCCACCAACCATTTGCACTTGCACCACCCATACATCTGAATGATCTCAGAACATACATGATTCACACGCATAACGGTGTATAAATTTTGGAATTCGGAATTTTGTTTCTCGTCACATTTATGTCATATTGTGGCTAATTTATGACTAGCCAGTTGCAAGTAGTTGAGGAAACCAGAGTATCCGGCGAAAACGATCGCTCAAACCCAAGTCACTGGCAACTTTCTCAACTGTTCAGGCCAGGTTACGAACCGGGGCAGTGGTGTATCGAAGAAGGATCGAATAGTACGCAGGTTTGATTATTATTCAAATATAAACATGTGACTATAGGTTTTTGCTTTACGCGCAGCTTATCATTATTTGTCCTCCTATACACTACGCACGACCTGTGGAGGTACTGGTAGTAAGTTTCGGTTAGGAAAAAACAGGTTTAGTATATATATAGCCCGGCAGGTGTCGCATGAAATCATCAGTACCAGAACTATTTAACTCTGAGATGAAATCGCTCCAACCCAGAGTTTTTCGGAACTAGGGTTGGATGCCATGTATCGGCAGTAGAATGGGTGTAGTAGGGGGGGGGGGGGAGGTTGACTGTAACGTGTTCGTGTTCGGCGTTCATTTACACTACAGGTCTGTAGTGTAAATGAACGCCGCTATAGCTACGCGTCGCCACCGTCACGTTCTATAATTAGCTTCCAATTACTTGTGACGTCATCAAAACTGTAAAATCGCTCATTTCACTGATTTAAAAAAGGTTATTTAATTTCCTAAAAGTGTATTCTTAGTACAATTAGTCCATTGAATGTATCCATGCTGTTTGACCAAAACAGAGTGGACGCTATTATACATTACTTGAAGAACCAAGTTTTCAGTAATGAAACAATCCAAGGCGTTCCACAAAGGCATTCGACGTGTTTGAAGCCGCCTATCGGCGGGTTCCGGAACCTCGCGTCAAGGACAAATAAAGACAAAAAAATAAATAACTCTGGTACAGGACTGATTACCTTGTGTAAAACAAACTCACTGTTTATTGCTAATGGTAGAATGAAGAGTGATATTCAGGGTGAATTGACATTTGAAGATAAGAGTTGCATTGATTACTTCCTATTATCAGGAACTATTTATTTGAAAGGGACCAGATACTGAAATTGAGGCCTGTGGTGTGATGTATCAACCAATGGCTGCAATGTATTTTGACTAATTGCAATCCTGCAGCAAACAGAACATAAACAAAGGCCAGTTGACTGACAGATATGCTTGTTCAAGCAGCATCCTAAAAACGGATTATTTATACATTTTGGAGCACAGAAGCCATGAAATCAATCTGTTAGGTTAGTACATAATTAATCTTATTTCTCCTGAAAGAAAAATAACTGTGCAGAAAAGAAAAGACAACTTAGTTACGTTTGGTCCAAATGGCTCTGTTATAGAGTTCTACCCACATTCAAGCAGCTAGAATGAAAATATCTTAAATGGTCGGTCATTTTCTTAATGGGTTTCCTCTTATAATGGTGTAAATCTTCTTTAATCAAAAAGTTTGCATGATGGTCTTGAAGATGAAAGGATTTAAGAAGCAAACAAATCATGCTAAGTATTTTTTAGGAATTTTTCAAATCAGGGATGCAGGTGTGTTTGTGGAAAGTCAGCCATTTTTTTTGATGAGAGCTTAATTCAACCTCCTTGTAAACTTGGTTCAAATACTCCTTCATTTATTGTCTAGTTGCTTTCAAAAAAGTAGGAGGATAGCAGACCTAGTGATCCTAATTTTAAAGGATTATTTGTGCATGACTTGAGAATATTTTGTTGGTTCTGAATTTTTAGAAGTAAAGTGTGTAACAGACTGGCCTTATTGAGTGGTGGCCATTTTGTTAGATGAGCCTTAATTGTTAAACATTGACAGCTATGGCCAATAACTCTCTTCCTTTTCATTTGAAGGGCAGTGAGAGTATTTTGAATGTACAGTAGACTTGGTAACCATGATTTCGAAGTATGTGTCATACCCTCCAAGTAACCCCCTACCTCTGTAGGAATATTTCAATTTAAGGGCATATTTATAGTAAAATCCATATGGTACTTTGTTTTATATATTGGATACTTGCTTCTAATTGTAAAGGAAGGAGGCAATGTTATTTTAGAGAAAAATAAATCAGATAAAACCATCTAAATTTATGGTGGAACTACTTATCCATTTACAGTGCAGGGCGAATCCATGTGTTTACAGGGCAGAAAAGGGGGTTACTCCCTATTGCAGTTATAGGTTCAATTGCAATATTATGGTGTTAACGATAGCATCCATGGATACATGAATTGCTATTCCATAGCAACCAGCACAGTGCATGCATTGCAATTATGTTTACAAATTATATGCCTTTGTAAATTCCTACCAAATTACAAATCTTGCCTGTGTAGCAGCGCTCTAATTGATATTGAGCACTAACAAGTCAGTCTATTATATGCTGCGGGACTGTTGTCAGCTATGCAACTGGTTCTAGAGTTGGCAATTATTTCAGCCTCCTTTCTAGTCCCTTTCAAATAAATAGTTCCTGCTATTATCAAATGATACGTATCCACTGTTAACCCAATTCAATGTTCACACCTTTGACCCTCTATTGTCTGATGCGCACCCAGCTGTTGAATTGACCTTCTCCACACCCAATATTTGGCAAGTAAATGCAATAAATGGAAATGAACTTTCAAATGAAAATGGAGAAATTGATCAATTAATTATAATAATAACAATAATAATAATAATAATAATAATAATAATAATAATAATAATAAAAATAATAGTAATAATAATCTCTATTTCACACGGGTAACACAGTCAAATACAGGATTTGATTTTCGCTCTGGCCCTCCGATTCAAGGAATATACTCAAGGTAAAGTCTCTTGAATGTTGGAATCGGGGGATTAACTAAATTTAGTGATGTAATTGATCTTGTAAGGTGACTATGTTGATCTGAGCAAAACTGAAACATATTTTTCAGGTACATTGGGCTCTGTCCATTGACAGCTTTATACATTAAAATAATTGATATATTAAGATAATTCAATCTGAGGTGGGCACCTGACAAGAAAGGGGATTATATTTCAGAATTAAATAAACAATGCAGGTTTAGAAGAAGTGATGAAAGAGCTGGACAAGCTAACTGAAACAGTAAATGCGGATGCCTCAAGTATCAACAATGTCACAAACAAATTGACAGAGGTTTTGATTAATGGGGCCAAAAACTGTGGCATGGTTACACAAACGAATCCCTACAGTAAGCATGATCCTAGAAAAAAACTTCAAATGGTTTAACAAGGAATGCCTACCTAGACGAAGATGGCGAGAAAATAAGAATGTTGTTAACCTAGATCAAATGAGGCAAGCCTCTAAAATGTACTAAAACATAAATCAATCGAGCAAAAGAGAATGAAAGAGAACAGATTCTGAATGAATTATAAAGATCAAGCTACCAGCTCAGAGACCCTAAAAAATCTGGAATGTCCTCAAAAATGATACAGGAAAAAGGAAAAAAGGTGATTTGGATACTTTAACAACTGAAAATGTATATGATCGTTTTGTTAAGTTGAATGAGGATCTAGCCGACCAGGAAGAAAATGAACCAACTGATGTCAGTGAGAGTCAAGACAAATTTAACAATATTGACATGGACAATTCCAATCTTAATAGTCCTTTTACTATAGGAGAATTAAAAAGGGCATCAATTCCCTAAAATATGGGAAAGCCAGCTCGCATAACAAAATAGTCAATGAGATGCTCAAGTCAAGTAATGATAGGATGATATCAGCATATGTAAAACTCTTTAATATAATACTCAATACTGGTCACACACTTGATAACTGGACTATCGGAATAATTAAGCCTATTTTCAAAAATAAGAGTAGTAAAAATGACAATAAAAGAGGAATTACTCTCTTAATCTGTCTGGGTAAATTGTTTACAGCAACATTAAATATGAGGCATACAAACTTTCTAGAGGATAACTTGCCTCTGGTTGAAAACCAGGCAGGGTTCCGCAGTGAATATTTTACAAATGACCATATGTTTACCCTGAAATGTATCATTGACCTGTACTTGAGCTCAGGTAGAAGATTGTTTTGTGCATTTGTTTATTATGTAAAAGCATTTGACACAGTCCATAGAACTGCTTTTCTGAAAAAACTACTTACGTATAACATCTCTGGTAAAATATTCCAGGCAATAACAAACTTATGCAAAGCAACAAAGTCATGTATAGCACATAAGGGTAAACTTTCTAGTTTCTTCTACTCGAATGTAGGTGTAAGACAAGGTGAAAACCGTTCTCCCCTGTTGTTTGCTAGTTTTTAAAATGATATGGAAGATTTTTTTTAGATTTTTCCCCACTCTGATATACGCGGCTCATAGGATATTGAGTAGTGTTCTACCTTAAGTGAACCCACTCCAGGGTAAAGGGCAGTCTTAATGAATCATGATGCCAGACATGGCTGAATAAGAGTTGACTTTATATTTTGACCCATGATGATATCAGCATATGTAAAACTCTTTAATATAGTACTCAATACTGGTCATATACCTGATAACTGGACTATCGGAATAATTAAGCCTATTATCAAAAATAAGAGCAGTAAAAATGACAATTACAGCGGAATTACTCTCCTAAGCTATCTTGGTAAAATGGGCCTGCTCTAACGGCCGTGTGGTCTAAGGCGCCGCCACTGACCGTACGCTGTCTCTCACCGCTGCCTGGGTTCGAATCCCGGCCTGGGTATGTGGGAAAGTTGCCAGTGACTTGGAGTTAGGCAGTGGTTTTCGCCGGGTACTCCGGTTTCCTCCACTACTTACAACTGGCTAGTCACGAATTAGCCACAATTGGCATAAATGTGACGAAAAACGAAATTCAAATCAAATCCAAATCTTGGTAAATTGTTTACAGCAACATTAAATACGGGGCATATAAACTTTCTAGAGGATAACATGCTTCTACTTGAAAACCAGGCAGGGTTCTGCAGGGAATATTTCACAAATGACCATATGTTTACCCTGCAATGTATTATTGACCTGTACTTGAGCTCAGGTAGAAGATTGTTTTGTGCATTTGTTGATTATGTAAAAGCATTTGACACAGTTAATAGAACTGCTTTTTTGAAAAAACTACTTACGTATAACATGTCTGGTAAAATATTACGGGCAATAACAAATTTATGCAAAGCAACAAAGTCATTATAGCACATAAGAGTTAAATGTCTAGTTTCTTCTTCTCAGACGTAGGTGTAAGACAATAGGGGAAAACCTTTCTCCACTGTTGTTTGCTATTTTTTAAAAATGATATGGAAGATATTTTAAGATATTCCCCCACTCTGATATTCGCGGCTGATAGGATATTGAGTAGGGTTCTACCTTAAGTGTACCCACTCCAGGGTAAAGGGCAATCTTAATGAATCATGATGCCAGACATGGCTGAATAAGATTTGACTTTATATTCTGACCTCACCATAAATCTTACAAGATTTTAACAACATCAAGCCAAAATAGAATTAGCCTTTCACAAGAATCTGGCCCAAAGATAAACATCTCCAATAACTCTAAGGGACATGCATCCTTTTTAAACCACAATCTTTAAACTCAGCTTGCGGTATTTCAATTCAAGACGTAGCTTTCCAACATCCCATAAAAGGAATTACTTTGATTTGGATACCTCTTGCCTGTATTACTAGCCCAATGACATGTGGTGAATAACACACCATCAGATGTTGTATTTGCAAAACCAATAATAGTATCTAATGGTTTACTTGCAAAGTATTTAAGAACCAGTATACTATTATTGGACATACATGCAATGGACGTGTTATAGTGTTTTCAGTTATATTTCTCAGCATGATGTAGGCCTAGTGTCTTCTGACACTAAAATTGAGAGGAACACATTGGCCTTGGTAACATGATCCTTCTACGTCCCGCAATTTGAGAGGATGGACTCGAGCGCAAAGGGGTCGCTTGAAATCAAGTTAGAACTGGAGTTACTATGAATTCATCGGCTCAGATCAGAAAGACCTGATCCTGATAGTGGAAACCAAATTCTGCCAAATAGAAACACAATATCACATTTCATTTCTTATAATCAGAGTCAAATTATTCACGAGTATTATATCTCATTTGAGCCAATAACAAGACAAGACAACCCATTTTGATTAGCCAAAGGAAAAATGAAATGTGCATAGCCTTTTGTCACAAGCAGACATCAATGTTGTCCTTAACCTTCAGGCAAGTTGATGAGATCTCGTCCTTTTCTTTCGGTACAAAAGGTAAGCTAACATCCAACTTCCAGTAGCAACAGCTATTATACCGGAGACTGCAATACCAGCAGCGAACGTGCCAACAGCTTCTTTCATGGCTCCTAGATAATATAGACAAGGAAAAAAGAAGCTCAACAATGTACAAATGATATGTGTAGGAATTATACAGTTTCACATCTCTATGCAGTTGGAGAGACGCGAATAGTGCAGATTCTTTCAATAGTTTCTGAAAGATATTCAGGAAATATAAACATGGTATCTTATACTTCTTAAAATACAAACTATTGATTCCTGGACTCACTTTGGTTAGATAGTCACCACTACTGCTTATGTTTTAAAAATGATATATGGATAACTAACATAAAAACACATAGCGTCTCACTTTTGCTTACTGAGATCAGACTGTCAAATTTGCACTCAGTAATAGCTAATTATTGTTGCGTTCAACATAAACCAAACTGTCACTGTATGTCATATATTTTATCTAGAGCTGCAGCGTTTACATTTGCAATCAGTATTTGAACCACGTTAAAACTGTAATTTTCCATGTCATGATATATTAGGGAACAAGATTAGAAAATTATGAAATATCTAGAGACAAATAAAGAAGTAGGAAAATGCTATTTTACGTAACATACCCAGCATCAAAGGTCCTGAAAGGAATCCTACTCCCATCAAAAAATGCGTCATTCCAATACTTGACTGAAACTTGTCTTTCCCGAAAAGATCCCTTAGCACACTATACTCCTGAGCGAATAGACTTCCTTTGGCAAGATTCTGTGTGCATCCAGCTATGTAAAACAAAGGTAGGTAGGAACCTGCAAACCAAACTATGATGGCGCCACAGCCATGAACCATTGAGAGAAAGGCATAGATGAAGCGGAGATGAGGTTTAAGTAAAGGTCGGTCCAATACAAATCCCAGTAAAGCTCTAAACACTGTATCCGTTGTGAAAATGACTGTCACTAAGACAGCAGAATCGTCAGCTGAAATTCCTTCCTCAGTGGCCAGGGCAACTAATCCAGTCCCAGAGGTACTCACAATAAGAACCCAACTTATTACATCCAGTCCAACTGTCAGGAATGTTATATCCATTAGCAACTTTATACTGTCTAAAATGGATGCTTTTGGAACAATAGATGATGCAGTCTTTCCATCAGGTTGAGCAGTTTGTGTCTCCAGACTTTTTGCAGAGTCGTGTTCCTGTGTGATATTTCCATTAGTTATGGAACTGATATGACATTTTTCAAAGAAATCATCCCCTGATTGAGGAGACAGTTTCATCACTTGCCCAGAATCATCAAACGTGTTTTTGTTACTAGCATCAAAGCTGCCCTTGCTATCATGATAACTTATTGATTTGTAAGTGCTTGTGTATCCCAAATTTGCAACTCCTTCTACTGTCAATGTAGACTGAATGGAATGGTCTAAAATGTCCATTTTTTCCCTTGAATACTTGGATTGTTTTAATGGCCTCAATAAAGAGCAAAACACAACTATGTGCAATTGAAATGCTGCTATGAATATGCATGCTTCCATGTAGCTGTAAGTTTCAAACAGTTCCTTCATAGATAAAGGTGCAAAAACAGATCCTAATGCTAATCCGGCAAAAATTAATCCAAGCGCTAGGTTTCTGTTCTGCTTAAAGTAGAAAGTTATCATACCAGCGCAGCAATTTTGTACTGCAGCCGTACCTATTCCTGAAAGAGGAAAATACATTGATAAATGACAGCTCATTTACGTTCAATACTTTAACAACGTCAGGTGGTGGAATATCAATGGTGGAATACAGTATTAAAAACCAATTTCAATTCATTTAAAATAAGCATAAGCTGTCCTTGGTGCCACCTATAGATCGACGGCAGTACTGGTGACCTCCCTTTTCATACTTACCTGAAATTGCAAATGAGACATATACATGGATGATGTTCTCTGCAAATGCTGCAGTTGCAAACCCTAACGAAAGTAGAGCACCTGTGCACATGCCGACCACCCTTTGGGAAGATCGTTCAATGCACCAGCTTGTTACTGGTCCTATAATGAAAGGAAAATTTTACCATGAGCTCAGGTAGAAAATCTAGTCTATATATATATATATATATATATATATATATATATATATATATATATATATATATATATATATATATATATATATATATATATATATATATATTATTAGTTATCAACTGTTTTGGAGTATGATACAAGTTATATCTCGCAATCAGAGGGCTGTATCACCCGAGGCGCAGCCCTCTGATTGCGAGATATAACTTGTATCATACTCCAAAACAGTTGATAACGAATTTATCTCATGATTGCCCCTCGACATCTGCATAGGTAATAAAAATGAACATACATACATAAATACAATTTGGTTCTAGCAGCAGAGCATTGTCGGCTACTGGGGCAGCCATCCTGCAATGTTTGGTAGAATCGGTGATTGCATCATGCACTTAGGGGGTAGGGAGAATTGGGAATTGCATCATGGGCATAATCATTTGATGCAATGCTCAACTCTCCCTCACCTAAAAAGCAGCTGGTTAGTATAAGAATACTGGGAGGTTAATATAGGATTCTGCGAGGTTAATACAGCCTCATATTAACCTCCAATTGACCAATCAAAAGCCTAGAATTTTGCCAATCATGAGATAAATATACATATTTATACATATATTCGTCATATGTGAAATCCGTCAGATGTTATTACATTCGGGACCTCATTTGACAGATATAAAAGTTAAAATTGCGAGAATGTGCCAGAGTAGCTGAGAACGCATTGACAGTGTAAACTGAGTCTTGTCGAGTGTAACTCAACATATGTGCTAGTGTCAACGGGATTAAGCCGACTGCTAAACAAGTGCTGTTCGGTATACACGATGCTAATTGTACCTTAGATATCATCGTGCGTTTTACCACTCTAATATCTCAATGGCTCTTTGTAAATGTGCCAAACATACCTCCCTTAAAACTACTTAAGGAATGATCAATTTAAGGAGTTGCTAGTTAAATGGGATTTACCCTAGATAAATAGACGGTCCATATGTGGGTCATCTATCAGTTTGATGCGCAAGCGGTATTACTTACCCACCAAGAAACCAACGCAGAAAAATGCCGATAACGGTCCAGCGGTGACTGTGGGTGATTCTCCGAATTTCTGCAGTAACTCCTTATAAAAGTATTGCATGGATCCAATGACAAATCCAACAGCTAACATGGACAGAAATGATGAGATAAGGATAACCCATCTCCAGTGTGGTTTGTTAGCAGCCATTTTGGAGAATTTAGGGTGAGCTGAACATCAATTAGTCTTCTCCTAAAGGTCCTAAAGGTGGCTGTCGACTGTCCTCAGTTGGCCTTAAGTATGGATATCAAATCAGGATTACACCTGGGTAGTGATCACTGGCCACGAGTCTCGACCAAAGGACTTCCTATGATATCCATTTATGGATCACTGTGAAACCCATACAACCTTTTAGTCTGAAAAGGGTTATTAATCATGTTTATTTACACCCTATGGCTACACAACCAATTAAACGTAATTTATTTAAGTAAGGAACCCTGAGGCCTTGACATAAAAAACGCATGCAATGAACATTTCAATACACCACGACCTACGAACGCCAGTGAGGTATGACAATGAGGTCACACTAACAAGAGATGTGTGATTGGAGAGTGGATAGGGTATTCACTTAGCATCTTTCTGTTTGTGAAGAGTTTAACATGCAATCCTGAACTCATCATTCTTCACTTTAACGTATTGATCATAGATGGAAAGAGAATGATTATCTGTAGCAACATTTCAAAAGAGTTACACCCTGAAATTATCTCGCGGTGTGCACATACAATAGTATATACTAGCCGCCCGCCGTGCTACGCACGGATTTGGATTGTAATTTCAAATAAGTGATAATTAGTGGAATAAGAGAGTCAACATTTACGACATATTAGTTTAATTCATGTGAGAATGCAAAAAAAAGGAAGAAAACAGACAAAACCTATATAAATGAGAAAATTAAGCAATACAACTATAAATCAAATCGTGCTGAGAAGGGGAAATCAGGGAAAAAGAGAAATCTGTATCAACTAAAATATTCTCTTAAAACCAAGTAGAAATACCCCCTTGACCTTTTAAATCAAAAACATGTGAATAATTTTTTTTGTTATTGAAGTATACCCTGGGACACTGAAAATTAATACAATTCTGGAGATAAAGAAGTTATTGAAGATATATAGTGCAAAAAAAACAACAAAGACCAAGAAAGACAATGAATATGTACAGAGAATTTAAAAAAGATGATTTGAAGATGCACACAAAATGAAAGAATGAAAATCTATAAATTAAAGAAAATGCAATAAGGAATAAACACAGAAAGGATGCACAGAAAACAAAAAGAATAGAGAATAAATGCATGAGAATATAGGATGCACAAACAAAGAAAGAATGCAGGGTGCAGGTATAAAATGTACAATATAGGAGTCGGAGGCACACGTTGAAAGTTTTTTTTAAATGATGCACAAAGAAAAGAACAAATATAATAAGAGAGCGCATTGAAGAATGAAACAGAAATAAGTAGGAAGAGAAAATGAAGAAAAGTAAAAGGTATCATACTGACCATAAGATAGCATAGATTCAGCGAAAAAAAGTGACAAAAAATTACAACAATTTCAACCTGTCGCAAAATCTTCATTTCTTAACAGATTCAAAAGCCAATTGAGAAGCATGTAGAGGAACTTGTGGCGGTTCTAACAATCCAAACCGCATTAGAATTGACCCACGGAAAGGCGTAGCGTCAGATGATTTCATTTCATACTGAGCAAAAGATAGTATAAATTCAGGGAAAAAAATTGCCATAAAAATTATAATTTCAACCTGGAGCAAAATCTTCATTTCTTAAAAGATTTGAAAGCCAATTGAGAAGCATGTAGAGGAACTTGTGGCGGTTCTAACAACCCAAACCGCATTAGAATCGACCCACGGAAGGGCGTAGCTTCAGATGATTTCATTTCATACTGAGCAAAAGATAGTATAAATTCAGGGAAAAAAATTGCCATAAAAATTATAATTTCAACCTGTCGCAAAATCTTCATTTGTTAAAAAATTCGAAAGCCAATTGAGAAGCATGTAGAGTAACTTGTGGCGGTTCTAAAAATCCAAACCGTATTAGAATTGACGCACGCAAAGGCGTAGCTTCAGATGATTTCATTTCATACTTCAAGCAAAACCTGACATATTTTAGTTACGGTCACTGTCAATAGAGGGCGCTGCAAAATTTCCCGCCAAAACGCCGAGTAGCAGACGCTGCACGCGGCAGCTTATCGCCGATCAAACGAAAAATTAGCAAATCATGAATTGTAAAGTTGGAAAACTATAAACTATGACTCGGAAAGTAATAATACAGGTATTCGAATATGAAAAATAAAACTCTCTGGGAGAAATATAAAAAAAATAGGGTACCCAGCTGCCTCAGCACTGGAACAAAATTGCGCGGACCACGAAAATTACGGCGATTCATAATATAGATGTATGTATGTATATTTATTGGTATCAGGACAATATTTCCCTGGGCAATATCCCCCGGGACAATATCTCCTGTACAATATCCCCCAGGACGAACCCCCCCCCCCTCCCCGGGCAGAATCCCCCCGTTCTAACATCCCCCAGACAAAATCTCCCTGGACAATATCCTCCCATGTAAAATGTTCTTTTACTAACAACTTGAATAAAGTTATAAGTGTCACTATTGTCCGGGGGGATATTGTCCTGATGACTATGGTTCTAGGACAATATCCCCCCCCCTAGTAAATCATTCTCTAACAACCTTTAAACGGTTTAAGTTAAAGAATAATTTAGGGCTTGTGGCTGCAAACAAAACAAAACGCTTGACAGTTATGGTCAGATCTAGATTTATTTTCAGTAGTAAATTGATTACCGTTTCTATATCTTAAATCAAAAGTAAATGAATAGTAACACTTATAACTTTATTTAAATTATTAGTACAAAAAATATTTTACACGGGGGGATTTTGTCCGGGTAGGGATAGTGTCCAAATTGTCCAAATGATTAATCAGCAATCTAATACATACTGAGTAGAGTTTTGATTAAATTAAGGGAAAGAAAATGCAAAAAGAGGATATTACTCTCAATACCAATATAATATCTACAACCGTGTTCATGTCTTAATATGAGAGATTCAGTAGGCAGCCTATCTATAATTAACCTATTCCCTTCCTAGATGCAATGCGAACGTTATACATATTACTGATATACACTGCTTCTCTAAACGATATTCATTCCAATTGTTGAGGTGATAAACCATCAATATAACCCCCTAAAAGGCACACACAATATCATTAGGGACCAAACTATACAATTTTTGAATTATTTTACCTGTACAAATTTGGAACTCTTCAAGCATGGATATGCTTTTGTCTTTTAAAGTAGAATGAAAAGAGTGAAAAGTTGTAATTATTGAAATGACATATTATTGAATGATATTCTATACCTGATAACACTCAAGAATCTGGAGATACACCTTGTTATATGGATATGCTACTGTGAGGTGTGTTTTGGGATGGGGCTTTTAACCATCTTGCAATGGTACTCATCACCTTAATTTGAGATAAAATCGTTCCCACCAAGGAGAAATAAAGACAAAAAAATAACTCTGGTACAGGACTGATCACCTTGTGTAAAACAAACTCACTGTTTATTGCTAATAGTAGAATGAAGAGAGATATTCAGGGTGAATTAACATTTAAAGATAAGAGTTGCATTGATTACTTCCTATTATCAAATGATATGTATCCACTGGTAACCCACTTTATTGTTCAAACCTTTGACCCTCTGTTGTCGGATGGGCACTCAGCTGTTGAATTGACCCTCTCCACACCCAATACTTGGCAAGTAAATGCAATAAATCAAAATGAAGTCTCAAATGAAAATGGAGGGATTGGTCTATTCAATGTGAGGTGGGCACCTGACAATTATGAAAGGGGATCATATTTTACAATTGAATAACAATGCAGGTTTAAAAAAAGTGATAAAAGAGCTCGACAATCTAACTGAAACAGTAAATGTGGATGCCTCAAATATTAACAATATCACAAACCAATTGACAGAGGTTTTGATTAATGGAGCCAAAAACTGTGGCATGGTTACACAAACAAATCCCTGCAGTAAGCAGAATCCTAGGAGAAACACTTCAAATGGTTTAACAAGGAATGCCTACTGAAAAAGAGGGAATTTGAGGTATCTAGACGAAGATGGCGGGATGATAGGAATGTTGTTAACCTAGTTCAAATGAGGCAAGCCTCTTAAAAGTACTAAAACAAATCAATCGAGGAAAAGAGAATGAAAGAGAACATATTTTGAATGAATTAGAGGTACCAGCTCAGAGACCCTGAAATTCTGGAATGTCCTCAAAAATGGTACAGTAAAAAGGAAAAAGGGTGATTTGGATACTTTAACAACTGAAAATTTATATGATCGTTTTGTTAAGTTGAATGAGGATCTAGCCGACAAAGAAGAAAATGAACCGACTGATGTCAGTGAGAGTCAAGACAAATTTAACAATGTTGAACTCGACAATTCCAATCTTAATACTGTAGAACACGAAATTTCCGCGTGTGTTTATATATAGCGTACATAGCGTCTGGTGCCGCTTTGTTATATATAAAAATGCTGTACTTTTGTCTTTTTTTTAGCCACTGGTGGCGCTGACGTCAATTTTCGTATTAGTGGTGGCCGCTAGATAGCGGCACTAGTAAATCTAATAGAAGATACGTAGCCCTGCTGAAACCCTAGCGCCACTAGTACAAACATGAAGCATACGTAGCCCTTCTTGAACCATTCTTTTTTTGAGTTTTTCTGGCCTAAATTCATTTTGATAAAAGTGTTTAAAATCTAGCTTTAAATGATGTTAAAAGTTACAGTATTTAAAAGTCACAGTCCAGGTTGACAGAAGCCAGAATACTGAGTGAGTGTTGCACATAGCAACCAGAAGGATAGGTGCTCAGCAATTGTTCCGGCGGCCCTGTTTACACACAAACAAATGCCAAATTTAGAAAGTCCATCTGGTTGCTTCACTCTGGCAGCATTAGATTAAGAGCTCAGTATTCTGGCTTCTGTCAACCTCGACTGTGACTTTTAAAAACTGTAACTTTTAACATCATTTAAAGCTAGATTTTAAACACTTTTATCAAAATGAATTTAGATTGCGAAGACTGCCAAATGATAACTGTAATGTGCCAAAGTGAATTTGGAATTTAGTTTGAGAAGACTGGTGAGATAAAATGATATGACATGATGATATTTTAAAGATAAAGAATGTATTCAATGTATTTTAATGATATGAACTGTGACATTTTTTAAACTGATTGAAATTAAGGGCGACGGTCTACTATCATCCCCCCCCCCTTCAACTGTCCCGGTCCAGAAAACAAAGTATATACGGGCGCCCCCTTTTGAGAGAATGCTCAATCAAACTGCATTCTCTGCTCAAATTAGTTCATCTTTTTTGCGACAGATGGCGCTGTCAGCGGCGTCGGCTACGGTAAAGAGACGCTAGTATAAAGATACGCTATGATGCAAAACTCCCCAATTCGCTATACTTGGGACACGCGTGAATTTCGTGTTCTACAGTAATCCTTTTACTATAGAAGAATTAAAAAAGGGCATCAATTAAATCCCTCAAAAAATGTGAAATCCAGCGGGCATGACAAAATAGTCAATGAGATGCTTAAGTCAAGTAATGATATGATGATATCAGCATATGTAAAACTCTTTAACATAATACTCAATACTGGTCACATACCTTGTAACTGGACTATCGGAATAATTAAGCCTATTTTCAAAAATAAGGGTGGTAAAAATGACAATTACAGAGGAATAACTCTCCTACTCTCTCTGGGTAAATTGTTTTACAGCAACATAATATACAAGGCTTACAAACTGCCTAGCGGATAACATGCTTCTGCTTGAAAACCAGGCAGGATTCCGCAGTGAATATCTTACAAATGACCATATGTTTACCCAGAAATGTATCATTGACCTGTACTTGAGCTCAGGTAGAAGATTATTTTGTGCATTTGTTGATTATGTAAAAGCATTTGACACAGTCAATAGCTGCTTCTTTGAAAAAACTACTTACTTATAACACCTCTGCTAAAATATTCCGGGCAATAACAAACTCATGCAAAGCAACAAAGTCATGTATCGCACATAAGGGTAAATTGTCTAGTTTCTTCTACTCGAATGTAGGTGTAAGACAAGGTGAAAACCTTTTTCCCCTGTAATTGTTTGCAATCTTTTAAAAATGATATGGAAGATTTTTTCAGATCTTTCCCCACTCTGATACTCGTGGCTGATAGTATATTGAGTAGGGTTTTACCTTAAGTGTACCCACTCCAGGGTAAAGGGCAATCTTAATGAATCATGATGCCAAAAATGGCTGAATAAGATTTGACTCTATATTTTGACCTCACCATAAATATTACACGATTTTAACAACATCAATCCAAAATAGAATTAGCCTTTCTGGCCGAAGGATAAACTTCTCCATTAACTATAAGGGACATACATCTTTTAACTCAGCTTGCAATATTTCAATTCAAAACTTTCCAACATCCCATAAAATGAATTACTTTGATTTGGATACCTCTTGCCTGTATTACTAGCCAAATGACAGGTGGTGAATAAAACACCATCAGATGTTGTATTTGCAAAACCAATAGCAGTATCTAATTGGTTACTTGCAAAGTATGAAAGAACCAGTATACAGGTAAATTTGGATATGACGGATCACTGTACGACGGATTTTTGAATATGACGGACGATATGCTTGGTCCCAGTTCGATGCATATCAAGTATTCGTCATGCGTATACGACGGATTTTGCATATGACGGACCAGTTTTCCTGGCCCCATTGACTCCGTCATATCCAAGTTCACCTGTACTATTATTGGACATACACAATGAACGTGTTAGTGTTTTCAGTTTTATTTCTCAGCATGGTGTAGGCCTAGTGTCTTCTGACACTAAAATTGAGAGGAACACATTGGTCTTGGTAATATGATCCTTCTACGTCCCGCAATTTGAGGGCATGGACTCGAGTGCAAAGGGGCCGCTTGAAATCAAGTTGGAACTGGAGTTACTATGAATTCATCGGCTCAGATCAGAAAGACCAGATCCTGATAGTGGAAACCAAACTCTGCCAAATAGATTCACAATATCACATTTCATTTCTTATAAACAGAGTCAAATTATTCACGAGTATTATATCTCATTTTAATTAGCCATTTAATTGGAGAAAGAATTTCAACACGTCTGCTGTAAATTGCAACGAAAGGAAAAATGAAATGTGCATAGCCTTTTGCCGCAAGCAGACATCAATGTTGTCCTTAACCTTCAGGCAAGTTGATGAGATCTTGTTCTTTTCTTTTGGTACAAAAGGTAAGCTAACATCCATGTTCCAGTAGCAACAGCTATTATACCGGAGACTGCAATACCAGCAGCGAACGTGCCAACAGCTTCTTTCATGGCTCCTAGATAATATAGACAAGAAAAAAAGAAGCTCAACAATGTACAAATGATATGTGTAGGAATTATACAGTTTCACATCTCTATGCAGATGGAGAGATGTGAATAGTGCAGATATTTTCAATAGTTTCTGAAAGATATTCAGGAAATATAAACATGGTATCCTACACTTCTTGAAAAACAAACTATTGATCCCTGGACTCACTATGGTTAGATAGTCACCACTACTGCTTATGTTTTGAAAATGATATATGGATAACTATAATAAAAACACATAGCGTCTCACTTTTGCTTACTGAGATCAGACTGTCAAATTTGCACTCAGTAATAGCTAATTATTAATGCGTTCAACAAAAACCAAACTGTCACTGTATGTCATATACTGTAAAGTTCGAAATATTGGCGTGGAGCTATTATTGGCCACATTAGCGAGTGGGTCAGATTCGCTAATATTACGATCCGTTTATATTTGTTCCATTTTTCAACGATTTCTTTGTTTTTCTAGGTAGTCTCACAATCTCGTTACACTTCAGGTTAGAGTATGTTCTACTAGTATATTGAATGAAAGTGAGGAATTGAAACTATGCTCCGTGTATATAGAAGACTTACAAAACGAAGATGGTGTTAGTGATACTGTATAGAAATCACTATTGATATACTCGTATTTGAAATGATGATTTTTATTGGCCAAACACTGACTGCGAACAGTTGAAATGACCGTGAACTACAAGGCGACGGAGACGAATCAGAAACGAAATACATCCCCCCAATCTCTGTCAGTTACGTTTCCACTACTAGCTCAATAAATGAATACAGTAATGTCTATACTTTTATGATTTTAAGTAATGTCCCCGTCGCCCGTGGTAGTCCACAACACCTGTATTTAGTAAAAAAAAACGACCAAAACTTTGCACAGGCCTCCAGGCGCGTTTCTGTGTTTGGAGGCCATGTGCACCAGCGTGGATCGAGGCACGTCCGCCAAAATAACGCGCCACATTTTGACTGTTTATCAAACCAGTCTAGTTTCAATATCTGTTGGCAGATGGCGCTTTTTGAGATGGTTCACACGGTAATATTACGATTCGCTAATATGGAAAAATTGATCAATTCGCTAAATTTAAGCATGCCAATATTTCGAACTTTACAGTATCATATCTTCACCACTGTATATCTAAAGCTGCAGCGTTTACCTTTGCAATCAGTATTTGAACCACATTAAAACTGTATTTTTTCATGTCATGATATATGAGGAAACGAGATTAGAAAATTGTGAAATATCTAGAGACAAATGAAGAAGTAGGAAAATGCTATTGTACGTAACATACCTAGTATCAGAGGTCCTGAAAGGAATCCTACTCCCATCAAAAAATGTGTCATTCCAATACTTGACTGAAACTTGTCTTTCCCAAAGAGTTCCATTAGCACACTATACTCCTGAGCGAATAGACTTCCTTTTGCAAGATTCTGTGTGCATCCAGCTATGTAAAACAAAGGTAGGTAGGAACCTGCAAACCAAACTATGATGGCGCCACAGCCATGAACCATTGAGAGAAAGGCATAGATGAAGCGGAGATGGGGTTTAAGTAAAGGTCGGTCCAATACAAATCCCAGTAAAGCTCTAAACACTGTATCTGTTGTGTAGATGACTGTCACTAAGACAGCAGTATCTTCACTTGGAATTCCTTCCTCAGTGGTCAGGGCAACTAATCCACTCTCAAAGGTACTCACGATAAGAACCCAACCCATTACATCCAGTCCAACTGTCAGGAATGTTATATCCATTAGCAACTTTAGACTGTCTAAAATGGATGCTTTTGGAACAATAGATGAAGCAGTATTTCCATCAGGTTGAGCAGTTTGTGTCTCCATACAGTTTGCAGAGTCGTCCTCCTGTGTGATATTTCCATTAGTTATGGAACTGATATGACATTTTTTAAAGGAACCATTCCCTGATTGAGGAGACAGTTTCATCACTAGCCCAGAATCACCAAACGTGTTTTTGTTACTAGCATCAAAGCTGCCCTTGCTATCATGATAACTGATTGATTCACCATAAGTGCTTGTGTATCCCAAATTTGCAACTCCTTCTACTGTCAATGTAGACTGAATGGAATGGTCTAAAGTGTCCATTTTTTCCCTTGAATACTTGGATTGTTTTAATGGCCTCAATAAAGAGCAAAACACAACTATGTGCAATTGAAATGCTGCTATGAATATGCATGCTTCCATGTAGCTGTAAGTTTCAAACAGTTCCTTCATAGAGAAAGGTGCAAAAACAGATCCTAATGCTAATCCGGCAAAAATTAATCCAAGCGCTAAGTTTCTGTTCTGCTTAAAGTAGAAGGTTACCATACCAGCGCAGCAATTTTGTACTGTAGCCATACCTATGCCTGAAAGAGGAAAATACATTGATAAATGACAGTTCTTTTACGTACAATACTTTAACAACGTATGTACTTAAAGACGAGGTTGGGGAATAAGGCCAGCGCCATCAATGGCGGAATATTGAAAATCCATTTCAATTCATTTAAAATAAGCATAAGCTGTCCTTGTCAGATTTGCTTTCTGACATAGAAAGGGGGTTCACCAGTCATCCCGTCCATATAGGTTGCACCAGATTAGAGCTAAATTTGTAAATTTCACGTCTAAAATTACTAGTCCATTTAAAAAATACCCGCATTAAGTATTTCATGAAACCTTGCACAGGCTTTCATTTTCAGGTCCCCTTTAAATATCCAAAATAAAAAGGGGTGAGGGTCACCAGTAGTGCCGTCGATAGAGGTGCAATTTATATTGTTTGCCATTTTGATGCCACCTATAGATCGACGGCAGTACTGGTGACCTCCCTTTTCATTGGCAGGGCCCTCAGGCCACGCCTATCTGGGAAGCTGATTTGACATGTTCATAGTCCGGACGGCCATGTTGGAAATGCTGAGGCCGGACTGAATATAATTCTCTATACTGATTGGTTATAATATAAATGTTGGCCCGGTACATTACCTTTGCCACGGAAAATCGTGCCTTCCTTATTTTAATTTAGCATGAAGTTTTCAAATTTAGAAAATATTTTAAGCAGACACAAAGTATATTTTTCAGTATAGGAAGGAAAATTACCAAAGAAAAAAATTACTATGTGTAAAGTGAAATCAGGAGACTTCGTAACCAAACTGGTTCGTAACCAAACTGATGCGTACCCAAGTAGCTTCACACCGAAGAGATTTCGAAGTCTCCAGCTTGCGCTGAATTCCGATATTTGTTTCATTTCTACAAAAATTATACAAATCTAGTCATAAATTATTTTCCTCTATAATGTTAATGTTCTTTATACATCCGGTTCCCTCACAAGTTCATAAATAACTTGGCCCCGCCTTTTGACTATTGATGCTTTGCATCTACAACCGTACTTGTACTTACCTGAAATTGCAAATGAGACATATACATGGATGATGTTCTCTGCAAATGCTGCAGTTGCAAACCCTAACGAAAGTAGAGCACCTGTGCACATGCCAACCACCCTTTGGGAAGATCGTTCAATGCACCAGCTTGTTACTGGTCCTGTAATAAAAGGAAAATTTTACCATGATATCAGGTAGAAAATCTAGTCTATATATATATATATATATACATATGTACATATATATATATATATATATATATATATATATATATATATATATATATATATATATATATATATATATATATATATATATATATATATATATATGTATGTATGTATGTATGTATGTATGTATGTATATATGTATATATATATATATATATATATATATATATATATATATATATATATATATATATATATATATATATATATATATATATATATATATATCATTATATATATATATAATGTCCCATGCAAGTTTACCTGAATATATATATATATATATATACATATATATATATATATATATATATATATATATATACATATATATATATATATATATATATATATATATATATACATATATATATATATATATATATATATACATATATATATATATATATATATATATATATATATATATACATATATATATATATACATATATATATATATATATATATATATATATATATATATATATATATATATATATATATATATATATATATATATATATATATATATATATATATATATATATATATATATACATACATTCAGGTAAATTTGCATGGGACGGACCAGGGAAATTGATTCGTCATATGCGAAATCCGTCAGATGTTATTTCATTCGGGACCTCAATTGACGGATATAAAAGTTAAAATAGCGAGAACGTGCCAGAGTAGCTGAGAACGCATGGACAGTGTAAACTGAGTCTTGTCGAGCGTAACTCAACATATGTGCTAGTGTCGACGGGAATAAGCCGACTGCTAATTACGTGCTGTCCGGCATACACGATGCTAATTACCTGAGCTATCATCGTGTGTTTTACCACTCTAATATCTCAATGGCTCTTTGTAAATGTCCCAAATATATCTACCTTAAAATAACTTAAGGAATGATCAATTCGGAGTTTCTAGTTAAATGGGAATTACCCTAGATAAACAGTCGCTCAATATGTGGGTCACCTATCAGTATGATGCGCAAGCGGTATTACTTACCCACCAAGAAACCAACGCAGAAAAATGCCGATAACGGTCCAGCGGTGACTGTGGCCGATTCCCCGAATTTCTCCAACAACTCATTATAAAAGTATTGCATGGATCCAATGACAAATCCAACAGCTGACATGGAAAGAAATGATGCGATTAAGATAACCCATCTCCAGCGTAGTTTGTTAGCAGCCATTTTGTGAATTTATGGTTGAATGAGCATTTTACCTTCTTCTCCCTTATGTGTATCAACTGAGTTGTAATAAATCGCACGCTATATAGAGCATCAGATTCATTCAGAAAGTCGCCCTTGAACAAATGCTGTTTGTCGATGTTTGTTAGGGAGGTTTTTGGTGGGATCAGTGTGGGCTTTGACATAAAGAATATAAATTAACAAGTTAATACATCGAGTTCTACCAACTCACGCAACATATGGAAATAAGGTCTGAACTATTTTCCTACATCAAACCTCATCTCCTGCCTTAATCACGTCGAGTGGTACGATGCATTGCTACCAACTGTTCACTATCTCTCACCGCTAACCGTGCTTGAATCCCAAGTAGGTCATGTGAGAAAATTACAAGAGACTAGGGGTTAGACTGTGTTTTTGCAGGGTGCATCAACCATTTACAATTTGTTTGTCGCAAATTAGTTTTCATCTGCAGTTTTCTCTGCGCCTGAAGAGTTTTTCAAGCTTTCCTTTAGGCCTTTAGGCCTCTGACCAATATATATATATATATATATATATATATATATATATATATATATATATATATATATATATATATATATATATATATATATATATATATATATATATATATATATTGTTGGTAACTAGAATACAGTGTATTGTGAAATTGTTTATCTCCACACTATGCTATGTGAATAGTTTGAAGCATAATATGCTTTACTTACCAAAATGAAATGATATAAACAGCAATAAAAAGCAACTCACCATATTCACCGATTACTTTTATTAGCATTAAATTTGAAAAGTTCTTAGTATATTATATACCGCAACACAAACAACAATGTTTTATCTCGTTATACATACACCAGAATCAGGTAGAAAATAAAGAATAAATTAAAAGACCTTCCCCACCATTCACAACATATGAATGTAGCAGATTAAAAGTAGAAAATTATATGTATAACCTAACTATATTTATAATATTTACGTTAGTGGGAAAGGTCGTTATATGAATCTCTCAAGTTCTGCAATTACCATAGGGATTAAGATAGTGGTGGAGAGCCGGGTGGCGACTTAAGCCGAGGACCTGCTAGCAACACGCCTGAGGCGTTTGCGCCGAGGACGGGTTGTCAGCAAGTCAGAAGCTTAAGCAGCCACATGGCTCTCCTATGCTAACTTTATCACTATTATAGCATGATGAAAGAAGAAACAATAAATTGTAACACTAAACTTACTCCACTTTAACGAAATACTCTGATACTCGCTTCAGCAACCATGGGGTCACTGAGTGCAGGCAGGAATCAATATCCTGTGTTGTATAGAATTTATCAGGCAATCTATGTATTTGGGTATTTTATTTAACGGAATACACTTTTTGTTAATCACATCAACTTGATTGTATCACTATAAAATCACTGTCTAATTCTTTAAAAATGGTGCAGCGTAGAATTCTAAAATCCCAACCCGGTCCTAGGCCGGGTTCGCAACCCGCATCAGTCAGCAGCAGTGTAGTCAATAATTAGCAGCTTTTTCTATGCCAGAATGGATACCATCTACCCAGAAGGACTCAATTCTAGAAAGGAAATTTTGTATTGAGCATGTAATATTTTGATGGAAAACGCGAAGTTGTGCGGGGACAAGGCGCCCGCGACCGCAAATCAATGGCTGTTATAGTTCTATATCACACTATACTTTACTGAGAACTGGGACAATTGAGCTGTTGTTGTAATTAAATATGATCCCTTGTATTTGAACCCATGTTATGTTGTGTGCAGCATCGGAACCTACCCCCCTTCCCCCACCCCTCCGCCCCTGATTGTTGCGAGCAGCCGCTCAAAGGGACTGGCACCAGTCTATCTCCCGCTGGTTTTGTAATTAGTGGCGACATCTCTCAATAGATGGCGCCGCTTTTATCTTCGGTATGGTCATATTTTTTGTAGTAATGTTGTAGTAATGGATGTTTCGACGTAGTTTTACAAAAAATGTTAATATGATCACCTGTGTGATGAGAATTGACCAATCACTCGCGCTTCGAGGAAGACGTCATTTTCGATTATAAATAGGGTCACGTGCATGGTGTGGGTGGGACTTTTTTAACCAATGGAATACGGCAAACAGGCCCAGTGTAAATGCGCGATGACGCCTAAGAACACAGCATGTTTTCCACTACGCGATCACAAGTAGCTCGAATTTAAACACGGCCACTGGCTACGTAAAGAGCGCAACAACACTGACAAAGCCAAGGATACAGTATTTGAATGTCAGGCGATCATAATAGAGTGATTCTAAGTGTAGGAAAATCGCACTGTAAGGTTATTTGTTTTGTCACGTGATCATCAGCTCTCCCCAGTTATTTCTAAGTATCAAAATAGGATGAAAAGAAGCGCAGAGGAAATTGTTGGGCTAGCGGCCTCGGCCGCAAATCATTCAAAGAATTGGCGCACGAACGTCTAGAAAGCGCTCATAGCAATAATTTATTTGTGCCCAACATTTTCTGTCAACATAATCACCGATTACTTTTATTAGCAAAAACCATTATTTTCTAAATCTGAAAAGTTCTGTTTATTGCATATCTAAACACAAACAACAATATTTCATCTCATTATACATACACCAGAATCAGATTGGAAATAAACATATGAATGTAGTACATTAAAAGTAGAAAATTATGTGTATAAAATAACTATATTCATAACATTTTACATACTATAGAATAGGAAATAAATCCTAGCTGCAAATTAACCAAAATTGTAATTTTGGATTTTTCCGAGATTTTTTATTCCGAATAGCCAATATTGAATGTTAATATTCTAATGACAGGAATGATAATCCGATGTTCAAGATACTGAAATAATACCACTTGGAAAGGTTCGGCAGAATAAAACACTCAGATTAATTTCCTATTCTACAGTGAGTGGGAAAAGTCGTTATTTGAATCTTTCAAGTTCTGCAATTTCTTGATATCATCTTCCCTTAAATGTGCTCATAGCAATCATTTATTTGCGCCCTACATTTTTCTGTCCCCATATATTTTTTCAATGCTCTTTTTCCATGATAAATGGTGGTACTCTCTGTTGACGTATAACACTTTGCGGATAACAATATAATATTTTCATACCATTTCCTTACTTATGTCAATTTCAGTGCAAATATTTGGCATTTCAAATAAATCTGAATAGTAGATGAAACTTCTCCTTTCAATTATATTTTGATAGAAATAATAATTTCCTTCCAAAAGGGATAGCTTACAAACAATAAACATCTTTCAAAAATGTCCGGACAAAATTGAAAATTTGGATCTTCTTCCCAAAACCTTGGTAGATGTGTCCACTTTGCGTATGACCTTTGCAACTTATGTATACAGGACAGTTTCAAGCACAGGAAGAAGTTACTCGAAGGTGTGTGACCAATCAAGATTAAAGTGCTCTTCCCAGTTCAGTATCCTGTCCCTACTTGCTCCAATTGACCAGTTTGGTCTTATCACTGTTCTTTGCAAGTCCTGATCCCACTCTGTACAATGTAAAGATATCTAGAGTCGTCTTTATGGTGTCTTTATATTCTTTCAGAAACAGTGGTGTCGTTTCCATATTCTGACAGTTTATGAGTTTTTCTCCCCAATTCGATACCCTTTACATTGTAGCACCGTATCTCAGAGCTTAGTACAAATAGATGGAGGACACAGGATTGCCATGCATACAGCCTAAATCTAGTGTTAATTATTTGGAGAAGTACCTATTTCGGACGACTCTTGAGAGGGATCCATCTTGTAGTGAACTTATAAAATTAATAACTTTTTGGGATATATTTAATTTTCTTATACTGTGATTTATGAAGGGCAACTCCATCGTATTATAAGCCTTAAAATAACAACCATCACAACTCTTTTTTATTTAGGGCAATATATTCAGTGATAATATCATAGATAAGACGAGCAGTTTTACCTATAAAGCAATTTTGAGTAAATCATGTTTGGTCCTGATTAATCACATCACCTAATGTAAATGGTAAACCTTTAAGTTGGAATTCCTGACAATTATTTACAAAGACAATTTAACATCGTAAGGGGTATCCAGTCTTTTAAGTAGTCTCTGAGTTTTTCAAGTTCATGTATGAAGGTGATTGTACCTTCAACTATAGACATTGGAATATTCTTCTGTATTTTACAAAATTGTAAAATGACCCTATGAATTTGGTGGTCTATTTCAATAATGAATAGTTTAAAAACATATTGGTTAAGCCACCTGGTCCTGGAAATGTGTAGTTCTTGCTCTTTCAAACACTGTCTCATAGGTAATCAACTCATTTAGTTTGTGTCTAGCTATATTGGGAATGTTAGGTAATTGAATAAGAAGTTGGTCATAACTAGTAGCCTCTACACATTTGGGATTTTTGAAGAATATAATTTAGAATGAAAATTTCATTGCTCATTTAGTATGTCTTCCGGTTCGTCTATAATTGCATTGTCTTCTACTTTTACTCTAGAATGTTTTATTAACCATGTTAGATTTTTCAAAATTCAAAAAGTAACTTGAGTGGTTTTCTGAAACCGTCTCTTTTCAAAAGGTTCTACTTACTTTTAAGAGTGCGTTTTTATCTGTAATCAATAACATCTGTCTAAAGTTCTCTTTCCCAAGGGCTAGGCTTGGTTTTTTTCTTATTTATGCTTTGCAATGGATCTGTCCTTTTTTTTTAAATAAAATACTTGAATCTTCATTAGGTAAATCGTATTCTAAAAACCCAAGGATGTATTCGATTATAAACCTCCCCATTTCCCGCTATCTTCCTTCCATACTTTAATTGTTATTGCAAGCCTTTATAACTAAAATTAAATTACCTAGCTAGCTATGAGCATATCTATTCGTATGTTCTCTGCATACAGAACATACATATGGGTCTCTAATACCACATTTTATCAAAACAGCATTAATTAGTAAAGTACTAGTATCAGTTATGACCGATTCTAGATAATACTAATTCTTAATAATCAATGAGCTAAATAGTGTCTATCATCTTTATAAAGGGTCTACTAAGAGTCATGCTATCTAGATCAAATATGCTATCTATTTCTTTCTCCATTTATAAGAAACATTGTTCATAACATGTTCACTCCTACCATGTAGGCCTCCATGTACGTTTGAACCACCTCTCTATCTAGAGAACCAACCATGTGTGTAATGATATGGACAGGACATGCATGGCTGTATAAAGGTGTATACTCTGTTTAGAGTCATTACTCTTCTTTAATAGTTAATTACATGCCAACTTTTCCTAGTGAATCATGACCCCAAACAGGGATGAATGAGAAAGAACTTTGACTTTACCATGAATCTTACAAGATTACAATAACATCAAGCCCAAATAAAATGAGCCTTTTAAAAGAATCTGACCTAAAGCTAAATGTTTCCATTTAACTTATAATTTTAACTCTTTAAGCCTTTGGATGAATATCAAGATTTAATGAATAGTGAAGCTTCAAACCACATCTTAAAACTTAGCTTTGGCAGCATACATGGCCCACTAAAAGGTGGGGAATACAAGACCATCAGCTGGTGTAGTTGCTAAACCAAAAATATCATCTACTCTGGTACTTGCAAAGTTTTGAGGAACAAGTATACTAGTATTGGTCAATGAATGAATGAATTAAATGAATGAGTGTTTGAAGGCACACCGTCACACAGAGGTCATTTTGTGCCAAAAAGTATTACAAAAAACGGTCCTTTGCCATTGTTAAGGAACAATAACAAAACAAGACTATTCTAGGTGAAAGAAGCCCGGCGGGGGCACTTAGGTATTTAGGGGGGTGCATACGCTCGTTATCAAAATAAAAAATACCCCTAAAGCACTGATTTCTGGCCAAAAAAGCACCCTTATTTTTGAAAAACGCTGACTTTTTCCACTAACAAAACACCCCTTCTTTTATCAAAACACTGACATTGGATGAACGGGAACACGTATTTTAACTTTAGATTTTATAATCCTCTGCCTGTTTAGCGGCAGCAGACTCGGTAGTTCAGACATAAACATCGACACTAACAACTTCAGAGGCATAAGTAAGGTTCAATATTGTTGAACTACAGATTCGGAAGCCCAGTCACTTCGGGAGTCACTAGGCGTCAGAGCCGCCTATATTTCGTAAGGGGATTTTCAACCCCCATTCTTCGTATCTGGGTACAAAAAAGTACCCTTCTTTTAAAAAATCGCGGACATGCGGAGGTCTTAAAAAAGACCCCTTCCTCCGCGAAATACGTAACGCGGGTGCGGCCCCCCTCTATCCCTGAATGCCCCCGCCGGGGAAAGAAAAAAAGAGGTGGAGTAAGAGCAGAGCCTTCAGATCCAAAGAGAACCAAGGGATATCTTAGATAAAGATCCACACATCCCCCTTCTTTTACAAGGCGAGCTGTGTGCCACACAAGCATAGGGTTCCCCGGAGGTGCCAACTCCTATTACACGCCACAATGTGTGCCCCTTTTGGAGGGTAAATTTCTCAACATGATATAATTCTTATATTCTAAAGTGGAACAAGAGTCACTATGAATCCATCAGCTCAGATCCGCAACACCAATGTTGTGGTGTCTTATGATTATCAAGACATGACTGACCTACAGATTTGGTCATTCAATTTGAAAAGAGAATTTCCAAAAATATGTATTTATGTTGTATGTTGTAAAGAAAGGAAAACAAGATATGCATAGCCTTTTGCCAAAAGCAATCTTCAGCGACTTGCCTAATCCTTATATAAGCTGATGAGATCCTGTCCTTTTCTTTCTGCACAAAAGGTAAGCTAACATACAAGTGCCAGTAGCTACACCTACTATACCGGAGAATGCAATACCAGCAGCGAACGTACCAGAAACCTCTTTCATAGCTCCTAGATAAAATAGATGACAGGAGAAAGAGGGTCAACAATATAAGTATGGAATGATTGTGTAAGATAATATCGTTACAAATCTGTATATAAAAAAACAGAAAGAGAACAGTGCAAATGTCTTCAAAAATAATTCCCGAAAAAGGATTAGGAAACATCAATCTTTACTTGATGTAACAAAGACGGTTGATGTGTGAAATAACTATGATCAGATGATCACCACAACACCTTATGCTTTGAATAATTTGCATTGATGAACACAATGGTATCACATAACGTCTCACATTTGCTCACCAAGATCAGACTATTAGGATTTGCAGTCATTAATAGGTAAACAATTATGTTGCTTACAGTATTAGCCAAACTATCATTGCATGTCAAGCAGTATATAACCTCCTCTGCTTATCTAGACCTACAGTATTCTCTAGATGTCAAATATGATAGATAAAAAGGTAAGATTTCTGACTAAATATATAAAGACATATGAAGAAGTATTAAGACATTGTCCTATATTACATACCTAGTATGAAAGGTCCTGAGAGGAATCCTACTCCCATGAGAAAATGTGTCATTCCAATACTTGACTGAAACTTGTCTTTTCCAAAGAGGTCCATTAGAAGACTGTACTGCTGAGCGAAAAGACTTCCTTTGGCAAGATTCTGTGTGCATCCAGCTATGTAAAACAAAGGCAGATTGGAACCTGCAAACCAAATTATGATGGCGCCACATCCATGAACCATTGAGAGAAAGGCATAGATGAAGCGGAGATGAGGTTTCAGAAAAGGTTGGTCCAATACTATTCCCAGTAAAGTTCTTGACACTGTATCTGTTGTGAAGATGACTGTCACTAAGACAGCAGTATCTTCAGCTGTAATGTCTCCCTCAATAGTCAGGGCAACTAACCCAGTCTCAAAGGTACTCACAATAAGAGTCAAACCTATTGCACTCAGTCCAATTACCAGGAATGTTTCATCTATTAGCAACTTCAGACTGTCTGAAATGGATGCTTTTCGAACAGTAGATGATGTAGTACTTCCCTCAGGTTGAGCTGTTTGTGTCTCTGTAATATTGTCCTTACTAATGGAACTGATACAACATCTATCAATGGAATCGTTCCCTGATTGAAATTGGAATTTGGAGTTTTGTTGTTCGTCACTGTTTCTGCCATGTTGAGGAGATGTTTCCGTCGCCATTAAAGAATCACCGAACATGTTTTTGTTTACAGCAGCATGACTGATGGATTCATCAGAGGTGCTTGTGTATCCCAAATTAACAACTCCCTTTATTGTCAATGTAGATTGAATGGAGTGGTCCAAATTGTCCATTTGTTTCCTTAAATACTTGGACTGATTTAATGGTCTCAATAAAGAGCTAAACACTACTATGTGCAATTGAAAACCTGCTATAAATATACATGATTCCATGTAGCTGTAAGTTTCAAACAATTCTTTCATCGAGAAAGGGGCACAAACAGCTCCTAATGATAATCCGGCAAAAATCAATCCAAGTGCTAGGTTTCTGTTCTGTTTAAAGTAGGAGGTTACCACACCAGCGCAGCAATTTATGACTGCAGCCGAGCCTATTCCTGAAAAAGGAAAATACATTGAAAAATGACAGCTCATTTACATTCAACACAACCTTGTATTTGAATAAAATATGGTGCAAAATATTATCATTTCAGAGCGTTGGTGTTTTGTTCGTAAAGGTTTCACCTTAAGTGGCTGCTTTCACAAGACTTGGGGGACATATTGAAATGTAACTAAAATCTGGAACTTCAAACCCAATAATTATGAAAAGGAATAATGGAAATAATGCACAGTCTCCCTCCTCCGAATTCATTCCAAGACATAAAAATACACACACAATTCCCAGCTTTAAAAAATACAAAATGAAGAAAAGTCCTAGTCGTGCTATTGCATGGGCAAGAGATTTTTTCTGTGTCCAATTCCCTCAACTTACATTCCAACTCATTTCACTTCACTTCAACTAACAACATTTATCATGAAAAAGAAACTTCAAATTTGACTTTAAGCCTCGCCGTTTTATTCCCTAACATACAGATGCAAAGTTGCTACCTAAACAGTCTGTACATAACTCAACATCGGGGTGTAAACGTATGACGTCTCTATTAGAAATGACGATAACTTCATGAGTCTGTGTGCCGGCTAAACGTCACTGAATAAATTAACATCTCAGCTGATAAAAAAACTTATGGCTTCTATTTTAGGAACGCTAAAGTCACCTACCATATAGCGAGGCATAGAGAGCTACATTTTGGGCTGAACCTATTTATTATTTCATATTTTTTTCCAACTGATTCTGGTATCCAAGGGTTTGCACTTTAAGAATGTATATATGATTGTATGTAACTCACCTGACAATGTAAATGAAACATATACATGGATAATGTTTTCTGCGAATGCTGCACTTGCAAACCCTAAGGAAAGTAGAGCACCTGTGCACATGCCGACTACCCTTCGGGAAGATCGCTCAATGCACCAGCTTGTTACCGGACCTTTAATGAAAGGAGACTATTACATAACACAGAAATATATATATATATATATATATGTATGAAGGTGACTAGTTGGGGAGTCATTAATTGCTATGAAATAAAATTCTAACCAGACACAGGATATATACACTAAAAGTTAGAAACTTATTTCCTTAGTGGTCCCAGTCTGCCCAGAGTCCAATGGCATCACATGTAATGATCAACTCCACTGCTCAAGATTGACATAACAATAATATCATATAGTATAATACAAACGTTCGGACTAGAATTAATGAACTTCTTTTTTATGACTCAGAGAGGACTGACATGAAACGTTTTTTGCATCTCACTATAAAAAGAGATTTACTGAACGTAGTATGGATCTCGTCTGGAAAAGAGTTCCAGATTTTGGCACCTATGTAGTGGGAAGGACTTTATACCATACGACCCAACCTTTGTTAAAATCAGAGCATTAACACAGTGTCTGGTATTATAGTGGTGGGATTCATTTACTCTTTCAAAAACTTGAAAGTACTCTGGAGCCTGTTCATCAATGCAGTTAAATTCATGGCTTGCGGCAAGAAATTTCAGTCTGTTTTCAATGCTCATCCACTTAACTTCATTAACGTCATTGGCTACCACGTGTGTTCTAATGAACATATCTCATTCAAGAAATGCATGGCATCCGGACTCCTGAACCCTCAGATTTCACACAGATTTCTTTGTAATAGATTTCTCAAAATGTCATTTTCAAGGAAATGATTAAGAGTTTTTACTTCAATGTTACTTCTATGACTTTGATTAAAGCCACTTTGCATTTCTTATTAACCCATTTACACCCACAGCAGCCAACATTGACCTGACAATTTCGGGAATGTTTTATTTATAAAAGCATTTTTTGGAAACATTTAAAGGAGAAATGTTGATCAGAAGCCATCCAACAAGTCTACTCAAGATTTTAGTAAACTTTTGCTTTTTTCCGAGTTTGTTTTCATGAATACAAGAATAGTAGACGATACTTTTTAGAGGAACTCTCAGTGTGAAGGGGTTTAGTAAATGCATATCAATGATATGAATATTTTGTGATTACCATTATGAATAGGTCATTAGGATATTTGTAAATGTTGGTATTGTCAAATTTTGACATTAAGTTCTAAAATAGAGATCAGCTTCATTGAAATCACATGTCAGGCCATAACCCTCAATCCCGTGCCCCATGTTCTCACAGACATTCTTGATGTTGTACATTTTCCCCCATTTCCTACAACTACAGGGTACAGTGACACATTCAGTCTAACAATGACACTTCACAAATCGTAGTTCTTAAGATGCTACTTCCGCCACAAACAAGCTAAAGGAAGTAATCATTAATTATAATAACTTAAATGTTAGTAAACAAACTTCCTACTGTAACCCATTCCAGATTTAAGGCGATTCCTTCACTATCACTCCTATTCCAAAGGTTAAATTATTGATAGCAAGTAAAGGTACACTGCAAGAACCCCCTCCCACCCCCTCCCCCAACGCACCCATCCTGTCCACACATAATAGACTTGAAAGCTAAGTTCATGTCTTATCATTTAAAAGCATCAAGTGAAAACCTTTAGGTGCACATTTTTATAGGACAAATCAAACATTCAGTGTGCTACAAACTTCATTCCACATTGCCTAGACCTACCAATTAACCCTCAGTAATCTGGAACGTTCGGTCTCAATTTCAGTATGTTCCAATATTTTGATTGAGTGAGATTCTTGACACATCATTCCTCATATAGTCTCCTATCAAATAAAAGCGATTTCGTTTCTTTTGCAATTAGTGATGGATTTGGCCCAAAAAATGTGCCAGATTGCCTGGACTATATTACCAAACAGGTCTCCCTAAGAAACCTTTTGGATTTTAGGGAATGATCATTTATGAATGATTGGTGAACGGTATAACTTACCCACCAAGAAACCCACACAGTAAAATGCTGACACCGGTCCAGCGGTGACTGTGGCCGATTCTCCAAATTTCTCCAGCAACTTGTTATAAAAGTATTGCATGGATCCAATGACAAATCCAACAGCTAACATGGAAAGAAATGATGAGATTAAGATAACCCATCTCGAGCGTAGTTTGTTGGCAGCCATGTTGTATAACTACAAGGTTAGCCGAGCATCATACCGTCTTCTTCGTTACATGTATCCATCCATGAGTTGTAATTTAACACCTGTCATGTGCAGTGGTGGAGTCATTCAGAAATTTTCCTATGAATACACATTTTGTTATGCTGGGACCAGTTTGCGTCTATGACATAAAAACTTATGAAATGAACACTTCAAGCCAACCGCAATACCTACTAAATCCAGTATGGTATCGAAATGAGGTCACACTTACAATAGTTACAAATGATGTGTGATTGAAGAGTGGATAGGGTATTTACTCAACACCTCTGTGTCTGTGAAGCGGGGACTTAGCCAGGATTTTCATTATAGAGTGTCCAAATTGGGATTTCAAGAATTGAGGGGTGTCCAAAATCCCTGATTTAAAAAATAAAAATCAATGCACTGATTACATGCATTAACAAATAAAGTAACACTATGCTTGATTCTTCTAAGAAATATCTTTGTTACTATTTTGAAATTAAAACCTTTTAGAAATTTAATTAGGAATTAGTATTTATAAAAAAAACCAAATTCAAGGGTGTCTGTAGGTGACAGGTCAGGTTGGTTTTACTAATGACAGAACAGCTCTTGCATGAAACTCCACTTTATTGCTCAAATGCTCTAAGCATGACGACTTTGACTCGACATATGGTGACGGCACTGACGGGTGACATGTGAGTTGACATGTGGGTTCAATCCGAAATAGAACAAAAACCAACTCTAAGTACTCATAACATGAAAATATCAGAAAACTATAACTAAGATACTTTATCAAAAGATATATAAAAAATAAATGACACTTACGACTTAGAGCTCTTCAGAACCTCCAACCGAACCTCTCAGACTTCTTTCTTCTTCTACATCTGGGCAATAAACAAGAACAACAAAAAAGCTCAGCCCTCTGGAGGGCAAATTAAACTGTAAACTAAATTTGACATTCCAAAATGGTACAGCCACCTATACTTTCATTTGACCACCAACACTTAATTAGCTGTCCACTATAGTGTCTTTCTACTTTAAATCGGGTATTTTTATGAACCAGAAAGACACCCAGACACCCTGCTGGCTAAGACCCTGGCCGGTGAAGAGTTAAACTTAAGCGGCCAATGAAATCATGCAAGCAAACCAGAATTTTCCAAGGTGAAGGTGAATAATGATTTGTGGAATTTTAAAATAAAGTTACCCCCTGAAATTATCTCATGGTGTACATACTGTAGAATGGCTAATTTTTCTGTGAGTTTTATTTTCGGGAAAAATTAGAAAACGAAAAAAAAAAACGTCCTCTCTAAGGAAATAATTAAAACGAAACCCTCCCCCTCCCCATAAAAAAATATGTTAATTGGGGAAAATTGTTACACGGAAAAATCAGCCATCCTACAGTATTCAGTGTCGTATATTATGGTAAATATGTGTAAGTAAGTAGTACGTAAGAGATAAGTGTAATGATATATATATATATATATATATATATATATATATATATATATATTATATATATATATATATATATATATATATATATATATATATATATATAACATATACATATATAGATAGATGGATAGATTTAGATATAAAGATAGATATATAGATATATATATATGTTTATTTATATATATATATATATATATATATATATATATATATATATATATATATATATATATATATATATATATATATATATATATATATATATATATATATATATATATATACATGTATATATATATAAATACATATATAAAATATATATATATATATATATATATATATATATATATATATATATATATATATATATATATATATATATATATATATATATATATATATGTATATATATATATATATATATATATATATATATATATATATATATATATATATATATATATATATATATATATATATATATATATATATATATATGCACACATGTGTGTATGTGATATAAATGTGTGTTAAATTAACTGTTAGCCATCACTATAGGAATTTTTTTCTATCACCATTTTGGTAACAATTTACATCTTACGTGATGTCAGTTGATATGTCGAGTCATGTTATCAAACCTTTGGGTTTGCCTTGATGTTAGCAGATTGTATATGGGTTAACAGGCCGGGATAAACAGATCCGTTGGGCAACCATGTGTGATAAAATGGAACACTGTACTGGGGGGTCAGCAAATGTGTGTTCTGCATTGATCCGTAACTTCGTGACTTTCAATGGTTGGCTGATTAATTATGGTTCCTCTCGTCCCATTCACCTTTTAAAGCAATATCAGACACTGGGAACAGACTCAATGGCGCAGTGGCAATATGTGGCTTGAGTACTTGGAGGCATGGGGTCCAGAGTTCAATCCCTGGCCGGGGCGAGTAGGGTTCGATTCCTCTATAAACTGGGTCAACACCGAAAACCTTCATTCTTACTCTATATTGACTCTCGCCAAATTATATATATATATACAAAAAAGTTCTTTCTTACGTATCTGCGCCACCCTAAAAAAGGGAGACGAAAATTTAAAAACCGAAAAAAATTGACACTGATATATTCATATACTTGCTATTAGTCAAATTGATTGTGTTAACTGGCTCTTTTCTATGTCTAACTTATACATCCGTTGATTTCAGCCAAAGTTTAGTTCTGTATTAATCTTCAAGGGGGACCCACTAGTAGTTAGAGTAGCAGCAAAAGACAAGATTTGGCGATACACCCTAACCGGCAGTAGACCAAGGAGTATCATCATACATCAACTGAAAGCTTAGAAACTCAGGATTCAGAAACTGTGTGATGCCGGAAATGAAAAGTTGTACAAACGGAAATATTGCACCGTTTTCATGGCAAACCTTTTGAAGTATTTAACACACTGAAAAATTACTCTTCAATTAAATTCTTAATCAGTGGCTTTCTGAACAATATTCCTTATTCAAATTCAGATAAGGTCTAGTGAAAAGACTTTTATAAAAACTTTTAAGTCCAGAAATACTAAATTTTACCCGTTTCTACTTATGCACCCTAAATGTGAGGTCACTTAGTGCTAATACTACCGAAACATTTTATTTTACTTGTTTTCACTAGACGAGTACTTTGATTTAATTGATTATATATATATATATATATATATATATATATATATATATATATATATATATATATATATATATATATATATATATATATATATATATATATATATATATATATATATATATTTATATATATATATATATATATATATATATATATATATATATATATATATATATATATGTAAGAAGACAACCAAATAAGAAATAAATAAAAAAAGGTTGCCCCGCGATATCTCCGTTTGTACAACTTTTCTGTTCCGGCATCACAAAGATTCTGAATCCTGAGATTCTTAGCTTTCATTTGATGTATGATGCTGCGTCACTTCACTTACGGTTCTACCGCTGGTTGGGGTCCATCCCCAAATCTGGTTATTTGCTGCTACACTATAGGGCTGTGATTGAGTTACTAACCGCAGCCCCTGAAAACTATGGTGGCATGTATAGTTTAATAGACACATCATATCTGCATTCATACTAGTATTGGGGTGGCATTATACTGTATGACTGGTTAATTTGGCGTGGTTTTTAATTTGGCGTATTTGGCGAATGCCCGTCTCGGCCAAATTAAAGATCACATAAAAAATATGTCTTTATGAAGATGGCGTTGTTCTGACTGCTACAGACGCCAAAATAATACAGGGAAAATACTTTTTTGAAAAGAAAACGCCAACTTAAGTACACGCCAAATTAACCAGTTATACAGTAACTGAATCAGCTCGTCCTTAACATGCCAGTAACGAATCCATAATGGTGGACGTCTAGCTAACCAGATGGGCAAAACAAATAGAAAAT
>OZ012696.1:10839696-10968119 GCA_963942565.1 Maea johnstoni | reverse complement strand
GTTACATTGAAATGGTAGACGAGCGCCTAATAGGACAAAAGAGCTGATACGTTCACTATTTCACTATTGGAATGAAATCAATGCTTAGGCTCTCATCTATCGTCTGACGTAAAAGTTATATATATATATATATATATATATATATATATATATATATATATATATATATATATATATATATATATATATATATATATATATGTATGTATGTATGCATGTATGTATGCATGTATGTATGTATGAATGTATGTATCTATGTATGTATCTATGTATGTATGTATGTATATATATATGTATATATTTATATACATATATATATATATATATATATATATATATATATATACTATACTTGCTTATATATATATGTATATTATATATATATATATATATATATAATATATATATATATATATATATATATATATATATGTATGCATGTATGTATGTATGAATGTATGTATCTATGTATGTATCTATGTATGTATGTATGTATATATATATGTATATATTTATATACATATATATATATATATATATATATATATATATATATATATATACTTGCTTATATATATATGTGTATATATATATATATATATATATATATATATATATATATATATATATATATATATATATATATATATATATATATAATATATATATATATTATTTATGTATACTTTTGTTTTCTCCAGAGAAAGATGTCTCCTTTACAAGGATCTTCTCAATGCATTTGTGGGTTTCGTTGTGGCTATGGATAATCTACCTAACTACATGCAGAGTCCTGAATGTACACAACATGGGAGCGTTTTTTTTGTCCTAATCGTCCTCGGTGGTGTCACGATTGGGATCTGTGCAATATTTTTCCTGTTTGAGATGTGCTTCTCAACGAGTCCAAGTACATTGCAAACATCCTCCCCTCAGAGACATCACTCAACTCGTACATCACACGCTTGCGCGAGACCAGGCCTGTGATTTTTAACCGAATCGAGTGCTACCACTGGGAGACCAGAACAAGGGTGGTGACCTATACTGATGCCCAAGGTAACCTTCAGACGCGCACTGAGACCTACCAAGAACGTGTTGTCACTCACACCCACTGCGAGAACTTTCCTTTCGTTTACTTCAAAGACTTGTCTCCTCCAACTATTGATGGCATTTCCTCGAATAAGCTGACACGCCTCCAGATGTTTAAAAGAGGTCAGGTTTGGAGACAGCGAAACCCTTGATGCCTACGACAGAATGCAAACTCAACTTGAAGAGGCATTCTGCAACTTGGACATACATATGGACTCTTGGATGGACTTTGAGGTTGACGGATTTATTGAAAGGCTTTCTGCCTACCTTCACTCCAATGAAAAAAGCTGGTGGATGAAAAGCCCCATGCTACTACATTTCCTCCCTACTTTGTTGCACATGGCCGTTCCGTTTGCTATACAGAAAATGCACCTCTAAGGCGAAATATACCCTCTCGAAGGAGGTCTACCTTAGAGAACCGCCACAACCAGAGTTGCAACTAGTGAACACAGACTCTGTACCAATACAGCCTGGAGTTGCCACGACCATCCCAGGTGTTCCTCCACCCTCGTACCCCCATACTGTGAATCTGGAATTAAGTGAGTGTGTGTAATTCCCCCGGTGTGTAATTAGTGCGTTACTTGTGTTACACATGACAAGCACTGATTTCCAGTCACCAAAAATCTTGTTTCGTGTATAGGAAGTTTGATGGCAGCACTGATGACAGGTCCAGAAACGTATGTACAAGGGATATAAGTACATTGTATAAGACCCTCTAGACACAATGATCATGGAAAAACTCACATAAAATGTCACATATAACGTAATAAGTAAGAACTGAATAGCAATCAACTGTGCTTTAATGATATACGTGTATGACAGCTTGGGTTGTCGGGCTTGACGAACATATCACAACTATTCTGGAAAAAAACCTCCACACACGTATGGGGCACCACTTGTTATGAAGTAGTACAGCTGCTCGAATATGATACACAAGAACGGTTGGGGCCCGGACGTGTCGGACGATACCATTGATGCGGATACTGAATCAACTGGCGGTGAACATGACGCCATAGCCAATCAGGAGCTTGAACAAGGCTGAGACAGGACGTTGGCCCGGAAACAGTTTGGCGTCCATTATTACCCAGAGACCGCGCCATAGTGAAATCGCTGTGGTGTGAACTACTGCCACGGTGAAACATGTATCCAAGATATAATACAGGCCAAGCTTTTTCCTGTTACTGAAAAGTGTTCTCTGAAAACACGCTATAATGATGCTTTTCAAAGAAAAATTAAGTGTAAGTGGTTTGAAGCATAAATGTAAGGTACACATGTGAAAGACTACGTTATTAACTTTATGTACAAGACCTCTAATCTTTTGTACAGTTTTTCTTAACTAGCGCTTACATCATATAATACATGTTAACTTCTTTATGGAATAGAGAGGATTTTATATGCAATTGTTGACAAAACCTGATTAGCTGGTAGACAAAGGAAACCCATTAATTAGTCGCAACTCATGTGCGTTTAAGATCGTTATTGATTGATTGACTATTGAACAGTGAAAGATGGTTTACTAGTGCTGCCACATATTGTATAATATCATAACTAAACTTAAATTGCAGATACTGTGGCCATCTATACCTGTTACGTGTAACTAATTTGCTCACCTTCCTTGGAGGTAATTAGATAAAGACAGTTTGTATAAGATAGTTAGAAGCCATATTGGATTTTGTACACTGCTGTTCACCCATGTGGATTTTGAGTTTTTAATTTGTGTGGTGTTGTACCATTTGTCTGTCATGTTTTCCTTTTCAACACCATGCAACTGAACCCTCTTGAAACTCGGATTGGAATGAACGATATAACAAACATGTTATTGCAATAACTTTGCTTGCAATTTTTTCCAAACTTTAACTTAGCCATCATTCTATTTTAAATTGCATTGATTTTGCACCCTTTCACGCTCATTGGTTCTCTCTCCTAATACTTCAAAGTAGCCAAAATTCATTCAATGATATTATGAAATCAGTGAACCTTGCTAAATAAAAATGCTATCTACAATCGAACTGTATTGGAGCAAAAGGAAGTAAATCTTTTGCTAATGCTTTATGAATTGTATGTTTACCTTCAAAATTGTAATGCTCATGACTAATAGTTTATGGAATTTTTTAGACTCCAGGACAAGAGAAGTAGACAATATATAAACCTATATGGTGCCTGCTCCAAGTAAAAAAAAGCAATCAGCACACACTTAAGGAATCAAAAACGTATAGGATTCCTTCCTTCACTTCAGAGGGGGTGTCATGTTTGGGGGCATATCTCCCCCCCCCCCCCCCCCCCCCCCCCCCCCCCAGGGATATCATTCATTGTGATTTTTCCATGGTGTTTAGCTGAGATATGTAGCTTTCCAACAGTGTACAAATAGCAAACACCGGCTTCCTATTTTCCATGAAATCTAGGGAAATGTAGCTCGTTGCATTTTTTGGGGGGACACCCTGTAGACTCAATTTGTTATTATCATACCAGGCATAATTGTGGATTAGAATTAAGTGAGTGACGTAAAGTTAAGTGCGTAATACTATAATACACATTATCATCTTAGATTAAATAACTTACTCACTTATTCAAGATGGCTTATGGAATTAACATTATCATCTTAAAGAAAATGACTTACCCACTTATTCAAGATGGCTTATGGAATTAATGTGTGGATAAAGGCTCATTGGGACTATTTGTGTGTATATCAGAATTTATAGGATGCCAACTACACCTGTGGGATATGTGGATGATCCGACGACATACTGTAAGTCTTAACACATTTTAGATAATATAATACATATAGTTTATTGCCATTGCTCAAGCAGTACAAGCTATATATACATTATGATAAAGGTAAGGAATAAGGAATGTCATTTACATTACTTAAATGTATGACACCAACGCATCAACAGTAGAGAAGTTCAGGCATTATACTCATTCCAAATAATGATATCAAGGAGACAGTTGCATCAAAGGCACAATAATTGAGAAGCAATGAGGAATTATTGAAGATATGACTTTCCAAAGTAAGGTTCCAAAATTGAGGAATTCTGTGTATACTGGAAGCCAGACACAAAGAAATGAAAGTTTCTCATTAGTTGATGCCCAGTACTTTTCAATCAGAAATAGATATCTCATGACCATTTTAACTTGTGTTAAGTGGAGATCAGTAGAACTATTCCTATTTATGTAGAAGATCATTTTCACTGTCGAATTGATGATACTTATCATTTTTTTATTTTTCTTAAGTTTCACAGGGATAACCTCTTTTATCTCTAATCTCTAATTTGCAAGGCCAATTCTTCTAATCCATTGTTCAGAATTTTTCCATATTTTAACTGATTTTTCAGTCATACAGAAGATGTTGCACTGTCTCTCGTTGATTTCAATAAGCACAACTTTCAGTTTGTATAATTTTTATCTTGCATTATTCATAGTTTGTGGCATACATGTAATAGAGAAATCTGAATTCAATGAAACGCATGTAAATATTCGCATTGAATTGATGATTGAAAATAAAAGCCTTTTCAATTTCATCATGAGTGAAATTTTTATCATTCTTCTATTTCCATTTATTCATGATATTAAGCAATATGTGATAGACAGACCCCAAGGAAGCTGTGGTGTATGGGATATACCCAAGGTGTTACGAGGCGGAGCCGAGTAACCCCGAGGGTATCCCATACACCACAGCTTCCGAGGAGTCTATGTGGCTTGTACCACAGTTGACTGCCTTCCACCAATCACAGGCCGAGAAAAGCCTGGCAGAGCACTCTTGCTAAATTCCCTTGAGTAACACCTTTGGGTTTAGGCAGCTTAGAGAACAAAGGCTTGAAAAGTGTGGGTTATGTGATAGAAAGAACACGAGGGGCCGTGGGTTATGGGGGAAAACCCAAGTTTCCGCACGAGTGCGCAGCACGAGTGGGGAACCGAGGGTGGTCCCCCATAACCTAGGCCCCGAGGAGTTCTTTCTATCTTGTAGCATGGCCAGCTCCCTTCAGCCAATCTCAGGCCGAGAAAAGGTAGGCTCCAGAACACAGGAAGTAAAGGAAAGGAAAAGTGAAGGATAAGGGATGGGAAGGCATGCAGATTCCTCTCGATTATCTGACGTTAATAGGACACATAGTTTAGCGCTCTGGCAATGGAGAAGGTAGGATATTCGGGCGAGCAGTGTGTGGGGGTACACATCATACCTCATGGTAGATTCATGTTTAGATGTCTTTATTTCGGCTATTGTAAATATCCAACAGAATACCCTGCTCTACGGCCTTCCATGTAGTGTCTCATCACATCAGAGACGCACAGATTTAAAATGATGTTGATTTTCAGTGCAGAATAATGCTCTCTCTCTCTCTCTCTCTCTATATATATATATATATACACACATATATATATATATATATATATATATATATATATATATATATATATATATATATATATATATATATATATATATATATATATATATATATATATATATATATATATATACATATATATATATATATATTTATATATATATATATATATATATATATATATATATATATATATATATATATATATATATATATATATATATATATATATATATATAAGGTATCTCCGCAAGTGTGCTTTCCCGAATGACCACGGTTCACCTGCTTTTGTTTCACCCACAGGTAGGTGTCCACTGACCACAGGGGCTCCACTCCTACAGAGGGCAAAGACTCTGTGGTCAGAACATCTCTTTGTGGGTGAGACAAAGACAGCTAACCATGTTCTTCAGGAAATAAGAACACACTTTTCGAGGCCTGTGATTGGCTAAAGGGAGCAGGCCATGCTACAAGTCCTATAACCCTACACTTTTCGAGGCCTCTGATTGGTGGAAGGCAAGCAACTGTGGTACAAGCTATCTTTGCCACTATAAACCCCCTCACTGCTGAAGCTTCTTTCGTGCAAAGCACAAGAACCCATGGATAGCTCTTGCTGAGTACTCTCAGATGAGTACCCATGTGCCAGGGTTTCAGTCTTTTTTCAGGGTTTTTGCATGATTTTGTATTGGCCATATTATCCACCAGTAGCATAAGGGTTATGAGACATACAACTTACTAACTCCCTAGAAATCTATATTGATAATGTCATTAATAAAAGTATTTATGGGACCATTTTTTCTTTTTGTCTGGGTATTTAAGATTCATAATTTCTACAAAAATGCATGCGTTTAAGCTTGATTGAACCATATTCTAAAACGTTTGTCCGGATTCCAAAGAACTCAATAGGTTTATCTCGATTCAACATTTCCATTTGATCATAAAGTATATCCTTCAACACAGATAATCTTTTATACATTCAAGGTGGATATTATTAGTTACACCCTGTTGGAAAGTGCAGTCCAGCCTGCTATCCACTCGAAGTCATTCAGATCCTACGAGGCGGAGCAGGACTGAGGGTGAATAGCAGGTCACACCGCACTTTCCAACAGGGCATAACGAATTTGTCACCTGCTTTCTCATGGTAAGTAAAAAGAACAAATACATCTCATTAAGTTTTAAAACAACTTTTAAGGCCAAAACGAGGCTCAGGTGACCTATAGGGGTCGGATTGCTGGCAAAGTGGTAATATCAATTAAAATGGTTGTTCAGATGGTAATATAGATTTCTGCCATTCGATATTGAATCTACAAAGTGTGAACAGCTCCAGGTCTAACACCTATTGACCGATCAGCATAAAGAATAACAGCTGAGCAGGTGATAATGCAGACTACCCAAATCATTCTTGTTCCATATATGTAGGCTTGCCATAACGTTATTAGGTCTGAAATGTTAAATCCTATACTTTTTTTGGAATTTTGTTTTTCGTCACATTTATGCCAATTATGGCTAACTTGTGACTAGCCAGTTGTAAGTAGTGGAGAAAACCGGAGTACCCGGCGAAAACCATCGCCTAACCCCAAGTCACTGGCAACTTTCCCACATGCCCAGGCCGGGATTCGAACCCCAATTTTTTAGTTGTTTCCAAATTAATTGCCAAGCCAGACACCACCCTATACCAATGAGAAATATGAACTATTTGCTTTGTTATTTTTGTCCATCTGTAGAAACAGGGTTGTGTCATCAGCAAATTATGAATTTTTGACCTCTTTGTGACCCATCCTCAATCGCCTCACATCCTTGCTGTTCCTGATTACCGTTGACAGAATTTCGGCACTAAGCAGAATTAGATAAGGAGAAATTGGGTCTCCTTGCCTGCAGCTACATTCTAAGAAAATATCATCAGAAAAAAGCCATTTTTCAATTTTAGAAAAAGGATTATATTGCATCAGTAGAACGATTGAAATCAGAGTATTGCCAAAGTTAAACAGTTTGAGACAATTACTAATAAAATCCCATTCCATCTTGTCAAATGTTTTGGAGTAATCTTCCACCATCAATAGACCATTCTTGTTACTAATTTCATAATGAAACAAAACATCATGGATTAATATAGTAATTTCAAAGATGTACCTCCCACGTATAAAAACCTGTTTCGTCTGGAAGAACTAATAAGTGTAATGTATTACAAATTCTTTCAGAGATTATTTGTGAAAAAAAAAATAAAAGCAATTTTAAAAAGTTAAAGGCCCATTAAAATGTATAGATATGAATGTAATTATTTTGCCATTAGAAATTAGATATAAAATAGCAGTATGGATTCAATGCCCTGTCCTTTTAAAGGGTACCTTTAAAAATTCATTAGTAAAGCCATCTGGTCATTATTTATCATTATTGCTTTAATCAATGGCCTTCTGAACTTCCTGAAATTCAATGCCTGATTCCAAAGCTAGTCTTGGTTTATGTGAATGCCCCTTGGATGCTTAACTTTGTGAGAAGCTCTAATGACTATAGGGGTATGGGGGTGGTGGAACATCTGGGATGGGCTTGTCAACTCCAGGCTGTATCGTTATAGCAACTGTGTTCGCTTGGGGCAACTCAGTGTGTGGCGGCTCTCTAAGGTAGACCTTCTTCGTGAGGGTATATTTTGCCTTTGAGGTGCATGCTTTGTAAAGCCAACGGAATGGCCATGTGCAGCAAAGCAGGGAGGAGATGTAGTAGCATGAGCTATTCATCCACCAGCTTTTTTGGCTGGAGTGAGAGTAGGCAGAAAGCCTTTCAATAAATCCGTCAACCTCAAAGTCCATCCAAGAGTCCATATGTGTGTCCAAGTTGCGGTTTGCATCTTCCAATCGAGTTTGCATTCTGTCGTAGGCATCAAGGGTTTCGCTGTCTCCAAACCTGACCTCTTTAAACATCTGGAGGCGCGTCAGCTTATTCGAGGAAATGCCATCAATAGTTGGAGGAGATAAGTCTTTGAAGTAAACGAAAGGAAAGTTCTCGCAGTCGGTGTGAGTGACAACACGTTCTTGGTAGGTCTCAGTGCGCGTCTGAAGGTTACCTTGGGCGTCAGTGTAGGTCACCACCCTTGTTCTGGTCTCCCAATGGTAGCACTCGATTCGGTGAAAAATCACAGGCCTGGTCTCGCGCAAGCGTGTGACGTAGGAGTTGAGTGATGTCTCCGAGGGGAGGATGTTTGCAATATACTTGGACTCGTTTGAGAAGCACATCTCAAACAGCAAAAATATGGCACAGATCCCAATCATGACACCACCGAGGATGTTTAGGGCAACAAAAACGAAACCATGGTGACTACACTCAAGAGCGCTGCAAGTCGTTATGTAGATAATCCATAGCCAGAGCGAAACCCACATATGCATTGAGAGGATCCTTACAAGAGAGGCATCTTGCTCTGAAGAAAAAACAATATATATAGAAGTGTGGGTCCAAATAATTTATATGGACTCAAAAACCTTCAATTTACAATCTAGATTCTTCTTAGATAAAGCCAATTTCAGGGTAGATTTATGACCTGGAAGCGAATTAGACCTCATACCACAGATAGCTGCCCATATAACCTATTGAAGCTCAAAAATTCCTCTGGGAAATGTCATTTAGACTTAATCTAGAAATTAAGAATAGTTTACAAATTATTTGAACAAGAGTTGTTGGTAAATTTCTGATTCTCATTTCTACGTCTCTCCTGATGGACAATACATGGCCAATACAAAGGTGAAAATGTTACCCTGTTATACTTTACTGCTTGACCAATTGGGGGCGGGGCTTTAGACAGCGAAAGATACCTTTTTAAAGTCTGTCATAAAAAGATTCCATCCAAATACGTTGTTTACAACTTACTTGTTTCTTTCTCTAATTTCTTCAACCTTGCTTGTTCCTCTTCCTTTACCTTGACCTTTTGCTCTGCTTCCCTCTTTGCATGTTCTGATTTATCGGCAGCGAATATGGCTGCCATTCTTGCCTCGTGACTGGCTGTCATAGAATCTAGCCACGCCTTGTTGACCTTATCGTACTTATTGCTGATCTTTTTGTCGGCAATGAAATAATGAATGAATGGCAGCGCCACATGTAAAAGAACGGCCAAAACTAGAACTACAGGAATTGTCCACGTTGGAGCCTCAAACTTTTCCTTCTTGTGCGGAGGTGGAGGGTAGTACCTTGTTGTTCTGCGTGTCGTTGGTGGCGGAATTGTTGTAGGAAGAGCACGACATTTACGAATTATGCCACCCATCCATGCAGGCTTACTCGATGGGGATTTTGCTGCTGTGTCACAAATGGAAAATGTGGCAAAAGGTGTGTAGCCAGCATTGCAGAAAATTGTCATTATTTCTCCGATTGCACGGCTGCGCAACCATGCCCTGCCATGAGGGATGTATCCTGGTCTGTCACATTGTCTACCGTCATCACAACGCGCACCTCTGAAACCAAACTTGCACTCACAAAATGTCTGGTTGTCACGTGACACACATGTTCCACCATTTTCACAATACTCACAGGAAGTCTTAAATGGTGACCTACATTTTATCGAGGTCAAAGGAAGGATGGTCCATTTCTTCCCATTGTAAATGTACCATGGGTGGGTTATATATTCAGCTTGTGTTGCGTTGTCAGTAGCATGGAAATATCCACGGGGCGAGTTGAAATCGGGCCCAATGTACCATACACTGTCCTTCGAAAAAAGATAGGTGTCTTTGAAAGATACTCCTCTAGTATGCTGATAAACTGGGTACCTGGAATCGCTGTATACCCCTGGCAGTCTAAGAAAATAGTCTGTTTGAGGATTATTCCACTCAATTGACGAGCCGTTATCCGCTGTAAATGTCGAACTCTCATTCATATACACTCTATCAGTGTCGCACTTAGCAAAATAGTCCCTCACACATTTCACTCTTATGTCGTTGAAGTTGTTGTTGAAATTGAAGTGCTCATGTGTATCCGGGCTTTTCTGAACCCACCGAACAAAGACATCACTGAATGGGTATTCGCCCTTCATCCTACGGTAGTTTCCATCCCAACCACGCCTTGTACCGACTGCAATACCTGAAGGAAAATGCAAAAGAGCTTCAATCATAGTCATCCAATTGAATACTGTATAACTGGTTAATTTGGCGTGGTTTTTAATTTGGCGTTTTTTGGCGAATGCCCATCAATGCCAAAGTAAAGATCGCATAAAAATATGTCTACATAAAAATGGCGTTGTTCTGACTGCTCCAGACGCCAAAATAAATACAGGGAAAATACTTTTTTGAAAAAAACGCCAACTTAAGTACACGCCAAATTAACAAGTTATACAGTATGTCCCTGTGCATGGGACATTTTGAGACAGTCTCTGTTCGTTTTCCTGATCAATCATGCCCTTTCTGTGAATAACATAACATTGAATTAGCTTCAAAGTATGGTTTTAATATCTATTCTGTGTAGTAATGATAGAGCCTAGTGGAGAAATTCACTGTTCCGGTAAAACCATCGACTAACTTCAAGTCACTGGTAATCTTCTCAGAGAGAAGAGTTGCATCTAAAAGTACACCAAAAGTAATCGAATAATTCTCAATGCAAATATCACGATAACTACAATAAAGACAGGTACAGTGCCGACATTTAATTCCTGCACTAAATGCTTGGGCATTCCGGGCATAATAAACGACCGTATGCCCGGTTGCTACCCACTTTCCTTAGCATGAATGTATGGATGACCTTATAACTGATCGTAGCTTTGACTCGCAAGCTATATGTATCATTGATGTGTTTGGATTATTTTCTTGACATCTTAGCATGGCTTTTTATACAACCAGGCATTGGCAGACGGCCGGTCGACTGGTGCAGAAATTAAATGTCTGTACTGTAGTATAAGAATAAAGATTGGTGACAGCAAATAGAAAGGTAAAGCATTTCAATTGTCATTTTCAAGTCTTCTTAAAGAATCATTCACTTTAGTCCATCTATCTGCAAGCTAACATTGACGCAAGCTAACATTAAGATTTGCGTTATACTCATCAGCCTGAAGTTGTTGATACACATGATACTTAACTAAGTTAACATACATTTCCTTAACAGTTTGTTTATTCATGTATACTAGTATTCCCTTTTTGGGTTAAGAATGATAATATGTTTTATGAAGGATGACTTGAGATTGTCAAACTTTTATCCCAGTCACATATTTTGTAATGGGATTGAATATCTTATCTTATCTCACTCATTTCTCAACATTAGTCCACATTCGAACAGTTGAGGGACCTCAAAGCAATGCATGAACCCTTGTATATATTTCTCAAACAATTTTAATTTGCCCATTTTATGTAGTAAGTCATGTGTCACTAACTTATTATGTAGAATCTTAAACTGTATATATCCCAGACATGAACACTCAGTGGTCTTATTACAGGATTCCTGAGTAATACTGTTTAAACAACTTCCAATTCATTAGTGACGACATAACCTGAATATGGCAGACATTGTGAGGAAAAGCAAAATTCCAAATTCGCTTGCTACAAGATTTAGACAGGTTCCAAAATCTGAAAAAGAGCCTTCTCTAAGGTTGCGTGTTTAAAAATAAGTAAACAACATTTCTTAGAAGTCAATTTTAGAAAACTGAATTGGTGAATGGGTAAGACTTACCTACGTATCCGCTTACAGTAAGAGATGTAGAAAAAATAAAGAGCCTTTACTGAAAGCCCCGAAATTTTGAGAAACTGAATTTGTGAATGGGCATGACGTCCTTATGTATCCACCTACTTCAACAGATGTGGACAAAAATGAAATTTTGGGAAACTGAATTCGTAAATGGGAAAGACTTTGACCTGAAAGCCTCGAAATTTTGGGATACTGATTTCGTGAATGGGTTAGACTTACCTATATATCCGCTTACTTCAAGAAATGTGGAAAAAATGAAGAGCCTTTACTGAAAACCTCGCAACTTTGGGATACTGAATCCGTGAATGGGTAAGACTTACCTATTTATGTATCTGCTTACTTCAAGAGATGTGGAAAATATAAGGAGTTGGACGTGAAAGCCTCGAAATTTTGGGAAAATGAATTCGTGAATGTGTAAGACTTACCTATATAACCACTGATTTCAAGAGATGTGGAAAAAATAAAGAGCCTATACTGAAACCCTCGTAATTTTGGGGTACTGAATTCGTGAATGGGTAAGTCTTGCCTATATATCCGCTTACTTCAGGAGATGTGGAAAAAGTGAAAAGCCTACATCCAAAGCCTCGAAATTTGGAATGAGGTAGACTTACCTATATATCCGCTTACTTCAAGAGATTTTGAAAATATGAAGAGTCTGTACTGAAAGCCTCGCACACCGTCCCTCGCTCGACGGAAGTATATGTTATCCTTCTCGTGCTTGAAGACGGGAAAATTATCCCTGAATACGTCCATCTTTTTGTAGACTCCCTCGATCTGCGGGTAGGGATGCACGGATGCCGCGATATTCTCGAAGAAGATCCGGTCACAAAGTTCTGCATGCGCCAATCCTGAGACTCCCAGTAACAAGAGACTCAAGGCAAAGCCAAGAAGTCTATTGAATATCGCCATTTTGCCACAGTTCTGAGCGTACTATGGGTACATGTACTATCTTTATGCTGAGATGGTCGGCATTCGTGCTATATGGTAACTGGTATTTGTATATGCAATGGTCTGTCTGTTTTGCTGTTTATCGTGAATTATCAATGCCAATTACACCCCGGAAACAGTTCAGTTGATTACAGTGTGCCCATCTATTGTGTTGTGGTACAGTACCCTCGGCAGGGTCCTGAATCAAAACAGTGATTAATATAATTAAAATCCACTACCAATTTGTGTGTTACGAATTACAGTACCCTCGACAGGGTCATGAATAAAGATATTTATGGATATAATAAAAATTCACTAACAATTTGTGTGTTACGTAAGACAGTACCCTCCACAGGGTCGTGAATCAAGATAATTATGAATATAATGAAACCCCAGTAACAGAATTCGTGTTACTTATTAATTAGTGGGTGATTGAATTTTGATACAATTTTGATATCATACACACAGCGTCGTAATCAATCCATTGTCATAGTGTAGATTAAAAATTCACAAACAGAATGTGTGTTACCTATTAATTAGTGGTTTTTGAATTTTGATATAATTTTGATATCATACACACAGCGCCGTAGTTAATCCATTGTCACCGTGTAGAATAATGTCAACATGTATAGTCCCGATAACTGTACATAACTACTAACAGAATGTATGTACGTTTATTGACTATGCCGACAACATAAAATATACGATACAAATTAGTCAACAAAAATATTATTACAAATAAACAAACGTATAAACAAAGATAGAAATATATATTACAGGGATAGAAAGAAAATTAACCGTAACGAGGTCTAAGAACTCAACAAAAAAAAGAAATGAAAATTTATAAACAACATTATATCATTTTGCTTCTAACAGCATTGTCCAAAAGGATTGCCTGGTCATTAACAGAATATGTGTTACATATCAGTTAGTGATGATTGAATTTTGATATAATGTTGATAGTACACACAGCGACGTAGTTAATTCATTGCAGTCTTGTAGAATGATGTTCCAATATATAGTCCCGACAACTATACATAACTACTAACAAAATGTGTGTTACATATCAATTAGTGATGATTGAATTTTGATATAATGTTGATAGTATACCCGCAACGCCGTAGCTTATTCATTGCGATCTTGTAGAATACTGTCCCAATATAAAGTACCGATTACTGTATATAACTAGCTATGAGTAAGTGGGGTTTACCAGTTGCACAATACATCAATGATAACGACCTAATTGTTATGGTACGACAACATCAATATACCTCATTTAACTCTATTATCCTGTGGTAATGCCACTCTGACAGTCTCAGTACCCAGAATTCCGGACGTCATAAAACAATTTGGCTGCAATGATTAATGGTCCTAGTGATAGGAGAACGGGTGTACTTTCAGGGCATTCTTACCCCCTCTGTAATGGACTAGTGGCAGGGAGCAATTGTGGCATATGCATGTGTGTGTGTGTGTGTGTGTGTGTGTGAATATATGCATGCATGCATGTACGCTGGCGTACACGCACTCACGATCGTTGTAAGTATGTGTATGTATGTACGTATGTTTGTATGTATGTATGCATGTATGTATCTGTGTATGTATGTTAGTATGTATATATGTATGTATGTGTGTATGCATGAATGTTGCATGTGTGTGTGTGTGTGTGTGTGTGTGTGCGTGCATGCGTATGCATGTATGTGTGTGTGTATGTATGTATGTATGTATGCATGTATGTATCTATGTATGTATTCATGCATGCATGAATACATATACGCATGTATGAATGTATGCATGCAGATGTATGCGTGTGTATGTATGTACATATGTATGTATGAATGTATGTAGGCATGCATGTTTGTATGCACTTTTCGGGGGATATCGCATTCTGTGTTTTGTAGGATTGGACATGAGATTCACCTCTTGGGCATGCTCCTACGCTACGCGTGCAGTTTTAACTCTGTGTACTCACTCCGCAGGGCCTCGTATGCATTTAACAGCCATTCTCCCTTATGGGTCCACATTGGGGCTGGAAGTTGGTCACGAGGGTTTGTGTCACAGATCTTTCTGAGACTAATTTTTTCTGAAACTAGTATATCTCAAGGGCAAAAGCCCAAAAAATCTGCCTACAAAGTCTTCAGACAAATTTTTTACAGCAGTTTGAAGTTGAGGCTATCCAAATTTCAGAGGACCACTCAAAATATGACCTTTATTTGATTTCAGGCTTGTAAAAATGTATTGAAAAGGCTAATACCCCATTGTATGCTATTTTTATGAAGTAAACTGTATGATGGTTCAAATAAATACAGCTTTTGCATATATTTCACTTGTTTTTTCATCATTTTGCCACTGTTTTGTGAAGTATAGTTTCAAAACTGCAATGAAGTCCTGAAAGTATTGTATAACTTTAGCTGTAAAAGTGAGAGATCTTTCTGAAAAATAGTCTAACCTATCTCAGGGAAATGACAAATTAGTGCTCTGGGACTGGCCCAAAAGATGTAGAGCATAGGTGAAAGCATCGCTGGTAATAGCGCATTGATAAACGTTTCGTAAGTTGCGATATTTTTATGTAGAAATTTGTAATTTTTCAAAATTAATATTTATGTTCAGAAATCATCTTAATAGGCCTAAAGACACCTAATTAACTTAATTTGTTAATTTGGACTTCATTGCAGTTGGCGATGAGGCTAGGATTTTTTTCGTTTGTAGGTTGCAGAAAATGGTAAAATGGAAAACACATGAATACAGTCTAAAAATCAAAAGGTTTATTGAAGAAACCTGTCAAATACGAAATTAAAATATACATAGATATCACATGCACCTATCCAAACAATCGTTGGCAAGGCTGAGCCACTTTGGTATGTTAAATTTCACCCAGAAGGCACTTCAAAGTATAAAAGTATAAAATGAATTAAAATGAGGTATATCTTCTCGCTTGGCAACACCTTTCAAAGGCTATAATGGTGAATTATATTGTACTACTCATAGTTATTTGACCTTTTCATAATGATGGAAACAATTTCCAACTGCATGAAGCTAGTTTGGACAACATCTCTTCACACTGACCTGCATTGAAGTTTTGACTAAAATAGTTTGTAGGTTTCAGGTCTGCTACCTTAAGTTGTATCTCAATATGAAGCTTTGAAACTAGGTAGGTAAGCATCTAATGTCCATTCTTACCATATATATAGGAAAGTTATACATTGTGCTATTGAAATCACATCAAAATTATCGCTTTGGCACAGCATTGATCAGCACAAAATATCTGGTTTTTTCATGACACAGATATGGAATTATCACATTTATGATCACATAACGGCACAACTGCACCCTTAAATACTTAAAAGTCCACTCATAAAAACAGAATGAGACAAACAAAATAAATAATGCAAGTTTCCCAGCACTTTTACACTACTACTGAACTTCAAAATGGAGTGTTTGAGTAAGTTAAGTAAGTTGCGCAGATCTTCTCCAAAATGATTGGACCTTTGAACATCATTAAAGGCAGTAAGTTATGACTAGATTGGAGTAATACTTGCAAACTAAAATCGAACAAAACTGTAACATTGAGTAAATCACATATATGGAATGTTATTGGAGATAAAACATCTTCACAATGTCATTTGTGACTCATTTTGAGAAATATACAATATAAAAATGGTTTAAACACTTTAAACCAGCATCCCTTATACTTTTAACAGATGTAATGATTATGCATAGAAGTTCTTTAAACCAGCATCCCTTTTACTTTTAACAGATGTAATGATTATGCATAGAAGTTCTTTAAACCAGCATCCTTATACTTTTAACAGATGTAATGATTATGCATAGAAGTTATGAAACCTTAACATTTAAACATGCAACAGAACATTTGAAATAACTTAGGAAATGAAGTGTGAATACACTTAGTTTGTACGTGGCCTAACCAGTTATTCACTTCCCATCGGTCTGCTGGATTGCCAGAAATTTATCCAGAGAGGTAGCATTGAGAGTGAAGAACCTTCTAGCAGCTTCAGGCTCATATATACAACTGGACCATTGGGACAGAAGCAGAGCCAATCACACTGAAGACATGGGGTGAATTTGTTGAGTTTCCCTTTTGCCTTAGGAGGAAGGAGACTACATTCCTCCCACTTGCATGAAGTCACTGCCACACCCTGGGATGCAAAATTTTGCAAGTCTAAGTAGCCCTCCATAAACCATGGGGTGCATCAGATCCACTCATCACTGCATGGAGCATGCCAGTGCCCTTCACAGCTGCAATCTGGGCTTGAAGCATGTTCATCTCTTTCTGGGATAAATCATACTCCTCTTGGCCAATCCAAGTGTAGTTTACAGCTCCACCAGTTTCAGATGCCCATTTGAAGAAGTCATCTGCATCAGCCATAGGAGTTCCATGTTTGCCTGCTTGCTCAGCCATCCTTTTGACACTGCCCACAATGCCATCACAGGGGCCCTTCCCGTGACCTGACTCAAAGTATTTCCACCTTGCCTCGATGCCAAAAAATTCTTTGTGATTAGCAACAGCATCGGACATCAACCTATTGTGATATTGTGAGAAGGGTCTATCTGTAATATAATGGACCATTTGGATTCCCTTTTCACTGATCAGAGCTTGAAGGTCCTTCTTCATGAGTGCTTTCAGAATAGTGATCACCATACTGGAGTTGTGATAATTCAAAGGAGATACATAAACATAGCTTGTATGTTTCAACTGTTCTCCCACTTTGTAGTACACTACACAGGGGTGTAATGTAACAGTAGCCTGGTTCAAATATGCACTCTGGACAGCATCAGTATATGCACACGTGAAGTTTTCTGCAAAATCCATTTTGATTATGATGCGGTTAGCTGGCAGGTTTTCTTTCAGCTGGGTTAGCTGTGTGTACTGAGTACTGACAACCTTGACTCTGCGTTTGTCATCTCTCGCATCTAGAACTTTCTGCTGGACAGTAACCTCAGTGGCTGTGACTTTATCCACCAACCCCTTAACTGCCTCTTCCGTCTGGTAAGATTTCACAAAGACATCAGGACTTGGAGTGAGGGGTTCTGTGAGTACCTCCTTGTGTTGGTCACTTTTCTTTGCTGCAGTTTGTAGTTCATCCTCCACCACATTCGCATAGATCAGTTTCTTCTTGATGCCAGCTGGGACTTTCATTGAAGTAAGGCTACTGTCTCGAATGAGCTTGATAGGCTTGCTGCGTGGTGTCTGAGCAGTGATGCCTTGCTCAGCTTGCATAGCTTCGAGTGGCACTACCACTGGAACTGGAGGAAGCACTGGAGACCACGGTCTATTGATCTGTACTGTAGTCCCCTGGCTTGGAGATGTGACAGTACTACTACTTGTCCTTACAGTAATGTCACTTGATCCTTTCTTCTCCATCTTCTTGCAGCTCCTTTGGTATTTCCGTTTCTGAGCTTTGAGATTCTTAATCTGTTCCTCATGTTTTTTAACCTGTTGGTTCAATTTTGAAACAGCTTTTTCGACACGTTTTCTCTTTTGAGTAGTAGACTTTAGACCAGTACCATCATCCGTCTCATCATCAGCATCATCACTGGTAGATCCATTGACAGTTGACCAGTCCTCATCTTCCGCCACATCAGCCTGAGCAGCCAGTTTCTCTTCCAGTCTCTTCTTACGGTGTCTCCTGACCCTGCTTTTGGTTAACCTCCTGTTATTTGCCTTCTCTTCTTCTCTCATGTCTGCTACATTCTTTTGATCACCTTTCACCTTTTCAATTTCCCTTTTCATGAAGGTAGCACCCAGATCAGCAAGTTTCTCCGCCCAATATCTTGGTTGCCACTCAGCATTGCTTAGGGGAAGGGGTCTTGCCCGGGTAGAATACATTATCCGGCTGAAAAAGTAAAGAAAAGTGTCAAAATAAGCCATGTCCTCAAAAACGTAACGCACAAATGAAACAACACGTAACGAAAATGTCCTCAACTCAAATCGAGATGTAAATACCCCCCCGCCATGTTGTTTTGATTCATTTACGAGCAAAACATTTCAAAGTTGTCTAAACTTACGGCAAATTACGCACAGACATCTTAAAATTTCTGTTAGCGGAGCTTCTATGCTAGCCTACCCCTAAAATGACACCGATTTTTCGAAGATTCCATGATTAGAAATCGAAAAATTTTATGAAAAAAACACTCACCGCTGATTCTGACGAGTCTGGCAGCATGGCCTAACATCCCTTCTTGACGTCAGAAATGAAAACGAGGCCATAACCTCATTATTTTAGTCTGTAGGCTTGTCGATAGATGGCAATGTCGGATTGCCTAGAAACTTACACAACGTTTGTACGTGACGGTTTTTCGAACTTATGCTTCCCTGCAGGCTTAGAAATAATTCTTTCTGGATTTGTTACAATCGTTATTTGTACTATGCCTGAAGGTCTTTTAGATGCAAAAAGAAGATCTTCCACGAGTACATGTATAGGGAGGTATAATGCGATCGTAAGTTGCGCTTGTTATCGATACGCACCAACCTTACCCCATTTCGAGGTCTGTGGGCCTTTCTTAAAACTTGGTCTCAGACTTTTTGTTATTTTATCGAAAAGTTGAGATGTTTCCGCAGATGTAGAGACCAAAAAATCATTGAATACTATTTAATATGGTACATGTCCCGCCTAAAATAGCTTGATGCGAAATGTACAAACAAAAATTGAAGACACGTGTACAGACCTACCTAAAGTATATTTCAAAATGAAATATTCTGTTCTTGCGTCAGAAATATCAAAATTCAAAGTATTTCCAATAAATATAGATGAGGTTTTCCTAAAACAATCCGGTTTTTTAATCTTTTCACACAAAATCATATTTTAACCTTTGCTGAGGACACGTTAGTCCGTTTCGCCTTGTTGCTCTTCCGGCCTCAGAAAAAAAATTTCTACTAGAGTTAGGACACTAGTTATGCATGACTCTGATGCACATTGATCCTAGCTACTGGCTGATACCAAATAAGCCAGTATTCATGCAGTATTTTTCCCTAGGGGGTCGAGGGTCACGCAAATCTCGTTATGTGGACCCTTAAGGGAGAATGGCTGTTAAGCTATTGGGTATAGGAGTCGATATGAATTTCACACATACGACCCAGGGGTGGGTATGAATTTCAATTTGTAGTACAGGATCAAATTAGGGACACTGGTTGTTCAAACAGCACTGGACATGCAGCAAACCATTTACATCTGCCTGATAATTACTGTACTTTCCCTTCCTGGTTTAAGATGGGAGCGTTAATAATTGGAGTGATTTGATGCAAATACTTTATGGCATAAATATTTCTCGGAAAACTTCCTGGATTACAAAAAGACCCCGTCAACCCACTCCCAACCGAATTTCACATATGTTCTGGCAGGATTTGATATTCGTGAATGTTTCTGACATATTAAGAATATATTTTGTGACAAGCTGGTTCAAGTTTGTGGATAAAAGCTGGAAATCCGGGGGAAACAACAACACCTAAACCCCATACTGACAACTTTCTCAAATGCTCTTAGGGTAGCCTGCCTACCAGGCAATATTTAGATGTAATACCTTGTGGATAGATAGCACTGCGGTATGCTAAGAGGGTAGTTGGAAATATGTAACCCCCCAGTATAACCCCCTCGTGTGGCAATTGTGTGAACTAAATGGTCAAGAGTAGTATAGGTGCAGGTATAGATTGTATGTGATGTATGTTTATTGACTATGCGAAATGCATAAAATATACAACATGTGTTTAATGCCCCTGTACGCGCATTCATTAGGCTGGCGGCCAGGGACCAAATTTTAGAAATTTAATGCGCAGAGAGTCATACAGCCACAACATACCTCATTTGAAAGCTTCAAAGGTCTCCTTTAAGATGAGGTATGTTGTGGTGGTCAAATGTGGTCACGTTTTTCTGAAATTTGAGTTGAATTTCATATAGTTATACAAAAAATGAGCAAAAATATGAAAATATAAAAGTGAGCCTGACCGGTCATTTTTTATCCATCTCAACCCCACTTGGTGTGGTCCTCTCAGGTCTGTATACAAACAACATGCAGTAATATAATTACTTATCCATTGCTTTATTTGCAGATTTTGCCATTTTGTAAGAAAAAATTACCGTTTTTCGAAATTATTTTTAAGTAAGTCCCTATTGCTTATCATATAAGAACTTCCTATCACTGAAAAGCATCACATCACATATTCTTGTGTTTCTACATGATTCCTTTTAATTTTAGTACCAAAACTGATACTTTTGCTTGACTGAAGCCAGAGCAGTAAGATTTTGTCTACCCCTATCCCTATTATTGAAATATTGCCGAAAATACTAAAAATGCCTAAAATATTCTGCTTTAAATTTAAAAACATTGAAGACCCTCCAGTTACCACATTGGCTGCTAGATTTACATTCAAGCAATATATTACTGAAGAATTAGGCACCTAACAACATATTTCAGTGTAATAAGGTATACTGGAAGATGCGTATAAACCATATTTAGGTGACAATGACAGTTACACTGGTCAAGTGGGATTCTCCTTTCCACACTATTTAATAGGTACAATGAGGAAAATATAAATGCTGGAAGAAAATTAGACAAACCAACTAATTGGGCCTGTACCTGGTAACAAATCTTCGCTGTCAGCTTAGTTGATTCAGAACAGGAATGGCACTAAGTTCAGACAGTTTTGCGTTCCAGGATTTCATAATTCATCTTCTTCATTCACACCATCATATGAAGTAATGTTATTGCAGCAATCATCACTTGCAGAGCATGAACATAGTTCAGTACATGGCAAGTTTTGTTGATGGCACGTGCAGCATGTTGAACATACTTTCTTTCCCCTGCATCTGCAAATGAGGTCTTGGAGTACTTCTGATACCATAGGGCCTTCATAGAATACTGGCGCTACCATTCCCTCATCCTTCCTCCATCCATGATCCTAAGAAGATCCAGTGTCTTGCATTGCTATGTGGGCAAGAAGCTCTCCTGACATGCTGTGTGAAACTGGCCTCACAAGGTGGGAGCTTAATTAAGCTGGCATTCTTCTTTGAGGCTAATTTGACCCTAAGATTGTTCACCATTAGATATATTCACTAACACAGACTGATTAGAGGCCACTGAAAGGATCAGTCATTTTGTCATTCAGGTGAGATTTTAATGCATTCAAATGATCTTTATCTCTTTTCATCGCAGCTGGTAGGGCTTCTTCATGTTGCTGATTGTCACCTCTGATTGGACCACTGCGACTCTTCATCACTGATGAATATGCACCGAGCAAGTGTCTTGTCAGGGACCAGCGAACCACAGCTGCTTTTTTGCGGGTCATGCCAATGATACCACCGGGACATTTGGAATCCTTTATCACAGTTTTTACAACAGCCATATCACTCCATGTGTCATTGAATCTCCCAGGCATCTGGCGAATAGCAAACTTCCCAGTTTTGAATTCTCTCCGAATACTGTCGGGAAGGTCCAGCATATCCAACAGGTACATCGGCATCCACCTGGAATAGTTCATGGGGTTGGTGACAAAGAAGTATGGTAACATCATACTTTGGCTAACCAGTAATTTGTTCCAGTCTCCAGTTCTCTCAGCCCTGATGTTCTGTAGGAGGATTTCGACAGCTTTGAGAAACATGTCCCAGTGCTGGAATGTTGGAGACCTAGAATATCCATAGCTTCTAAACTCTTTGAACAATGGATTGAGATTTTCACACACAGCCTCATCAAGTTCCTGGATAACAGTAGCAACATCAGCACTGTGGTCTTTGACAGCTTCTTGGGCCTTGATGATCTTACACCATACTGAGGCAGGAATTTGTTGTTAAACTTCCTTTCCAGTTCACACCAGCTGAAGAATGATTTTAACCACACCTCACTCAATGCCTCATAGGCTAATGTGAGGCCACGCATAGAATGGTTGAATTGTTTCCCACTGAGCATTTGGTCCACCGTATTACCTGCATATACCTCTGACTCCACTAGCAAGCCCCTGAGGCCACCATCAGCCCACAGTTTAACAATTGCAGCGATGTAGCACGACAGAGAGTGAAAACCACCGAGACGAAGAATGTGTGAGCTGAACTCTTCTTTGGCTGTCCACTTCACTTGCTGAGCAACTGTATATAGTTGTTGGTCAATAGTTTGGATGGAAGTATCTTGACCAAGATGTGACGTCATATCTTTGCATCTCTTCATGGTTGTGTAAATTGTCGACATGTCACTTGGTTTTGCATCTATGATGGGTACATAGGCCACAGCAGTGTAGGTTTCTTGCACTTCTGACAGCATGCTATCAAAGCCTGTCCAAAAAGGAATCACTTGACCTCTGTCATAAACCAACTCTGGTGGAAATGGTACAGTAGCATGAGACACTGACCATAGTAGAACCCAAGACATGTCAGCTGAGTCTTGTATTGGCATATCCTGGCAAGACTTCAGCTTAGCCATGGCATTTTCCTTGCATGGGGGTTCTGGTCTTGCATGAGGTCTCTCAAAATGGAGACATTGCCTCAGAGATTCAGTGTCAGCATTGACTGGCAAACTTTTTTCCTGACCTCTCTTGATCCTATCCATGGTTACATCAGTCATATTAGGCTCCTGTTGCTGGAACACTACCCTGGCCATGCTGTGAAATGTGTCTTCCCCATATATGGTTTCTGTGTTGATGTCTACGTTATCATCCCCTTCTTGTATGAGGGAGCCACCACTTGATATGGGAATAATACCACTTAGTGCATAGGTGTCATCCTTAATCCTTTCCAATTCTATAGCTGCAACACTGGTGATGAAACGTCGCAACTCATCATAACTAATGCAGAGACCATGGGAGTGTAACGTGTCAATTAGACTGCATGAACCATACTCATGATGGAGTTGAATAGCCAGTCCAACCTGAAAAGGGGTTGGAGTATTCTGACAGGTGGACACAATACATTCAGCCAATGCTACACAATGTCTAAGAATATCATGGGGAAGAACATAGGAAGATATTGCAGCCCCATATGAATTCTTATCCACAAGCCATTCTACAAATTTTGTAATCAAGGGGGGCATCTGCTGAGCACATTCTGACAACCCCATCTCACCAGGAGAAGGGCAGGTTTCTGAGGGTTTGAGGAGAAAAGGGCTCTGACAACAAAAAGGCCTTACTCTGATGCAAAATTGATTATTGTCAACTTCTATACGAACGAATATCGTGGCACCCGGGTGCATTAAAGGTAGAAGAGTTTGGAATCGAATTGTAGGGTTTTATTTCAATTTGAGCGATTTTTGAGTGAGAACGGTTTATAGTTTATAGTAGGGGAGTCTGAAATTCCAGTCGTAGTAGTTAGAGACCTTTTCCTTTTATATAGTAATCAACTCAGTTTTTGTGCGGTTCAAGTTGACAACACTATGATGTCATATTTATTTTTTCTATATTCAGGTGGCAAAGGCCTGTGATGTAAATGGTCAAGTGAGATCAGAATTGAGATACACTTTGAGGTCAGACGTTTACAAATAAACTGTACAAGTATGCCTTTTACTGTTTTTCATGATTGGGCTATCAAATGGGTTGCTCCTGAGAACAATGTTTAAAAAACAACTTAAACCAAATCTTCAGTTAACAAAACAGAAGTAGAAGTATGTAGTGGACAAGATTATGGTGTAATGGAAATGCTTAAGAAACAACAGGAGCAATATGACAACTTAAATTCTATGATAGAAGGTATGAAATAAACTAAATATATAAGGAAATGGAAAGGCACTTATGAGAAGGGGGAAAGGGTCTCTGACTTAATTGCTCATTGCCCTAAGAATGGGAAAAAGTCACATTTGGGTGATTCCCAAAAGGGGTTAAACTAGAGTAACCCCTTGCTGAAAGCCGAGTGCTGGGTGAAAGAAGTATAGGCTTAGATGAAGGTTATAAAGACACCATCTTTGAATAATTGGTGGGGAAATGTCCGGAAGCCAAAATACAAATTGGAGGTCAAACCATACATTGTCTTTTAGATAGTGGTTCTGAGATATTCACGGTTACTGAATAGCTTCTGTAATAGTTCGAAGCCTCTTGGGACTAACATCAATGACATATCAAGTTTGTTAATGCTCAGAACAGCTTATGGGTTATAACTTCCATTCATTGGCTATAGTGAGGTAGATTTCAAACTTATGGGCCTTTCCTTTACAAATTTGGGACTATTGGTTGTCAACGATCCAGTATATTACTCAACCTTTCAGAGAAAAGAAAACTTGCCTGTCTTAATTGACAGCAATGTCTTTAAAAGCTAATAAATGATGACCATCTCACCCCGGATGAAATAGAGTTCATTAAAACAGACCAGGGAAGGAAATGGCCAAAAGTTTTGTCATTGTATAATGTCTATTGTGAGGAAATAAGCTATGGAGGTTATTTACAAGCACATTGAGGTAAACCTCTCAAAGTTCCTGCTAGATCAGTCAAGAGTGTGGTGGGAACAGGCAGAATAAAGAGTAAAGAGTACTGTGCAATGATAGAACGTATTTCACAGATATGACTTCAGGTGACCAGTCCTATGAAATACTTCTGATATATCTTGACAATATTTTGTTATTTTCGCAATCCATTGACAAAATGGGGGAGAGACTTGATATGGTATTCACACACCTAGGAAATGCTGGTTTAAAATTTAAACCTCAGAAAGGCTTCTTTTCTATGAAAGAGGTCTCTTATCTTGGCCACGTAATATTACAAAGAGGAGTTGAAACTGATCCTCACAAAACAGAAGTGATTAATAACTGGCCAATACCAATAACTGAAACTGAATTACGTTCTTTTCTTGGATTAGCAAGCTTTTTTAGGAAATGTGTTCACATTTTTTCCCAAAATAGTAACACCCCTCCTTGTGTTGCTCGTGAGTATGAAATCTAAGAACTCAAAGAAAGTTGATCCAACGTCCAACATTAAATCAAAGTTTTAAATCATGATACTCCCAATGCAGATTCAAAGAAAAGAGTTTTGATACAAACATTGGACCTAAAGCAGAGTAAGTTGTGGTTGTCAAGAAATACAAAAACTCTTCCGACTTCATTAGGAATGTATTGGATGTTCCTGATGGTAAGTTTCTAAATCTGTTGATGTTAGTGTAGTTAATTTAAAGGGGAGGGGTGTGACCAGTTGCAAATCTTAGTGTTGATTTCTTTCACCAGATGGGCTGCATGGTCAACTGGTTTCACAGGTTATTCTTGAACACTAGGTAGTCTGTGATACGGTGTATACATGCAGCCCTTGGGAGATGTCTGTAAAGCCTGCTTTGTGGTTTTGCCCTTGTTCAACAATAGGTTGGCCCTCCGGCCCCTGGAAAGAGGCCATCACACCATGTATAACTCATGCGTGTTTACCTGAGGTCTTCCTTCATAAGATGAGGTATTTCTAGTGAGCAGGCACTTGACATACTGTCTTGTAATTTACGTCGATGTTCTCTTGTTTTTAGAGTTGGATAGTTTCAAATTGTATATGGGTCAAAGGAGTTTAAAGAGACCTCCTCTGATTCAGGGGTAAGTTTGAGAATACCAGTGGACTTCTTAAATAATCATGAAGTTGTACTTTAAGGTATTATTGTGGTATGTAGTTATATATGTATGAGTTGGGACCATTTATGTTAAGATCAATGAATCATTCCTTCAAAAACTTATCCTTACCTCTCTCTCAAAAACTGGCGTTGATTACATTCTTTCCAAAAGGAGACAAATCTAAGAAACTCTTTGGAAATTGGCGCCCAATTTCTCTTTTAAACTCCTCATACAAGTTGACACAATAATTGCAAAGGAACAAAACAGTTAAATTCAAGATAGAAATATAAATGAAAACACCATATTTCTATACCATATAATGTTCTGTCTAGAGGCGAATGAAGTACCAGGCATGCTTTTACTCATTGACTTTGAAAAGGTTTTTGACTCAATGGCTAGGCATTTCGCCTCTGCTTAGAAAACTTTGATTACCAGAGGATATAATGAAAAGGGTCCAAATCCATAATTCCAGGAATGTTAGGTTTCGAGGGTTATCCAGAGTGTACACCTCTCATAATTCTTTACCTTTGAAAGAGGTTGTAGGCAAAGAGACCCAATTTCATCATATTTGTTTACAATTTGTGCAGAAATCTCGCGACTTGTAATTAAAACCTCTGAAAAATTAAGGCTATCTCGATATATGGCAACGAAAACAATTGGACAATGTGTGGATGTAAATCACTTTTTTTGGATGGTACAGAAAAATCTTTGGAAGCATTACTTGGAATTTTAACAGATCTATAAGATACATCAGGCTTAAACCTTAATATACTAAAATCGAAGGCAGTATGGCTTGACTCCAAGAGGTTTTCTCAAGGTAAGCTATGTTCAGGCAAAGACCTGACTAAGGGCTTAAATTTGTATCACTAGAAATCAATTTTGATGTACTCGATCTGGCAAATATTACACAACTCAATTAATTGTGACACAGAAATGATGGAAATAGAAAATGTATTGTGTAATTGGAATAGGAGGATTATTTCCTTATTAGGCAGAATCCAAGTTACAAAAAAGGATTATTTGAGAAAAATTTACAAAAGATATAATAGATTTGTATGGTGAAGCAAACCACTAAAGAAAATCAAAGAATCAGTTATGGATATGGATTATAATAAAGGTGGGCTCGGGATGGTTAACATATTCACTTTTGAAAATAATTGTTTCAAGTCGAATTGGTTAAACAATTTTGACACAAGCAAGATTTTTGGACAATTACCTTCAAAATACCTTATTCCACACAAACTTATTAGGCATGTAAACCAAAGTATATTTCAGTATAAAATCACCCATATATTAGCATCCACAAATAAAAAGTTGAAAACCTGTAAAATTAAGGATAATTTTTGCGACCGTTGTAAGGAAGAAATTAAGATATAACAATACATCTCTTCTGTGACTCTCCAAAGAATATTAATATCTGGAGAGAGATTAAGTTAATTGGCTCAATTCTACAGGTTATAGACTGGCTTATTTAACAAATATTCAAATCATATTTACTGACCCAAAACTAGACCTGATAGTCAACAAGACTATTATCAACTAAATATCTTAAATACTCTAGGGAAAAAACTAAAAGTGTCACATTCCTTAGATGGTTAATACATTTCTTGAAATCAGAAAGCAAAATTGAAAGAAGTATTGCTACAAATAATAATCAACAAAGGCATTTTTGGGGTATGTGGTCACTTGCATGGAACAAACCTAACCCAACGATATCAAAATATGTCTACATTATCACTTTTTTATGTCAAACAATTATCAATTCTCATCGCATTATTATAAGTTTATATACAAAATGTCTCAGTTGCTTCTCTCTGGCTCTTGTGAATATTGACCATGCATTCAAAAAGAAAAGAAAATCTGGAACCAAGCTGGGAAGGCTTGGTGTCAATTTTTTTTAAATGGTTCTTAGTATTTAGGACTATATTTGTAACTACCAGTGGACATCTCCTTCAATAAGATTGAAGTTGTACTTTGGTTTATACTGTAATGTGTATTATTTTGGTGATTTCTATGCTATGCAGTTATATATGTATGATAGTTGCATGTGTGTTCTTATGATGTCTGATGTATATTTTGCTGGGTTTTTTTGTCAGAAAAATAAAACTCGACGGGGAACATAAGTCTGTGTTTGTGTTCCCTGAACCGAGTCAGCCCGGTACACTTTAAACTTGCATTTTACAAGCAAAAATTTCACATAAATTTAGAATTAAAAGGGGTTGACCTTCCCTGAACTCCATATCATTTAAATCTGTCATAAAACCGTATTCCCAAGTTGTGTCATATGCTTTTTCAAGGTCGAAAAAGATAGACAGCAAATAATCTCCATTTAAAAAACCTTCTCTTCAGTTTCCCAAATATCGCTTAAGACTTTAAGAAAATAAAGCACTGTAGATGTTTTAAAATTTGGTAGTGTATATGGTTCAGTGCAGGAGCTGAGTCATGGGATTTGCCAAGCACATTCCTGAGGTCATATATAGAAAGAGGTTGGTTGTAATTTGGTCCTGTATTTTCAGATAGAAATCCAAGTGGGCCTCTCTTGTCTATGCGGTGGAATTTTGTTAAACAATGCGTGGAAGAGGAATTGTTGGATATTGCTTCTCCAATGATGTTAGCAATATACTTTCGTTCTGTTATTTTCTGCCCTTTCTTTTCAATATGTTTCATAGATGGACTGCCCCTCTATAACCTTCATTTTACGGATCATGTCCCAGCATTTATTCACTGAAGTTCTGACATTTAATTTTGATACACATTCTTGCCAACTTATTGTTGGCACAAATGACCTATCTTGCGTTGGCCTTTTTAATATGATATTCTTGTAAATTTGTATGTGTGGGAAATCTTTCAAAAGTTCTAAGAGATATCGATTTCTATCTACCGTAACACTCCATGTACAATCCATGAAATGTGAAGGAGAGCACATGGTGATATCTTTAGATGTAAAAGAACCAGTTTGCTGTATGTACATGGGTTGGGGTGTCATCATTAAAAAGACATTACTTTTTGTCATGAATGTTTTGTTCTTGACAAATGTTAAGAAGCCACTATGTGCCCTATCCATATCATCTATTGTACGAGATTTATAAGCGTTATAACCTAAATAAGTCATTTAATCATCCTTAAAAAAAATTGTTTATTGGGGAACAAAAAACAGGAGCATTTTACTTTTGAGCTAATAATTGAAGTTCCTGATGATTGGCCAATAGGCCCCTACAGTTCACCGAATAATGAAGTCGCTAGCTATGATTAAAGAAAGGAGAAAAGAAAGAGATATGCAGTTTGAAATCAATAAAAGTGTCATTTTGATAGTGTGAGGTGTACTCTAGCCTTCGGTTAGTGTGGCCTCGATACATCCTCATAGTCCATCGTCTCAAATGAACTCTCTCTACGGTATTGTGAGAGATGATCAGATGATCTTTGGAATGGTCTAGAGCCTAAGAAATTTCTCCTTGGCTCCTGACTGCCATCCTGAGGGGCAATGATAGGTTTTAGACCATTTAATAGACTTTGTATTTTGTGATGGCTTTGGAGGAATTTTTGTCTTTGCAGTGGTTGTTTCAATGACATTTGCAGGTTGTTGGGATGAATAATTTACTGTTTGTGTTGATATTTATTAAGTGAGATGGGAGTAATGTTTCTTTCTGGTGAAGAAAGGATTGTGAAATCTGAGTAGCTAAATCTAGATGGGCAGAAATTTTGAGATTGCTGTTATGGACAGGCATTTTAGACCTCTCTATAGCTTATAGCTGAACTGAAATATTTGGGCTGCAATACAAATTAAGTTCAAATAGCAGCTTTAATTCGGGAGCGAAAACCCTCATTGTGTACACCTATTGCAAAGACTATTTCCTTGTCCTGTACCTTTTATATTGAGAAAAGACCCAAAGATGTCAACACCATCTTAACCCTTATGCTGGTGGTGGCTAATTCTGCCAATACAAAATGATGATTAAAATCTGAAAAATGACTGAATTTCTGGCCTCATCTGAGTGTACTCAGCAAGAGCTATCAAATAAGTACCAACATGACACAGTTTAGGTTTCCAAAAACCGTTGCGTCCTTCTGCTAGGGACATAAGTAGCCTCAGCACTGCAAGGGTTGAGTTAACACGTTTGCCCTGATCCCAAAGTGTTCACATCTCTCAGGTCTCACTACATATATTTAAAAGTTCTATAAGGAGTAAAATTGTATATAAATGGGAACACTTGATAAGATTTCCCACAAAAAGAAGCAACAACAGAGACACTAGTTTAGCTTTGTTCTTTTGTTTATTGGAATTTCCAATTGCTCACTTCCAACAAATGGATAGTTAACCTGACACAGCCATCCACTGTATTTGGGAAGTGGGCTTTACCCACTGTACATACATAGTCTACATACTCTCCAACAGTTGGCGTTTTATAAAGGTGTACTGGAGTTGAATGAGATGAGATGTGTATGGAGGCAGGCAAGCTGCACTACCAGAGATACGATTCTACACTCTAATCAGCAATTGTGAAATTTCTTTTCTTTTCACTTTTTCTGCAATACTACAGTTTATTTGTGAGTAGACAGTAGTTAACCCTTTGGCTGCTGGTGGTTATTTTGGTAAATACAAAATGATGCAAAAAAGTTGGAAAATTACTTGAAACCATGGCTTATGGGTACTCATCCTGAGCTTTCCAATGAATACCAGCATGACAGGGTTTAGATGCTTTTCAAAACATTTTGCATTTTTTTGCTATGGACGAAAATAGTCTCAGCATGGAAAAAGGCTTAACTAGGTAGAAAACCAGAGTATCAATGGGAACCACCAATTAATCGAAAATCAACGAACATCTGAGACAGTTCTATAAAACACCTCATGACATTTTAAAGGGATTACCTTCCATAATGCTAACATTGACACGAGTTTGCAGAAATACTATTACTCACTTTTTAGGGGGACTTCGCCACCTTCACACATGCACAAACTTGCTAGTGAAAAAATGCCCTAACCAAAAACTAAACACAGGTACACTGCGTTCAGCTCAGGAGAAGAATCACAGCTTTCCTCATGTAGCATCAGTTTTTATTTCCAATTAATGCTTACAAATCTAGTATACTAGTAGTCAGAGAAATTCAGCAATACTGTATAACTGGTTAATTTGGCGTGTACTTACGTTGGCGTTTTTTTCAAAAAAGTATTTTCCCTGTATTTATTTTGGCGTCTGGAGCAGTCAGAACAACGCCATCTTTATGGAGACATATTTTTATGTGATCTTTAATTTGGCGGTGATGGGAATTCGCCAAAAAAAGCCAAATTAAAAACCACGCCAAATTAACCAGTTATACAGTATCTCAAAAATAACATTACATTAAAAATATTGTTTTTCATGAGAGAAACTGCCATTTTCCATTCAAGTAGATTTGAAATTTCACATTGATTTTTCAAGATATTTGCACTTCCATCAGAAAATAACACAGCTCTTTGATTAACTTCTTATTGAGGCTGGTACTATAAAAAGTAAAAAAGGGAGTTTTTAATAGCTATAGTAAACAGATTATTACCTAGTACATAGAAACAACTTGAAGGGAATGTCCCTTTTCTGTTCTATACTAAATGCTTAGCTCTTCACATTCTAGTAGAAACCACACTGAACAATTCAGAAACACAAATTGACCCAGGCTGGCTTGTGGATTTAACAAATGAAGAGTACATATCCAGCAATGGAAGTCACTGACCATTTACATCAGTAACAATTCTGAAACAAAATGACCCCGGCCAGCGTGTGGATTTAACAAATCTAGAGTACATATCCAGCAATGGATGTCACTGAGCATTTACGTCAGTAACAATTCTGAAACAAAATGACCCAGGCCAGCATGTGGATTTAACAAAGTTGGAGTACATACCCAGCAATGGAAGTTACTGACCATTTACGTCAGTAACAAATCAGAAAGACAAAATGACCCAGGCCAGCGTGTAGATTAAACAAAGCAGCTGGAGTACATATCCAGCAATGGGAATTACTGACCACATGTCTGAAGCAGAAAAAACAGCCTGACCGTCTTTGTGACCTCTCTGACCAGAATATTTCTAGAAAAATATTTGTAAGAGAAATGTTGATTAGATCTTGACCTACAACTCACCCTAAAACATTTAGTAGTACTCTGCTGAATTTCATAGTCATTCTCAAAAGCATCATAGGTTTTGGCAAGCTCCTCAGGTGTAGTCCGGGGTCGAAATTAAGCTTTTATCCAGGGAGCCCAACTGCATCTTCAAAAGCTACCTAAAGGTGTTCTGTACAGAAAACAGTACATCTTTGGGCTCCCTGCAGAAATTTGAGGGAGCAGCAGGAGAATTCAAGGGTGCCCTGAGCTCCTGGCACCCCCTAATTTTAGGCCCTGGTAGCGGAGTTAACCCATTAATGCGACAGATTCTCAAAATATTTGAAGGAGAGTTGTGTTTTGGGTTTTGATCAACTTTTCTCTTAACACATATTTTCTGAAAATTGCTTTTGCTAGAGAGATATCAGCGATTGACACCGAATTAGTCAGGCGGTTTTGAGCACTACAGGCATGCATGGGATTACGATGAGCCATCTGACTCCTCTTAACCCTTATGCTGCTGGTGGCTAATTTGGTCAATACAATAATGAATACCAACATAGCAGGGTTTAGATGGTTTTCAAAAATTTTCCCGTCCTGGTGCTTTGGACGAAAGTGGCCTCAGCATTGTAAGGGTTAAGTCAGTCATTCCATATCAGACTCCCTCCTCACCCAGTCTGTGCTACACGCTGCTGTTTCGTACTGCTACTACTGCTATTCTCAAATAAAATAATGTAACGAGCTAAAAACAGGAAACTCTTATGCTGGTGGTGGTTGATTTGGCCAATACAAAATGATGCAATAAACCTGGAAAATGACCGAATCCCTGGCATATGGGTACTCATCTGAGAGTACTCCGTGTGGGCTTTCCAATGAATACCAATGTGACAGGGTTTAGATGATTTTCAAAAATCTTTGCATCCTTGTGCTTTGGACGGGAGTAGCCTCAGCATTGGAAGGATTATAACCCATCCATGCCTGAAGCAGCCAAAAAAGCCTGACAATTTTGAGAATGTCTCTTCAACAAAAGTAAGGTTGGGAAATTATTTGATGGAGAAATGTTAATCAGATCGCTACCCACAATCTTCCTTTTAATATTTTGCAATATTTTATTATCATTCTGGGGTTAATATCAAAAGTATCATAGATACAGACAACAATATTCTAAGTGATTCTTCGGTTCATCTCAGACTGCCATTTCTCCCGAGTGATGACTGTTCTGAAAATCGTCCAACATGGGAAGGACACCTTAACCCATTAATACTCACAGCAGCCAAACGCAGTCTCACAATTCCAATGATATTTTGAAGGCAAACGCAAAGTCTGGGAAATATTTGATGGAGAACTGTCAATCAGAACATTACCTTCAACTTTCCTTCAAATATCTTGTAAAACCATTCTCAAACTCTAAGTTATTGTCAAAAGTTACTTAGATCCAGACGACTATTTCAGGAGTAACTCTTAAGCATTAATGGGTTAATGACTACAAAGCCAACCTTCCATCTTGGCCCCGACAAAAATCATGATTGGATAAAACACTGTTCATACATCATGCACCGGATCAATGATCAAGATTACACTCTGGCGACGGAATTGCAGTTCAAACATCAACTAAATGTAACAATAATGTAGTTATAGATACGTGTATATGCAATGAATTCTAGAAAAAAATACAAAAGGTCAGCATATTTCACTAAAGCATTTTTATAATCTACTATTTCCATCAAATGAAATCATGATGATAAAGCGTACTTTGGTGGCCTTAAGGGCACCTCCGGTCGACATCCTGCACATGAGACGCAATGTTCCATACATAAAGAATCTGTACATGTAGCGGCAGTTCGAATACCACATTGACTCTGGTGTGGACACAGTTCATCTTGAATACAAAAATGGTTTGCTATATAGGTATGGCAAAGTCTGATATCCGCAGCAGTCTTGTGACTGTCAGTCTGTCATGTGACTGACAATCAGCCAATCAGGATGCGGGTCCTCCGCTCTTTGAAGGACTGACATAGCTGACAGCAAACACTGTGGTTCGGTTACAAGGATTTCATCTACGCACGGCTACTGTAGAACTAGACCAATCTGAAAAGAAAAGAAAGGAAAATGAGGAAGTAGTTAACTCTCTCTTGAACTTATCCCCTAGGAAATTATATATCTAATGTTTTATTTCCAGGGGGGGCAGGGGGGGGATTTTCAGTTTCATTACAACTTCATGGCTCGTAAATAAGCTTTTATCCAGGGAACCTAACTGCATCTCCAAAAGCTAACTATATAGAAAACAGTACATCTTTGGGCTCCCTGCAGAAATTTGAGGGAGCCGCAGGAGAATTCAAGGGAGCCCTGGGCTCCTGGCACCCCCTAATTTCGGCCTTGAATGAATGAATGAATGAATGATTGCTTAACGGCACATCGGCACACAAAGGCCATTTAGTGCCATAAAATTTGTGTAAAACAATGGTCCTTTGTTAATGTTGAAAACAATAACAAAGCAATAGATAATAAAAAATGATAACAAAACGATGAACAACTTCAAAATATAATTTCCGTATAACAGGTTGTTTCAAAAGGAACTATAAATTCTTAAAAGGTCTTACAATCGGTAAAACAGACCAATCTCATGTAAATAAGATAAAATGCTGTCTGGAAATATCCACATTTTCTCCCACTCAGGAGCCTGCAATATATGTGGGTCACCAGTAAAGGATTTTGATCTTTTTACACTTGATTTGCTGTTCAGGATATTGAGATGCATTTTGGGACACTATTAGGTAAAATATGGGGAGATAAAAATTGGAGAAAAAACACATTCTCAACAAAGTGCTCCAGTTGATAATTGATAAGTCCATTCACAAATTTGGCTCCTATTTATAATTTACTATCTGGGGCCAGTTGCACCAACGTGACTCTGGCTCAAACCCAGGCTCAAGGCTCAACTTGATTGTCTACAACAATAGACGTATTGTTGTAGACTATCAAGTTGAGCCTTAAGCCTAAGTCACGTTGGTGCAACTGGACCCTGGTCACAAAATCACATGTTCCATTTGCCCCTACATGACCATTTAGATCAATCCCTGCACCCCTAAGTTATAAGAAGTAAAGTAAGGATGTGTGAGACTTACTTGTTGTGGTACCATACTAGGACATCTCCAGTTATAGAGATAGTATTGTAGGTTGCCATCGCCAATTCCAAACTTGAGTTTCTCAAGAAATTGTTTGTTATCCATCAGATCCAATGCATTGAAAACATCAAAATCCATCTGCAATCAAAAGTGAAAAGGAATGCTAGAATTCAATGCCAATTCGAAACAATGATCATCAATCTTTTGCCATTACATTAAAACTACAGGGAATCTGATTTCTTTATAATTCTGATTCGTTGTTTTTGTATTTTCTGGCCAATACTGACCTATGCAAATAATGATTTTTTCATGTCAATTTTACGTTGTAATTAATTGTGCAGGCAGACTTTACTCTCCACGTCTCTGTGGTCTTTGACTACAAATAATAGAAAGTCATGAAGAATTTCATTATAACTTTATTGTCTTAGTGCATAAAATGGAAATGATTTTGAAAAAGACTGTTGGCATGTCTAAATATGAAAGGATGGTATCAATTCTCAATCCCATTCCATTATTCTGTTCTTGATTCATGACAATCAGTTGGGTATCGAAAAATATTGATGACAGACCTACCTGAAACCAGCCTCTAGTTCTGTTGAACATGTATTCTTAGTAGTATTTTGAATAAATCATACATATGTTGTGAAAAAAGTGGGCGTGGCACTTACACTTTTGGCTACAATGAGTGTGTCGTGCATGAGATCATGCCACGGGGTGGCACCACTAGCGCTGTAGAAGGAATAGGCAAAAAGTGGGCGTGGCACTTACATTTTTGGCTACAATGAGTGCGTCGTGCATGAGATCATGCCACGGGGTGGCGCCACTAGCGATGTAGAAGGAATAGGCAAAAAGTGGGCGTGGCACTTACATTTTTGGCTACAATGAGTGCGTCGTGCATGAGATCATGCCACGGGGTGGCGGCACTAGCGCTGTAGAAGGAATAGGCCGCCTTCAGAGACTTGTGCACCGGGTGGTTCATCACTGTTGAGGGAAGAGTGTAGAAGCTCACAAAGTCAGTAATTTTCCCATCACTCTGAAAAGTAAGAAGAACATGCATTGCAATAGTGCATACATTACATAAGTGAATACTATTTTAGCATGAACAAATGCTTTTCAATTGCACACTTAACATAGATATTTCAATGGTATTTTGCATAGCATAGCATCCTGTTTGTCTCTTTCATGTCCCTCTCAGACTCCGTAGCATTAATAATCCTGAACTGAGAGTTTCTTTTTAAGTTTAGCATCAAACTAACCGATTTGATGGCCGATTTCTATTCATCTTTTTTTGCATGTTTGGGGATTGCACAATAAATACAGAGGTACATACTTATGAGATATTACATAAATATTTGGACATTATTATATTTGTTCTTTGTTCTTATCGTAAATATTCTGGTAATAGTATTTTTTTGATGTTGAAACTTTTTTTATTTTTTGATAGTTTTTATTTCATTCTCCAACATGTCAGCAAAAAACAGGTACAGATTGGTACTCGCAATAGAGTGTAACAATGTAATTAATGTTGAAACTTGGTATGTTAGACTGTGAGCTGATTCAGCTTGAAAGATAACAGACCACTTTTCTAAAATATGATGATGAATACCTACCTCAACCACAAAACTATCTACAATTCCTGGTCTAGGAATGAACCAGTGTCGGAATTCTTCCTCTGTGAAGACAGGTGCAAGGTCAAACCTGCTCAGGTACTGAAATCAATAAGAGGAGAATCATGTACAACAAACCAATTTGGTCCCGACTATCAGGGCTCAAAATTAGGGGGTGCCAGGAGCCCGGGGCTCCCTTGAATTCTTCTGGGACTCCCTCAAATTTCTGCAGGGAGCCCAAAAATGCACTGGTTTCTAAGTATAACACCTTTAAGTGGCTTTTGAAGATGCAATTAGACTCCCAGGGGAAAAAACACTTTATTTCGAGCCCTGGCTGTTCTATTTGTTGCCAGTGTGATCTGGAGTAAAAATCAGCATTGAAGCATAAATTCAAAAACATGAAATTAGATCTAGTGAGTAGTTTCAGATTAACAAAAATCTCCTCATTTGTGCTCTAATTTCAAATTATTTATGAATTATTTAAAAATGAGAAATAATTGAAATCAGAGGTACCACATAGTTTCTGATTAATGATTTTAGCTAGACTTTCGTATGAGACTTCTTACCAAAATGGACTGGCAGATTTGGGGAGCTACATGTGGATACCCACACTGAGAGGCAGTGGAATTCTGAGTGCAACAGGCATGCATGGGTTAGTAAATAGATGTGGAAGTAACATTAATGCATTAAGGTATGGGGGACAATGATATTCATTTCACCAAGCATTCTTGGAAAAGATGAGGGAGAAACAACTTAATAAACCTAAACAACAAATCCCCTTCAAATAGACGGTGAAGTCATGCTTACATCCAAGCTTGAATATATAATCCAGACAGCCTTTGTCTCTAGGCATAAATGGCCTTGCATTTAAGTATTTACAATAAATTGGATAACAAAACATATTGTCTGTAGTACAAGAAATTTAAATATATCTGACAAGTTTTCTTCTTCTGCACTTAACCCATCCAATGCTGAGGCTACTTTTGTCCAAAGAACACTGATGCAAAGATTTTTGAAAACCCTGTCATGTTGGTATTCATTGGATAGCTCTCACTGCATACTCTCAGATGAGTACCAATGTGCCAGAGCGTGTCATTTTTCAGTTTTTTTGCATCATTTTTTATATCGGAGAAATTAGCCACCAACAGCATAAGGGTTAATTATGATAAATTCATTGATTTAGAAGCAAATATTGTTGTTGTATTTTGTTACCTGTGAGAGGACTTTGTGGGCTTCAGGAAGGTCAGCTGCTGTGAAAGGTCGGAACCCTGGCGTTCTACATTGCTGAAAACAGAACACATAAAACAGTTAGGCTGGACATTATTTAGCCTGGTTCTATTAAACACTCCCTCGTGTGGCAGTTGTGTGAACTAATTGGCCAACAGTAGGCCACAAGTCCCTATCTAGTATAGGTGCAGGCTTCTATATATAATAAAGTAAAATCATAATAGAGCCTTGTAGCTAGGCTAGACGTTATTGTGACAATTCTTTGATTATGTGTGAGCTTGCTCGCAAGTTCAGCTTCATGATCAGCGCCTGCTGAGGCATTTACTAGTTAGCAGCATTTGGGGAAAGAGAGTCATCACACACACATAGGTGATCAGCTTTTGTCTCTAGAGTTAAGTGAGATTCACCTATTTCTTCTGCACCTGACATGCGGTCTCTGCACAACTTTGCATGTTCTACCAAAATATTACACCCTCAATCAAAAATTTCACCTCTTGAATTGAGTCTTTCTGGATACAGTAGAAAGATTGGAAACAGGATTAAGGATATGTAAGCCATTTGTAACTTACTTCAGGTAGCTTATAGAGCTTGAGGGTGCGCTGCATGGTCATGTTGCGGCTCAAATGAGAAAACTTCACGTCAATCAACTTGCGAGGATTCAGCGATCTATGCCAATATCTGAAACAACATACAGTAAATATAAGTTATTGACAGAACACATAAATCAATAAATCAATGTAATATAAATACTTTTTCCTAATGGTACAAATTACTGACTACTGGTTTTGGTAAAACTACACCAGCCATATAAACATCCTGAAATGATTCCTTACAGTTAACCCTCTGTAACAGAACATCTAACCTAAAAATATAGGTTATTGACAAAACATCATCCTATTTACATAAGGAGCTTATACATGATCTAAAAATGACATACCTTGATGAAAGAAGCAATACATTACAACGTTTAGAATTGAATGTTTTGTTCCTGTTATCATTCAAAATATTCCTAACCCTTTCAATGCTGAGACTACTTTTGTCTAAGGCACAAGGACACAAAAATCTTTGAAAATCGTCTAAACCCTATCATCTTGGTATTCATTGGAAAGCTCTCATCGAGTACTTTCGAATGAGTACCCATTTGCCAGGGTTTTTCAGCTTTTTTCACATTATTTTGTATTGATCAAATTAGCCACCAGCAGCATAAGGGTTAACATATTATCATATATGATATTATTCAAAGTTGTTAATCATTTTGTATTGTGTAGATTCAATATAGAATATTGGAGATGCAGATCAACTTACGTACAACTCCCTACTGGTTTTGGTAAGACTACACCCGCCGTATGGACAGCCTGAAATATATCCTTACAGTTGACTCTCTGTGACGGTACAACTTACCTACAACTCCCTACTGGTTTTGGTAAGACAACACCTGCCGTATAGACAGCCTGAAATATATCCTCACAGTTGACTCTCTGTGATGGTACAACTTACCTACAACTTCCTACTGGTTTTGGTAAGACTACACCTGCCGTATAGACAGCCTGGAATATATCCTTACAGTTGACGCGGCGAGTGATTTCTCTGATCAAGACTGGTGCTACACGCTTCGACCGAAGCTTCTTGTGAACGCAGAGGAAGTTGATTTCTACCATTCTCTGGTTGCTGAAATGAGAAGCAATACTGTCATTGTATTGTATTGTATTGTATTGCATTGCATTACATTGTAATATTGCATTGTATTGCATTGTATTACATCGAATTGCATTGTATTGCATTGTATTGCATAGCATTGCATCGCATTGTATTGTATTGTATTACATTGTGCACATTGTAATGTATTGACTGTATTTGGTTTATGAAAAATCATACATTACATGCATTGAAGTATAACATTAAATTGGAGAAACATAGATAAAAATATAAACACATGAGATTAGTAGAAAATTAGCTAAACGCAAAATACAAAAGAGGAAATTGGTATAATAAGTCTACACAGAGTGAATATGAATGTCAAACAGTCCAGTAGCCAGATCAAGAAGTTTTTTTTAATTATTATTTTTTTAAAGAGTTCGCCACCCTTTTTTTAAGAGTGACTCAGACATGTAAGAAGGAGAGCTTTTTGTTGTATATGCAGACGACACAGATAGCATGAACAATGATATGAAATGAATATGAAACTCTTCAAAGTAATCTCTCCCAATAATTGGGCGACAGACAATATAGAGTATAAAATGAAGGTTTTCAGTGGTTGCCCCAGTTTATAGAGGAATCGAACACCTATTTGCCCCGGCCTGGGATTGAACTCTGGACCCCATGCCTCCCAGCACTCAGGCCGACAATCTTGCTACTGTCTGGTCTCACATCAAGAAGTTAGGTTAACCTGAGAGCAGGAAAATTTCTGGTGGTATCCTGGCTAGCTGCTGTACTAACAAAACATGCTCAGGATAAATTGAAGTTATACAGTAAAGTATATACTATGAAATAAACATTCACATCATCTAGAATATAACAAATGGAATAGAATGAAGAGATGTAGTTCTAATAAAATGAAAAAAGAATTCAAAATGTTCAAGCCTGCTCAGGGAAAGATGCCCGCTACTAGTCTAGCTCAAATCCCTACAACCAAAACAATATACAACAAGCAATTACAGGTAGCAGCTAGTGGTCGGACAATTAATTGAAAACTTGAGCATTCGATTGTGGCTAAACCAGCTCGACTCGTTCGACAGACATTTGACATAATCGTTTGTGCTCAAATGTTTGTAACTCGCCCAATATGTAAAACAACAAAGCAATTACATTGTTTGCCTTAAACCTGGCCAAAATCTGGGTGAAAAACATGAACGTTTTCTCTTTTTTCTTAAGTTACTTAAGTGTCAGTTGCAAGTCACGCCATGTTTGGTGCATGGATTTTCAATTGCCGTGGTACACTGCATGTGTGCCTGGCAAGTGCCGGCGCATGCCGCGGTACAATAATGTTTTAGATAAAAAGGAACTTACTGGTCGTAAATCTTGATATTTGCCGGCACAGCACTGATGAACCCTACGAGCTTTCCACTCTTGACCACGCGCACACCACAGTGCCACTCTCGCAGCCAGCCGGGGGGCTTCAACGCCCTGAAAACACAAACAAGCTCCACTCAAAAACACTTTCAGAATGCCCGGAAAACATAAATATTTTCCCTATCAAAAGAACACTCAGGAATTTCAGACTAAAATTTAACACATTTATGCTTGTGACAGCCCGAATCTGAATACTAGTATTTTGGTGTGCATTTGTTTCAATACCTCGAAAACAAATATCTTCCCTATCAAAAGATCCTTCAGGAATTTCAAAGTTAAATTTAACCCATTCATGCTTGTAGTACACAAAAAAATCTGAATATTTTGATATTACATTTGTTTCAATACCCTGAAAACAAATATTTTTCCTTTTCAAAAACACTTTCAGGAATTACAGACTGAAATTTAAACCCATTCATGTTTGTAGTTCCAAAAAAGGACCAAATATTTTGGTATTTCATTTAGATATTTCAATTTTAGTTACTTCTTCTATTCTGGGCGAGTTAGCCTACTGCTACACTTACCAGAGAAGAAATTCTGGAGAGTAGTCAAACCTAAACATGTTGTCATCATCTTCCACGTAGTTCTCATTGAGAAGTGTGTACAACTCCTTCAACTGAAAACAAACAGTGGGAAAATAATAACATCACTGCAAATGACAAATCAATAAGGATCTCATAATAATAAGACACTGAAAAGGTGAAGGAAAATTTATTAAGGTAATTTCAACCAAGAAGTAGCAACAACACATGACTAGGAAATTGAGACAAATGTAAGGATAGCGAGCAGATACCATAACTTCACGTGTATAAATCTTTACACTGAAATCAGGGTTGCGTCTTATACACAAAGCTTTAGATCTCTGGATGTTGAGAAACAGACAATAAACTGGATGTTCCGGTTGAGAAACAGACAATAAATTGGTGTTCCGCATTGAGAAACATGCAATAAATTTTATGTTATGGTTGAAAAACAGGCAATAAACTGGAAGTTCCGCATCGAGAAACAGGCAATTAACCCCAGATGTTCCTCATAGAGAAACAGGCAATAAATTGGATGTTCCTTGTTGGGAAACAGGCAATAAACTGGATGATCCTTGTTGAGAAACAGGAAATAAACTGGATGTTCCTTGTTGGGAAAAAGGCAATAAAATGGATGTTACGTTTTGAGAAACAGGCAATAAACTGGATGTCCCATGTTGAGAAACAGGCACTAAAATGGGTGTCCCCGATTGAGACACAGGCAATAAACTGGATGTTCCAGTTGAGAAACAGGCAATAAACGTGTTTGTCCTGTGCTTAGAAACAGGCAATAAACTGGAAGTTCGGTGTTGAAATGTACTCACGATGAAAGGATCACCAAGATCCAGCGTGTCCCATTGGAAGCCACCAGGAAGACTGTAGGGATCCTGACGGACCTCGGCCTGAGGGCGATCCTCTTCGATTGGCTCGTTCTTGGTGATCTTCTCGTTGAATTTGGGTACTGGTTGCGTATCCCAGAACTGGTAGGTCTTCTTCTGGGCGTCCTCGATGCTCTTGGGCGGGTTCTGCTGGATGTTGATCAGCTCCATCGCTTTCTGGAGCTTCTGCAGGTCAGCGATCGGCAACGGCTGCAAATAATAGCAATAATAGTTATAATAATAAGAATAATGATAATAATAATAACAACATCAATAAGAAGAATTAGAATCATGAGAATAAGAATCAAAATAATAAGAATAATAAGAAAAAGAATAAGAATGATAATAATAATAACAATTATAATAATAATAATTATAATAATAATAATAATAATAGTAATAATAATAATAATAATAATAATAATAATAATAATAATAATAATAATAATGATTTTTTTCATGAGGGTGCTTCAGGCCACACAGTTGAAAATTGTTCAAGCTTAGCATGTTGCCATGGTAATAAATAGAAATTGTTTTCCCACGGTCACACAGTGCAATTAGAGCAAAAATAAAATGTTACCTGGAAAATATTTTTGTTTTAAGAAATATTCTTAGTGATAAATGGTAGGCAAAAAGTTGAGCTGTTCATGTTTTTTAATCGGAATAGGTATTCCGATCCCACCATGCTTTCGATTCAAAATGTCATGAAAAGACTTGGGGTAGGACCAAAAAAATAGGGTAGGTAGGGTTACAGGAAAAAAGCAATTATTTTTAAAGGCCTTATCACACATTTAACTAGGGAGTATACTCAAGGCCTAGAAAAATAAATTGTTTTTTTTTTTACTGTTTAAACGGTCCGAAAAAAAATAGGGTAGGTAGGTCGGTAATTTATTATTATTATTAGTGGTTGGACGATTAAGCAAGAACTCGAGCATTTGGTTGAGGTGAGGCCGACTCGACCCGTTTGAATGGCTTTTGAAATAATCGATTATTTTAAATGTGAAATTTCTGAATAAATTTTGCGAAATTGAGCGGCCAAAACATACAAAAACAACAGATTTCGTTAATTGATATGGAACGGCTCCGTGTCAACACTCAAATCTATTGCGCCATATTTGGTGCATCGATTCGTCAATTGCTGCAGTACACTGCATATGTGCCTGGCATTTAAAATCGTTTCCCTTAAAATTACGGCAATGTGGCCGTAAAACTCAAACTGAATCGATTAATTGTTCGCAAAGTTTTGGTCAAAAATAAGTGTTTCATGCATATTTTACATCGATTGGGAGTTGGGAGGGTGGAAAAAACTTTAGGGTATGAATTTCTTTGGAAAAAAACTTCTTAGGTAGGGTTACAGGAAACAAACAACTTTTTGTTTTAGGCCCAAGCGAAAAACAAGTGGGGATATATCTTACCTTGACCCCTGCGGAGCTAGCGGCCTCGGCTTTCATCCCCTCCTCCCCCGCTGCAGGCAGCTGGCCGTCAGAGTCTCCGCTGGAGCGCTCCATCTCGCGGCTACGCTTCTTCTTCTTCTTACTCTTCTTCCTCGCGGCATCCAGGCTGAAAACAGAGAAGGCAAAAGTGACTTAGAGTTCTGATCATAGTCTTAGCAGTTGTGGCGTACGGGTCTTTTTGGACACCCAACCCCTCAAAAATCAGCCCTCTGGACACCTAAATCTTTTGTGAGGAATTTCTTCAAATGTCAATCTCGAGCATATAGTTGAATTTTGTAATTAAAGTATAATTCCCATGGAATGATGGAGACAAGGAGAATGCATAATTCAAATATACCCATTATTGACATTCCGTTGCAACACTTTTGGGAGTCAATGATTTTCTTCACATCTACCATAGAAAAACATTTCTAAAATAAATATCTAGAGTACCCGGGCCATACATGCTGCTTGTAGATGCAGATTCATCTAGGGGCAATAAAAAAATTCAAAGGCAATCCCTCTTTTTTGTCAGATTACTGGAAGGGCAATCTAGAAATATATTGGAAGTCATTATTCCCTGGGTTTGAGAGACTATCCCACAGTGTTCAGGGTATTAGCCAGGATTAAAGAGTCTGGGTGTCCAAAATTGGCAATTATAAACCTTTTGGGCGTCCTATTATATTGAGATTACAACCATAAACATGTATTTACTCATTAAAAATAGGGATTAAGTCCTTACATAATGTCATGGAAATTATATTGAGGTGTAAAAACTTAAATTTTATGCTTGAAATTGACATTTTCAAAAGTTACTCCCCAAAATATTTGGGTGTCCTGATGGGTAATTTTTGAGGGTGTGGGTGTCCAAAGGATACCCAGACGTCCTGCTGGCTATTGCGCAGAGCTGCCTGTCAGGACAGTGCTCGTACTGAAACTCTACCCCGGAATATGTGAGTGCCAGACAGAATTCATAATATCATTCCTAGTCTTCACCGGGACTTTGTCACCATGGCAACAAGATATCACGCTGCTCCAGCACAAGGGTCTTAACTCAACAAACACTAAGTACTGCATTTAATATATAAAGATTATGATAGAAATGGTTGTATTAAAACAATATCTTATTCTCAAGAAGTGAAGGTTAAGGCCAGTAGACATTGAGTGAACACAGGGCCCCGAGCAGGTAACATTTTTCAAAATGGCTGAGGGGCAGGTAAAAATCAGGGTGTGCCTGCCCTACATGGCAGGTAAGATTTCTTCATAGATACTATAACACAAGGGAAATCCAACATTTTTTTAACAGTACAAATAAAGCTATAGCAGGAAAACGGTCCATCGGTACAGGCATGTCAAAATTGTGTCAGGCAGTTAGAAATTAAAGTTTACGTGCCCTACATGGCAAGTGCCTTCAAAAGTTAATGTTGAGCCCCGAAACAACAGTCACAAATCAGAAACATCCTGGTGAATATTGAACAAACTAATTGCTTGGCCTAAAGTTTTAGAAGTCAGCTTAGACCACCAGAAGTATTTCCATTTATATAATTGTAATGCACATTGATTACTGCTTTACTTTTTTTGCTTGACTATCAATTGAGAAAGGAAATATTCAACATACATATCAATTCTTGTTCAGGTGCCTTTGGCACAAACTTGAAGAATAACAAGTTAAAAACAAAACTCTATTGTTCGGTGCATGTGGGGTATAAAACCAGCTTGGCTACGAGTTGATCTGTCCCCCTTTCTAACTCAAGGGCTGGTTGCCACTTATCTTACCAGAATAACTAGAACCATTCTGATAGTCCTGATGAGTATTGTCAGTAGAGTAAAATTCTGGTTGGTTTCAGCACAGTTGTTTGATGTCAATAACTCCTGTTTCAAAATAGATCTCAAATGATGCTGTGATATTATTAGTTCTGTAAGTTACAGAAAGTGTCAATGTTCAATTGATTTAGATATTTGGGAATTGAAACTTCCATATTTTTGTAAGCATTTTATTATGTGAAAACAGTATGATCTAAGGTGACATTGTATAGATGATGGATAACACTGACTGTGATATTCTTAAAGAGATGATTATTCAACCTGTGCCAGGTTACATTTGGACCTGTTTTTATACAATATTTCCCTTGTTTATAGTTAGGGTTCGGATGCACAGAGATTTTTTGAATCGATTGATCGAAAAATATTTCGAACAATTAATCGATTCGGTTCGAGTTTTACGGCCACATTGCCGTAATGTTAAGGAAAACGATTTCAAACATTATTGTGCCGCGGCATGCACTGGCACATGCCAGGCACTTGATGAATCGGTGCACCAAATATGGCGCAATAGATTTGTTTACTGTTGAGTGTTGACACGGAGCCGTTCCGTGTCACTTAAACGAAAGTTCTAATGTTTTTGTAAGTTTTGGCCGCATAATTTCATAAAATCTCTTTAGAAATTACGCATTTGAAATAATCGATTATTTCAAATGCCGTTCGAACGGGTTGAGTCGGCCTCAGCTCAACCGAATGCTCGAGTTCTCGCTTAATCGTCCGACCACTATTTATAGTTATGTTGAGTCATGTCAGAATTTAAACAGGCATTTCCTTCAAACCTACTTTATTTTTTAGATATTTAAAAATCTAAAAAGTTGCCAAATCTTATATCTTATCAGACTGTATTATAACTATTCAAGCTGGCTATGTATGTGATATAGAGTGTGCGCCAGTATATTAAAGAATCTTTTAAAGCTTGAAGACATAATTATGTGATAAGTATAACCTTCTATTTTATACTATGTGTGGAATCAGTGTTTCAACATAGATAAGATCTCAATTGATACTATGATATTATTAGTTCTGGAAGTTACAGAAAGTGCCAATATCTTTTTTTCATTTATGTAGTTTCCTTAGAGTATATTCTGAAGATATTTTTACACACATATCAATGAAATTTGAAAGTGCATGAGGATCTTTTTTGATTTCCAATTGCCAATGAAGTTGGAAATCACAAATTCACTTTCACTGGATTTTATTTTATAATAGGGAATTAGGGATGTGTTGCAAATCATGAACTAAATTTCAATTGATTAGGCAAACATTTATGGGATTATGTTTCATAACATAGGTGTATGAACTTTATTGGCTTTATCTGTACTTTCTACAGTCTCATTTGCTTGGTACTGCTATATGCTTTTACAGGTGCAATATTTAATGAGTTCTAATAATCTAAAGAAGTATATACACTTCATTGTGGTCAAGCAATAAGCTTCAAATAAAGTTTATAAACAGAGCATTGTGGTGGAGCAGTAAGCTCAAATAATAATAATAGTTCTCAAGGTCTCACACACTCAATAAACTTCCAGTAATCTATTTATAAATCAATTGTCTTTCCTCATATATAAATGGGATTCACTTTTACTGCGGGACAGTCCTGTGTAGAAATGATAAAGACTGTGATCAATAAAATATGAACTGAACGTACTCTATTTTCATGTTGCTTATATTTTACTACTTAAAGTCCCATGTGATAACAAAGAATGAACTCATCTTGTGTTCAAAATTAGAAGTGCCCCCTGGTGTCAATTATAATACTAAAAGCAACTAAGGGGACTAAAGATGGGTTATTGGATATGGGGCGTAATGGGATTCAGGGCGTAATGTGATTGAATGGTAATTTGCACGTAGGGCTCCCGCGATACACTCATATACTCGCTGCACCGCGGATTGCTGCGATACGAATAGCATTCGAATATACGCATTTGTATATTCGAATACTGACGAATATACATAAAAATGAAAAGCCCTACCAGTTTGCAGCCATAGAAGTTGAGGAAATCACTTCAAATCAGCAGCGCTGAGTGCGCTGAGTTTTGAAGTGCCTCCATTTTACGTTGTGGGCGCACGATTACTAATGCCGGTGGGCGCACGATTTCTTATACCGGTTGAGCTTGGGGACCATTCCTGTCCTTAAAAGGTAAAACGGCGCTCTGGTTTTCAGATCATTCGCTGGCATTCTACGAATATTAGTATTCGTATTTGTGACCCTATATTCGTGAATATATTCGTATTCACCACCTACTGTATTCGTGAGAGCCCTATTTGCACCTGGCCGATACTCCCCTGTATCTACTATTTAGCTCTCTCTACTTATGAGATATATATACCAGAAAAGTTGAGATTGTACAGTAAAATATGACCATGAATAAAAGCATGCAAAGCAAGCAGCGCGGAGCACTGCGACAAGCGGCGTCTACGACTAGGCCATCTCCACACAGTGAACAGACACACTGATACCGATATTTTTGTGTCCGCTCTCCCGGAAGTTCATTTGGGCGAAATCTGTTTTGTGCGCACTAGTCCGTGCAAAAAAACAACGCCCTCTATCGGCGGAATATGGCGAAAAAAATGGCGTCATGGTAAGGCGGATTACAAAGTCCTCACTTCGATATTCACGATAATAATTGTCTCAAAGTTGTAACTTTGTGACTGCTGCTGAAGGGGAATGCAGAATTATTAGCGCTGTAGGGCTGTGCTCATCAGCCATTTTTTTGCGATCCGATTAATTGCCTAAATTTTCTCGATGTCGATTTTCTCGATTCGATTCTGTCGCGCGAGGTAGTGCTTGGAAAAGTGTGGTGGGGGCCGGACCAGCACCATGTAAAATGCATTGCGTGGCCCTCTCCACACTTTTCCAAGTACTACCGCGCGCGATAGTATCTATCGTAGTGCCATTTCAATGGCGGCCGGCTATCGCCGCCTCAGCGCCGCTGTCATTTTAAAGAATAGGGTAGGTTCTTTTGTGTTTTGGGGGTAGGGAAAACAATGGAGGTAGGGGGGGCCGTATCGAGTTCGGCAATCGATGTCCTCTCATGGTGAACATCGATCGTACGACTTTGCCGATCCATCGATGCCGCGCTTATCGAGCCCAGCCCTAGCGAGCGCACGAACTTTCGATGTCCACGGCAGAAAATAAATAACAATTTTGCAACAGGTTGAATTTGTAGTAATTCCTATGCCGTCACATTGCCGTGTTACCGATCAATCAATGCTCATACTGTGTGCTTATTCTGATTGCAATGATTGCAATTATGCAAATATAAAGCTCATATCAAGAGGTTTCCAATATGTTTCCGCAAAATTCAAGTAAAGAATAACGACACGGAGCATTCAAAGATTTGCATTCTCGTCATATTATTTAAGAAAAAATTGTATTCCATAAGACCATATAAACCCTCACATTTATGCTGCAGTGCAGGGTCAACTGACAGATGCAGGGATTTGCTACTTAGAAAAATATGCTTTTAATGGACACTTGTCTTCACTTGAACAGAATTGCAAATTGTTGTGCACTTTCGATTTTGATGAAGCTCCTGTGGGGAAGACCGTTGTGCGTGAGCATTCAACTATGACTTACAAAGCATTTTCTCCCATGCCTGACAGTCGAATTAGTAGTGCACTTATTTTGAACGGGCTGTCAGCAGATGAGTCGCCAGTCGGCTGACACTGACAGGAGCGCAATGATTAAGTCGACCGAAACGCTGCAAGTTCTATTTCATTGTCAAGTTCATTGCAATATATAGTTAGATAAGATACTTACTTATCAGATGGCACCTCATCATCCTCTACATCTGCATCCATGGCGTGAGGATCGTTCTCGACATCTGAGTTTGCCTCGTGCAGACTGTCCGCGTCCGCCATCTTTCCTTCTCCAGTGGTCCCGCACTGACCCCGCAGAAAAATATTAAAATATTTTCAAAAGTCGAAGAATACGCCATAAGCTTTTCATAACCATGTATCATTTTAGATAAGTAATGGAAAACAAATATGATACGAACGAGACTATAATTTATGAGGAAAAAGCAGAATTGAAAAACAATATACATAATGCACCAATGCCCAGTTTGCCTATGTTGAGATTTCTTCTTCTTCTTCCAATACATGTCAACGTCAACTTGCTGACGGCTCTGACATGGAATAGGGGTTTCGCGCAGCGTTAAAAAACTGTACAGATAAAAGATAATTCTAAGAATTAACTAGGCTACTCTAGGCAGGGGTGCGACACCCTGACACTGGTACAGCAGTGGAGTACCTCCTGGACCCTCTACTCTGCTAGCAGGGCTTCCCTGAAGCTCCTAGGCGACTTGCGTCTCACAGTGGAGTCTGGGAGTGAGTTCCACAGCCTGGCAGTGCGTGGGAAGAACGACATACGGTGGTAATCCTTGGTCGAACCTGGTACTTGGTATGCTAGGGAGTTTTCTTTCCGTGTTGGTATTACGTGCTGTTTAGGGGTAAGCGAGCCCGAGATTTCTGATATACATGTACTATCAATATATGGAAATTGTGGGGGACAAGGGATGCTACATACCGAGGAAGAATCTAATTCTATATATAAATTCCAATTACTGACGATCGTTGCTAGCTAGAAGTATTCATTTATTTCATAAGGTTATCCAAATATCAGTGGGGCAAGCTGCTGCTGGTGTGGTAAAGCCCCCCCCCCCCCAAGTATCATTAGCATTACACAGCAGAAGAAAGCAGCTGTATTCCTATATTCCAATTCACATTACAAATTGATAGTAGAAAGACTATCATAAGCTTTTACCTTTCAGAACCTTTACACTAACATTTTTTTGTTCAATAACTATGACGTTAACTTATGACCTGTAATACTATTTTGTCTATTTGGAGTGTTCGAGTCAGTTAAATCTGAGAGAAGTAGACAGATGTAATTCTCTGGTTAAATGGAATTGTTCTTTTTCTAACGAGGGCGCAAGTAGCAAGATCATCTTGTCAGGTTTTGATACAGAGCACACATGGAGTTAGCCTAGCCACAAGGCTCTGTTATAATTTTACTTTATTATATATAGAAGCCTGCACCTATACTAGATACTGATAGGGACTTGTGGCCTACTGTTGGCCATTTAGTTCCCGCAATTGCCACACGAGGGAGATTACAGTAACAAGTGAGCTCCTAGTATACTGCAGTGCCATCTATCCACAATGGAAGACATTTAAAAAGGGCCTGGGAGGCAGGCTAACATGGAGTATGTCATTTCCTGCCTACTTCTAACCAAAAGATTAAAACAGGCCGGCGTTGGCTCCTTTCAATTCCCATAATGATCACTTTAAGTGGCCGGGAGTGATGGACCAATTTGAAGCAAAGACATTACGCCAATTACAGCAGTTTCTAAAATTGTGTCGAGTTTGCCACCGCATTAGAATCAACAAGAAAAAAATTCAATCACTGTTAACTAAGGAATGGTTCACGAAGCATGACCAAAATAGTCTACTCAATAGTTCACTTGCACTTTTAAATACAGATTGTATTAGAAAACACTTAGGCTCCTTTTATTGATACCACCTATTGATTGATCTATAGGAAATTATTTTTCACCAAGAAGGCTGATATGGTAGTGTCACCTTAAACGATTTCTTGTTATCCATGAATTTTTTATGGATATCGAAAAATATTTTGATGACAATAGATGTTCATTATTTTCAGCATAGTGCTTGCCATACTATTTTTGTCTGTAAATGTTACCAATCAGCCATAAATCTTGATCTCTATATATTCTCTCTATATATTTATTGAGGGGTTAAAAATTATTAAGGGGGTAAAAGGCCAAGTGGATTGCCGCTTTGGGCCCAGAGCCCCAGACTGTCATGTTTTGAGAAGTCAAAAAAAAGTGCTGTTAGAACGACGCGCACTAATGCTTAGTATTCGGTGCGTTATGGGATTTGTGGCGCACCTGCCGGGAGCCGGGAGAAGTAATTGCTTGACAACGAAATGCCATAGGTGTAGGGTGCAGTTCAGGCTGTGTTGATCTTCCACATAAACACTGATCTCTGTTGAACTGTGCTCGACAAAATGCCTAACATAGTTGTGAAGAAACAGCAGCAAATTCTAGCTGAAACTTTATGCAAAAAGACTCATTGTAAGTTTAACAAATGTGTTTTTTTGTTTAAAGAGTGACGTTTGATTTTGATAAGTTAAACAACCAAAATATACTGAAAATGAAATAGATCTATCTATACACATGTAACTAAAATTTTTTACCAACACAATTGAACATTCGTGATCATCAAAAGCCCATCAGGTGTGCGCACATCAAAGATAAAAGTCTTTCAGAAATATGAAGACAAAGCTGGCCACTTACAGATGCACCCCCCTCCCCCCTGGCACCTTTCTCAGGTCTCAGTTCTATATGTTTGCTGTGCAGGGAACAAGAGTCACAGCAACCTAATTTTATCAAATTAAGCTCTGTCAGCTTTAGAAAATTTGCTAATAAATAGCAAACAGTCTTCATACAGAGACATCCATAAGTCAATTTTATACCATTACAGGAAATGCGCACACTGCCTACCGTCCTGGAGACTACACTTGTGGAGTCCCAAGTACTGTAACAGGCTATGCATCCTTCGTCATTCGCTCTCCCTAGAGAACGCTACCCACCTGGCAGGTACTGGCGTGCAGGTCCTTATCTATATGGGTCAAATGCGGCCAGCTAGTAGCAGTGTAGGAGGGAGTGTTGACGCAAGATTAGACAGCCATACAGATTTCCACTTGCAGCAGAAAATTGAGTATAAAAGTGGTTTTAATGGAAATGACTACAAAAAGTGGTATATTTAGGTTAGGAAGTATATGATACTCCGGCGTGCAGCTTAATATAGGAGCTTTAGCGTGCTCTTAAGGGTTGAAAGTTGTAATATAGTGACTTTAAAAAGTTCTATGTGGCCATTTCCTGTCATGACTGTGATAAGCAGTATCAGTGATTCAGTATATATCAGGTCATAGATGATATGATACTTTTCCCCATTCAATATCAGTATTTGGTACCATTTTGAGTACTGTTACTAACCTTTGATGGTGGTGGCTTTGACTATATCTATAGCTATAATCATAATGGGGATATTTCTCAGAACCAATGATATATTCTATTTGCAGTTACAAAACAGGAGGTAGAAACCCTCTTGGTGAATTTTCGCAAAGTTAAAAAAGAAGATGGTCCTGCAAAGCTGGACAGGAACACATTCAGAGATGTTCTACAGAATACCTTTATGATGACTGACGATATAATCATGGATAGAGGTAAGTCTTCCTTCCTTTCTCAGGGATTGAGCGTTATCCTGATAGGTATCAACTGAGGGGTCTTTGTCAAACCATAAACCAAAGGTGTTAGGATGTTATGATTTATATTTCCACACCTGGTTAATGTTCCAAGTAATAAGTAATAACGTAATAATTTATTGTATATTATATAAACTATTTGATTATTCAGCTGCAATCTCTCTCTCTCTCTCTCTCTCTCTCTCTCTCTCTCTCTCTCTCTCTCTCTCTCTCTCTCTCTCTATATATATATATATATATATATATATATATATATATATATATATATATATATATATATATATATATATATATATATATATATAGGACAGGACTTGGGAACTGATTTTAGTACAGGATACATATGTCTATATTTTAGTATATATCTCTTTGTTCTAGTGTTCCGTGCATTTGATAAGGACATGGACAGCTTCATAAGTATGGAGGAATGGGTGTGTGGCCTATCAGTGTTTCTGCGAGGAACTCTAGATGAAAAAATGGCGTGTAAGTATTGCTGGTAGTACTGCTGTGAAAAGGGTTAATTCTGTACAACTCTTCATTAACCTCAATATTCCGATGGCATCTTTCTGCTGGAAGCATGTATTGGAGTTATTCTTAAGAAGAGAGGATAATTAGAACCAAACAAAAATTACAGCAAATAATTTCAACATGGCAGAGCAGTATTTCAGGCAGTGACAGTTTCTCTGAAAGGATGAATTTAGTTAAACTGCATTCTGTGGAACTGCATTCTTTCACCAATTTATAATAGCAGCATCAATTCACTGTGGTATGCTGCTTCAATTTATATTGTGCTTGCAGTGGTTTGTCAAAATCCCTTTATTGTGGAAGTGCATTAATTCTGTCTGCTGACAATTTATATAGCATTGTGTAACTGCATTCTGTCACCTGATAATTGTTAAAGCAGCATCAATTAACTGTGGTATGCTGCTTCAGTATATATAGTGCTTGCAGTGGTTTGTACTTGTGGCCTCATTGTGGAACCGCATTCTGTCTGCTGACAATTAAGATAGCAGCATTTATTCACTGTGGTATGCTGCTTTAGTTTCTATAATGCTTGCAGTGTTTTGTCACAATCCCTTTATTGTGGGACTACATTCTGTCAGCTGACAATTAAGATAGCATCATCAATTCACTGTGGTATGCTGCTTCAGTCAAGTGAAATGAGGCACCATTTCAGGAAAACAAACATGGCAGCTGCCTGCAGAGGTATTGTACAGCATCAGCACTACCAATGTCTGCAAGTGGCTGATAGCTAAACAGCTATAGTGGCTGAACAGAATGTTAAAATGTCAATTCCAATGTGTATGACTTGAGCAGGATGTTAACTTGTAAAGTTTAATGTGGTGCTCATTCTTTCCAGTTTGTTTTGACCTGTACGACCCAAATCGAATGTTAACTTGTAAAGTTTAATGTGGTGCTCGTTCATTCCAGTTTGTTTTGACGTATACGACTTGAACAGGATGTTGAACTGTAAAGTCCAATGTGGTGCTCGTTCTTTCCAGTTTGTTTTGACGTGTACTACCCAAACCAAATGTTAACTTGTAAAGTTCAATGTGGTGCCCATTCATTCCAGTTTGTTTTGACGTTTACGACCTGAACAGTGACGGCCACATCTCGCGAGAGGAAATGTTCCACATGCTCAAGTGCTCGCTGGTCAAGCAGTCCGGAGAGGAAGACCCTGACGAAGGCATTAAGGACCTTGTCGAGCTCACCCTGAAAAAAATGGTACGTCTCCTCTGGGGTTTTAAACTTTTCTAACTTTTCAAAAACAGAGGCCTCAAACCAAAGAACAGACCACACCAAGAAGGTACAACAGGTTATTTTCTCTTCAGGCCTTGTTTGTTTCCTGTAACGATCCGAAAAAAATAGGGTTGGTATGTCGGTAAAAAATGTGTGTTTTATGCACGTTATACATTGATTGGGAGTTGGGAGGGCGGAAAAAACTTTAGGGTAGGGATTTTTTTGAATAAAAACTTGTTAGGGTAGGGTTACAGGAAACAAACTCCTTTTTTTAGGCCTAATGGACGTTGTAGTATTGTACCCCTTTTTCTGATTAGAGCCATGACATTTACTTCTTCAGTTACGACCAGAGGGCAGTTCTAGAAAAGAGGTTGATTCTGGACAAGTATTTCATTTTGATGTAGTTTAGTAAATGCATGCAGGGTTCAACATTAAGAAAAAACTTCATAAGCCCAGCAGGGCTAGTTACCGAAACTTTTACTAGCCCCGAAATATTTTTGCTAGCCCTGATATTAATGACAACTCTTTTCAAATAGTGACCTCTGTTGATATCATAGCCTCTGTTGATAACATGAAAAGAATAGTGTATTTTGGTAAATAGAGTTATATTATCATCCGGGTAGTCAGAGCCAAAGGAGGGCTTCATAGTTTTTCAAGCGCTGATATTCTAATTCTATCTAGCCCCTCAGGGCTACTCACAGGTTGAATTTACTAGCCCTGACTTTCAATAACTAGCCCGGGACTACGGGGCTAGCCTTAGCGTCGAGCCCTGGCATGCTTTGATTATTTTATCTATCATTTCTTTACTGTACCTCTTTCTGTCTAGGATTATGACCATGACAACAGAATCTCCTTCACCGACTACAAGACGGCGGTTCTAGAAGAGACCTTGCTCCTGGAGGCCCTGGGGACATGCCTGCCTGATCATAAGGTCAGCTTCAAAAGGATATCAATAGTAATAGATTAATCCGAAAATTTCAAAGGTGAAATATGAATGGAATGATTATATATCTTTTTGATAACAATTGATCATTGTTTAAATACAAAACTCAGTCACAATATTACTATATTTCTCGCCGTTAGAAATTTGCATTTTTGACTGCACTATTTTTTGTAATACACATTATATTATGAAAATGCTATATCCATTGTATTTGAATCTATATGAATTCGCTAACTAACTTTTGTTATGTACATGTATGTCTACCCCTATCAGAGGAGACATATGTTTTCGGCACAGTTCCCGTCGGCATCAGGACTTGTCTGCAAGTCATCTTAGAATTGGGTCAATGAAATATTTAAAAATTTTCAGGGATCCTTTCTTATGGCACTTACATGAATTGAGCAGAGTTTGGTTAAAATTTGACTCATTGTTATTGTCATAATGGCATACTTTTAGTCGGAATTTCCTATTCTGGACCAGACTACTTTTTCAGCAAGATGTCTCAAAACATTCGATAAAATCTTCTCAAATTTTCAAGGATCATTTTTTTTAATGGCGATTATATAGATTGATTAGGTTTTGGTAATCTTTGATTTATGTTTAAGGTAATTTTGTGACGTTTTGACAGTCAGCAATGAACTGCTTGGGTAGTATGTCTATAAATAGCAATCCACCTCCCTCACTGTGCACTAAGGCCATGCAATTTCATTCAGCAGTGTAGACCTCAGGGACCCTAGTATATAGCTTTGCATATGCTCCAGTCACACTAGAGTCTGACTATATCGGACAACTTTAAATTTGCAGGTCAGCCTCGATAGTTTTTATCATTTTTAGACGGATCAGATCTTCAGGCCAAAAACGGAATCTGAACCGTCTAAAAAAAAGTCGGGCAAATACTGAAATTCTAGTGTTTATTGTTTTGCAGTCAGCTGAGGCCTTTCAATGTCTCTTCTCCAACACAGACACCGTCCACTAGATGAATCCAACAAACGACTCACAGAGGGCTGACTTCTCAGGATGGCCAAAAAATATGAATCTCCTGGAAAACACAGATAGACACTTTCGTACCACTACTTTCATATCAATTAGTATATTATGGATAATGTGACTAATAGGGTGGCGCAACCCGATGACATTTGTTCCGTCTATTATCACAAAGGGACCACTAAATATTGCTGTGCTCCAGCACCAATCGTCTGTGCTCTAAGACTTCTTTACTTGGACACCCCTGCAAGCTACCGTAAATTCTGTGCTCCAAGACTATTCTATACTTGGACACCCCTGCAAGCTAGTGGCTTCCTCAACATAGTGCTTCCTTCTCATACATTAAACATGCAGCATTAAATTACTCAGATTATTTTATGCAGTGTTCCATTTTAATTGTGGCTTACATTACATTAAATACAGTAATTAATTATTTGGAATATTCCATGGAATGTCCTGATTAATTGTGACTTAGTCCATAAAACTCAGTATTAAGATATTTTGTTCATTCATGTTGATGGCCCTTTTGATTGTGACCTGACTCATACATTAAACTTAATATGAATATATTTGGATCATCATAAACTGTTAAGATACTAGGATCGTTCCATGATATTTTGCTGTTTAATGTGACTAGGCCCATATAGAGAATCCCAGTATTGTGTAAGATATGAAATGGATTTAATGATCACAACAACATACAAGAAAAATGAATCCCAGTATTTTGTAAGATATGAATGTACCACAGTGTAGGTTTGTATGTCCACTTTCATTCACCCTTGTGCCAACCTGGATTATAGAACAAGATCTGAAATCTTTGTAATCATGAATATAGTTTTATTCACCACAGCTTACACATAAGATGTATTTGTATTTTATCACAAGTGTTTTTGACCAACACTATATGTGTGTGTGTTTTAAGCTGTTATGGGCATTTGTTAATCCTGCCATCCATCTTCCCGGGAAGAAATAATAGACTGCTGCCCTTTTCCTGAAAAACAATTATTGTAAATTCTCAGTAATTTGGGACACATTTTGATAATTACAACTTTTATGGGTTGAGGGTACTCAGAGCATGTTTTATGAAAACGCTGACAAAGCATAGTGTCCATACTTTGTGATTATAGCTACCAGGGATAAATCAAGGGTGGTACACATTTCCCAATAATTAATTCGCAAAATGATTATAGTGTCCCAAATTCCTCAGGTGGTCTAAATTTCCGAGAATTTACGGTAATATCTTTCCTGGAGCAGTATTCTGATGAGGTCAAGTAGTTTATTGCCAAGAAAAGTGTCTTCCTGTAAAAGCTAGGTGTCAATATTTTAGGTACTAACAAGTGTTACAGTTATTCATTCTACTTATTGCTTGGTAACCCATTTACGCTTAAGAGTTTGTCTAGACAGTTGTTAATGCTTTTGATACTCGAGGATCAAGAATAATTTTACAAAATATTTGAATGAGAGATAAGAAGTGTTTTGATATGTATAATTCTCCTTTAAATTTATTCCCATCTATGTTTTCTCCAGAGGGGTTTCAGCAATATGTGAGGCTACTTTTGGCCCATGCAAGCTTCAAAGGGGATGACGTTTGTAGCCAGTAGTTAATAGTGGAGAAACGGAGTACCTGGGAAGAACACCAACTAACCACTGGCTCTCACATGTCTCAAGCTTCACAAGAGCCTCGGCTATTTTTAGAGATGAGATGATTTTTTTTAATTTTTGAAAAATATTTTTGTCTTTATTCCATATTTTATGTATAGTATAAGGGATATATTAGTTCAATCTTGGTAGCTTTGTTAACTTCTCAAGCTTCACTAGAGCGTCGGTAATTTTGAGAGGTGACTCAGGCAGGCCTCAACGCTCACTCAAAATGGTAATGGTCCTGTAGGACCACTTACACTGAGGATCTACTGGTCCTGCAAAAATTTCACTGGTCCTACAAATCTTTCTTTAACATTAAAAGAAAAAAAAAACATTGCTTAAAATTGACAGACAACATTTATTTTTGTTTATTTTCTCTTCATTTATTTCAAATATATTTGGGATATTCTTGAGGGGAAACTTGTTAATAAAATGCCCTCAAATGTTTACTGGCCCTGTAGGACCAGTTGAAGTCTTATTCTACTGGCCCAAAGCCATTTTTGGGAATTTTTACTGGCCTGGGGCCATAGGACCACTGTTAGCGTCGAGCCCTGGACAGTGAGTGATGTTTTTTTTGTTTAGTTGTTGAAACATTTTTGTCTTTATTCCATATTGTATCTTGGTAGCTTTGTCAACTCCCGCTTCTTTCAGTCTATTTCGATATATGTCTATCTTAATCAACATAAAACATTGGATTTCTTATTATATTTCCAAAAAGCCATAAAAACCTGCAGTGTCCATGTCATCCAAAAAGCCATGAATACACACTCTGTCCATGTCATCAAATATGACATAAGCATGACTGAAAGGTACACATTAGTAAGTTTAGCCAATCTGGATCTAAGGATTTCCTCTTCATTTTTTGAGAAAAAAAACTTGTATTAAGTTACAGTGAGTGAAGTTTGTTGTATATTATTAGATGGCTTAGCAGCCCCGAGTCCTTATTCTCCTGAGTGGCTGGCCACTCATGAATATTGGGTTTTATTTTTCATGGATATTATCGAATCTTGACTTCAGTGTAAACAGGTTTACAGAGATTAGACTTTTAAGAATATATTTAGGAAATTGACCATTTGGTTGGATGCTTTGACAGTATAATATTGGGGATTGTGCCGATACTCGATACAGTAAAATATAATATTATTGAATGGGGAAAAATATCATATTTTTTTAAGGTCTGTAATACTACTGCTACCTGGAAGTCTCTGTGTAAGGGCAGTTTGGTATTTATTAGGGAAAGTTCTGAGGATGACAATGCATGTATTGATATTGATATATTGATATTGTGTTGTATCCCAAAGCAATAAGTATTGATAAAAATAGCACTAAGATATTGTATTCTTTAGGAAATATTGATATTGAGTTGTATCCCAAAACTGTTTAAGATACCGATCCCTATCATGATGTCAACTTCCATATTTCATGTTACTTGAGTAGCACAAATTGGTCTGCTTGATTGTGTACATTCCGTGTGTTTACATTTAATGGTATACTGTATGTCGTGTTGATTTAGTAATGCACTCAGCAGGCACCTGCCTTTGATGCTACTAGCTTAGGGATTAGATGTCCAAATAATGGTACACAGTTTAATAAATGCGAATCTCGGGGAAGCACAGAGTATGTATTTGTTAAACCGCAGCAGTATTAACCCTTGTGCTGCTGGTGGCTAATTTTGTCATTGATACAAAATAATGCAAAAAAGCTTAAAAATGACAAACCCTGCACATTGGTATACTCATCTGAGAGTACTCGGCGAGAGCTTTCTAATTAATACCAACATGACAGGATTAAGATAATTTTCAAAATTTTTAGCATCCTTGTGCCCTGGGTGAAAGTAACCTTAGCATTGGACCGGTTACCACGGTATACAGTATTTACTTAGCAATGTGTGAAATCATGTTTTCAATTGTATTCCACTGTTTGGTTATCAGTGCAGTTTCCACCAAATAAAAATTGTAGTTTTTATCTTTATATGACTTTTACATTTTGGGTTCTTAAGAGAACTATTATCAGTGTGTCAATCTTACAGTTTCCACCAAGTAAAGATTGGTTGTAGTTTCTTTCATTATATGACTTTTACACTATATTTCCCTGAGGGAACTTCTATCAATGTGTCTACCTAACAGGTTCCGCTGTAAACAGATCTATTACTGTTTTTGTTTTCTTTATATGACTTTTACAACATATTTTCTTAAGAAAACTATCGCCAGTGTATGCATGTGCTTAAGTTAAGAGGTTTTCAATCTAACAGTTTCCATCAAATAAAGATTGATTGTACTTTTTATCTTCATGACTTTTACACCATATTTCCTATGGGAGCTATTACCACTGTTTGCATGTGCTAACGTTAAGAGGTGTTTAATAGAGCACGGTATGCGCGTGTTCAATCTAAGTCTCCACCAAATAAAGATTGATTGTAGATTTTATCTTCATATGACTTTTACATTGTATTTCTTAAAGAGAACTATTGCCAGTGTATGCATGTGCTAAAGTTAGGAGGTGCTCCATCTGTTTCCACCAGAGAAATACATCCCCTTGACCCGCAACCCCATAGGCACAACATGCTAGTACCTAGGTGATGTGCGCCTCGGGTTACGCGGTGTTGCCTGGGGAAGAATTGGTCACGTGATTTTTTTCAGCAGGCAGCCAATCCTGCGGTACACAGGTTATCTATGACTCATATAGTCAGAGGCAGCGAAATTTGATGACGCATGCACAGTGCCCACTCCCTGTCTACTACTCCCAGGTTTCCACCAAATAAATATTGATAGTATTTTTTCTATTTTTATAACTTTAACACTATATTTCCCCTAGAGAACTATTACCAGCGTCTGCATTAGCTAAAGTTTAGAGGTGTTCAATCTAAAAGTTTTCACCAAATAAAGATTAAGTGTTGTTTTTATCATTATCATTAAAAGACTTTTGCGCTATATTTCCCTTAGAGAAATATTGCCACTTTCAGTTAGTCTGGCTCTGTCTGTGGCACATCAACATTTTCTGTCTACTTACTGAAGAATGGCTAAATTCTCCATGAGTTTTATTTTCCTGTTTTTTCCTGAATGCTTTCAAACGGGAATAAACAACACAGGAAAAAAACATACAGTACATGTCCAGACCTCTCTTTGGAAATATTAGAAATGGAAACACCCAAAAATGAAAAATTAGGGAAATTGTTACACAAAAAAATTAGCCATTCTACAGTACCCAGTGGCTAATCTAGAAGATATTTTATCTTAGCGAGGAAAGTTCTTCCTTATGTAAATTTGTAAAAAGCATATAGACGCACTACCCAGGCAAATTAAGTAGTCCACATAGATATGACTTTTGTATTACATTAGATATTAACCCATTCATGTCTGTAGAAATAATCAAAACATTTTGCAAATTGTTTGGAGAAGGAATATTTATCATGACCTTACCATCAACTCTCCTTCAAACATCTAAAGAATGAATTCAACATTTTATATTTTATTATATAAGTTATTTTCAAAAGTATCATAATGGCAGAGTATGCTGTTTAAAATGATCATCAAGCATGAATGGAAATTGTCTATGATTTACTATTACACATTTACCAGCTTAGGGTACTATACCCATGACATGGATTTGTTCCGGAACAGGGCTCAACATTAAGAAAAAACTTAATAAACCCAGCAGGGCTAGTTACCGAAACTTTCACTAGCCCTGAACTATTTTTGCTAGCCCTGATATTAATGACAACTCTTTTCAAATAGTGACCTGTTGATATCATAGCCTCTGTTGATAACATGAAAAGAATACAGTGTATTGTGGTAAATTGAGTTAAATTATCATCCAGGTATGCAGAGCCATAGGTGGGCTTCATAATTTTTTAAGCGCTGATATTCTAATTCTATCTAGCCCCTCAGGGCTACTCATAGGTAGAATTTACTAGCCCTGACTTTCAACAACTAGACCGGGGCTAAAGGGCTAGCCTTATCGTCAAGTCCTGCGTAAGTATCTTAATCAAAAATAGTTTACTTAACTGAGAGGTTTACATTTTTCTTCAAGCACCTCTAGAGAAGTTTCTTTTTACTGAATTCACTCAACTGGTTGAGTAGACTTAACCCATTTACACTCAGAACAGCCAAAAGAGGCCTGACGCTTTTGGAAATATTTCCCTTACAAAAGCATTTTTTTGGACACATTTGAATGAGAAATGTCAATTAGAAGACAAACAATAAATCTCCTTCAAATATTTTGTGAAATTTTGCTTTATTCCCAAGTTATTTTCAAAAGTATGAAAGTAGCAGACAATATTTCGAGAGGAACTCTCGAGTGTGAATGGGTTAATAATGCATGTTTATAGCAGTTTCTAGAAAACTGAGGTCTCAAATGAAATAAATCTATAGGTATCTGTTGTATTTATAAGTACGTATCCAAGGAAAATACAACTTGGAAGTGATGTCAGATGTCACAGTACATGTTCAACTCTCCTACAAATATTTTGTAAAATTATTCTTAACTTTAATACACTTTATTGTTAAAAGTATCACAGATCCAGGAGATATGTTTAACATTTACTCTTAAGCATTAATGGGTTAGGCCATTCCAATTTAATTACTTGTCTTACGAGCTTTTTTTGGAAAAAAAATCCTGTCAGGTGTCTTACGGACGAAAGTGGTTTCGAAATTTTCTGTCAGACTCCAAAAAAAAAAAAAGTGCAAGTTTTAAAAGAATATTCTTTGTAAGGGTGATTCAATCATCTACAGGAAGCTATCATTGCTGTAGTAGAGCCTCAGACTTGAGGAGGTTAACCTCCCACCCTTCAGGTTACAAGGATTAATTGATTGATTAATTTTATTTAGTTGAGAATAGGCTGGTAGAAACATATCGCTACTAGTCCTAGTCGGCAGACTCTAAAAAAAATAATAATAATAAAAAAAGTTGCATTTTTCAACTTTTTTTTTATTCCAAAATGGCTCATTTCCTACCTCCTGAGCACGTAAAACAAGTAAATAAATTAGAGTGTCCTTAAGGCATAAAAATGAAGCAAAATGTGACAAGCTTTTTGTTCACTGACTACTCAGAGGGGTGCTTAACTGCCACAGTGTGTGAAAAAGCCTACATAACGTGTGACAGGCCAACTTCTAATACCACTTCACCCTTATACTGCTGGTGGTTAATTTGGCCAATACAAAATGATGCAAAAAACCTTAAAAACTACTGAAACCCTGCCACATGGGTACTCATCTGAGAGTACCCAGCTAGAGCTATCCAATGAATACCAACATGATAGGGTTTAGATGGTTTTCAAAAATATTTGTGTCCTTGTGCTTTAGATGAAAGTAGCCTTAGCATTAGAAGGGTTAAAGTCGAGACATCCATAGGCGTGTAGATGATTTTACTCTTTAAAAAATACATCTTCATTTAAGTCTTTAAGTAAAACCGGTCTCACATTTCAAGAATATATCATAAAACATTCTTGTTATCCTCGCAGGTCCACATGACAATGACTCTTGTTATCGTTGCCATGACGATGTTGGGTTGGCCTGGTACTTGAGGTAATCTGCCTTGTGGAAGAAAGAGATTTCTGTTTCATTTTCTGAAAAAAGGAAGAAATATGTGTTGATCAAATAAATTCATGAAGACAACATCCCAAATTGTTTGATAACTTATTAGATGTCACATGATTTATTACAAGGGCCCTTAGGGGAATGTAATTTCATCCATCTCTTTGTTTCTACAGAGATATATAGGTAAAACTCCCTGGTTTCTATGGCTGAATCATGACTAGGCTTTTATGAACTATCGCTTAATTCCAAATTATTTTCAAAAGTCTGAGAGTAGAAGACGATACTTTCTAAAGGAACTCTTTCTAAAAGCCAGATATACATACCCACTCCGGCATCTGCCAGCGATGTTCCTGGATCGATCAAGAGTTCCTCATCATGCTCTGTGTTTATTACAGGATCACTGCTCTGGAATCAGAGAAAACAAGGGTTTATTTTTCAGTATTTCCAGAACTAAAAACTGATAGATTCATGCCTCAGATAGACGGATTCTGATATAATAGCATTTCCGAGGGCCCTGCAGCATAACAAGTACTTCACACTTCAGGCCTCGACGCTAACGTTAAATGTTACTGGCCCTTAGGAACAGTAAGACCTAGGATCTACTGGTTCGCCAAAATTTTACTGGTCCTACAAATCTTTTTTTTAACATTATCAGGAATCTGATGTTTCTGATGTGGGGGACACTTGTTAACAAGAATGTCCCCAGATGTCAACTGGCCCTGTAGGACCAGTTGAGGTCTGTTTTTACTGGCCTGAAGCCATATTGGGGAATTTTTACTCGCCTGGGGCCAGCGGTTCACTAGCCCTGCACTTGTTTCTTAGGATCTCAAGTGATTATTACACAATGTCCACTGAGTGGTCAGGAGTAACAGGTCTGGCCAAATGTGGCAGGCCCCGCAGAACTGACCAGTGGAACATACTGTAAATGAAGAGGCCTAAAGTTAACTCAGTGGTAAAGTACTAGACTGGCAATCTAAGGTTCACCAGTTTCCAGTACTAGTGTAACAATAAGTCACCAGGGGATGTTTTTTGGGTTACACACATTCATGGGTTAAAGGGGCCCTGAAGGCTCACATACATATCAGCTTATATGAAAGTAATACACTTCAAGAACAGGATGCTGCCCTTCTTTTTCTCTCAGTGATCCCATGAGGGGAGATTTTTGCATATTGCCATCATCCTGCTCAGCCCCTGGCAGCGACCATGTTTCTCAATTGGGTGGCAATCTGCCCCTAGCTCTGTGCTTATCTAAGCTCTTTTGCTACCCAATAACACTGACCACAGCAGGGGGTGATGACCCGGATTCACAATGGCAGCGGCCTTGGCTCAGAGGAGGTGCTATTCACTAATTGCAATTTTAGATTTCTCTTTGTGTGGAGCTCTAGGGCTTCCCTGTTTATGACAGATGTTGAGCTATGTTCATGAACTTTCATATAAACCTATGATTTGTTGTTCCCCAAGTTCCCCTTTAAACAGATATTGCAGGTCTTTTTTGTAACCATCACTGTCTCTTTGATTCTAAAAGTTGAAAATTGAGAAATGAGAATAAAGAGAATGCGGAAAAAAATAAAGGAAATTTTCATCAACACAAAAAACATTCTTGAAATTGGTTCATACAAATTCGGCTTTTATTTCAAACTATTATATAAAAGTATTGAACTTCCACATGTACCTCTAAAAAATCAAAAAATCTCACCTTCGCTCCAAATGCTTTGTGCTGTATTTTCAACGTATCTGGAATATTGAAGGAAATATCTTTAACAGATTCACAATTCCATTATGACTGCCTAATGATAATGAACTATGTAGATGATTTCTTCATTCATATTTGTATAAAATATAATAAATTACTCTCATAAACAATGACTTAACCCATCCATGCCTGGAGATCTATTTGACAAGTGTCATCTGGACCTGTCATTAATTTGAAAGTTACTTACAAATGAATCATTATTTTGCAAACTATTTGAAGGACTGTTGTAGAAAGGTTTTGAACAACTTTCCTTCAAATATTTTCTAACCATCGCATTTTTAAAGCGACATCACCAAAATCGTCACCCAGTTTTGGCTGCAACAGGCATGAATGGGTTAAAGTGTTCAAACTACAAACAAGAAGTGTCATATGATAGACAGATACAAAAAGTAGATTGTCCTTTTTCAAAACACTTTTGACCAAAGGTCATTTTATCACCATGTGTCACCATTTCAGACATAGACAATGCAAGCAACAAATATACTCACCAAAAGCAAACTTTCTGAAAGGGGGTGGCAGTCCTGGTCTGGTATGAATGTCTGAAATGAAATAATGAACATGAATTCAATGAAACCTTTAGCATGATGACATTAGATCATGAAAATATAATACTTAAACTCTCAAATTGAAAATATCCAAAGGTAATTTGTAAATGAAGGATAGTAAGTAGTGTTATGATAATGATTGATATACATGGACTTCGTAATAGCTAGGATTTATAAATACATATTCCAAGTTGGCCATTTTATCATTTTATGTTTCATATATTTTTGAATAAAGCAAAATAATAAGATACCAGCCATAAACATGTATCAACTCATTAAGAAAAGAAAGAGTCTAGAAAGGACTCTAAGAGGACTTACCATTTTTGATAAAGTCAATCAGTTGATGGCCAGTTTGCTTGAGATCTATGTTTTGATACACAACATGTTTGATATTCCGGTGCTCAAATGACCGTATGAGTCTGACTGTGATGGTGGCGCCACCTGTCTCAACCTGACTGGACATGATTCGCACGTCTCCTTCGCCGAGGAGCGAACTCAGCTAAGCATGAGGAGAATATTTACTGAAATGAAAATGGGTATGTACTATATATAGTATATATATTGCAAGAGAAATGTCTTTGGAAAGGTCTAAAATATACATCACAGTGAAAAGTTGCTAACTGATTATTTCCTGGAGTGTGCCAAGAAAGTCCAACTTTTTTGCAATTTGGATAAGGCCTAAAAAAATAAATTGTTTGTTTCCTGTAACACCCCAGGAAAAATTAGGGTAGGTAGGTAGGAAAATGTTTTTATTTTAAGAAATCTTTTTAGTGATAAATGGTAGCCTCACAGTTGAGCTGTTCATGTCTTTCATTCGGAATACCATGTTTTTGATTCAAAATGTCATAAAAAGATTTTGGGTAGGGCCAAAAATATAGGGTAGGTAGGGTTACAGGAAACAAACAATTATTTTTTTTAGGCCTAAATCTTTAACCAAGGTAAGATTTGTATATAGATAGGTAGGTAAGGATCAGACACTGTTGCCTTGCGAACATATCACTCTAGTTTACAGATATTCATATATATATATATATATATATATATATATATATATATATATATATATATATATATATATATATATATATATATATATATATATATATATATATATATATATATGTATAAATTAGAGCTGCACTCACTGAGGGAGATCAACTCATGAGCTAACCACCCGTTTGACTCGTGAGCTCATGAGCTCACGGACGTTCAGATTTTCCAAAAAAATACTTCCCCAACCCAGCTATTAAGAAATAAATATCTATTGGCGGATATTTTTTTAACATTGCCATGTTTATTTAATTTCAAAACGTGCTGATGAGGTAAAACGGTCAGAATGACACTCAACACAGCTTCAATGTATGCAATGGAGATTGTAAAGAAGACATGACAGCGATAAGCACTTATATGTATGTTTATAATGTGTGTTGGGTGCTCAATGTCACGTTTGTGTTCCCAACATAGACGAGCTCACGATTTGAACATTTCAGCTCGAGCTCGGCGAGTTTGCCCCAGGGCTCGAGCCACTCGTGTTTGTGAGTGGTGAGTGCAGCTCTAGTATAAATAAATAAATATATATATATATATATATATATATATATATATATATATATATATATATATATAAATATATATATATATATATATATATATATATATATTATATATATATATATATATATATATGTGTGTGTGTGTACGTATATGTATGTACAAATACTGTCACATTTCCATACATTTAAGCCAGAGAGAGAGAAAAGTTTTTCATTTTCATTTTTTCTGCAATGGTACATGATCAGATATGTAGATTTAGTCTACATACAGATCACAGACAATACAGTGACATATCATGTCATATATTCATATTTGGAGATTTATCCTTGTCAATCTTAGCCCATCAAGTCAGAGAAAAATGTACTATAACCTAGCAGTTCGTGTAGTCAGAGACTTTGTCAGAGTCTGAGTATGTCTCCCACTCACAGATGGACTTCCCTCAGTTTTGCTTGGGATTCCTACTAGACTAGTGCCAGTCCCCTGAGCAACTACGTGCCCGCAATAATCCAATCCAAATTAATCCATGACGTGATAATAGACTGGAGCTAGTCTAGGATTCCCTTTAGCCTCGTTTTCAAATTGGCCGCAGTTGTGTTTTTCTCGTTTGCCTCATTTCCGCCAGAGGGCGCGAAACTACAAACATTAAGCGCACGTGCGTCTGGTGAGTGCTCCAAAATAAGTTGTTTGTTTTTGAGGTAAATGGATATTGTCATGTGTAGTTTTTAAATGTAAATTGTCCAATAGCATTAGATTAACAATGTTTATACTTTTGTTTGTATTTTGTACCTTAAAGTAAGGTGTTTTTGATGGTGATTACCGTTTATACTTGGCCTTGTTTATCGACTGGTCCGTCGGTCGATCACTGGACACTTTTAAGAACATAAACTTCGATTTCCCTCATTTGTACCCATTAGGGGAAACTTTCTCTTGTTAAACTATATTTTCTAAAAGGTAATTGTGTCCGCTGCTTCATAGTGAGTGCACATTGTGCCTTTTTAGATCGGCATATCAGTGTGTTACCAAAAAAAAAAAAAAAGCTTCACCCTCAGAAACAGGGCTGGGGGTCAAAGGTCAATCCAGGACAAAAGTTCATAAGGATTATTAAAAGAATTCTTAGCAAATTATGGTCTTATTCCATGAGAGTCACTAACTAAGTTACCTAACACCATTCATTTATACTTGCTTTTTTGAACTGAACTTTCAAGTAATGTAACATGTATCAATAGATTTTATTTGATGGTGATCAGACCTGAAAAAAGGGTTAATTTCCTCTAGTAACCATGCCAAAAAAAAAAAAAACTTGGTTGGGGGCAGGGACTTGGCCAGGACCAAGAATATTGTCCTTCATAGCCAAAAGTCTGCCGTACAGTGGTTCATCATATCCAAGTTCGCCTGTATGTGGACAAGTAAAATTTTCTATGGAGATTTTTCAATTTTGACATTTGAGGGGTAATAACGATAAACCTAATATTTTACAAACAAACCATCTTGGACATAGCTGAAGTATAAATTGCCCTTTTTGACACACTAGGCTATTAACCCTTATCCCGCTGGTCACGACTCTGAGTCGTGATGAAATGTAAGTAAACTCACCGCTGGTCACGACTCTGAGTCGTGATATTTCTTCAAATTGGCTGAAAATCGCTTGTCCCCCCCAAAGAAAAAAATATACTCAACCAAATCTTATGAAAAAAAGATATTCTGATAGGCCTGATGATTCTGAACAGAAATGATATAGGTTTTATATAGGTTATCATGGCAGAAAATAAAGAAATCTGGTATGGAATATCATGGTACGGCCTAGATTTTTCGACATAAAATTATCTTTTTCAGCGGTGGCTGTATATTGGTGAGCACTATATATATTATAGCGGGATCGGGGTTAAGTGTAGCCGGTAAATCTGGACGGGCAGAAATTTTGAAATTGCTGTTTTGTACAGACTTTCGAAAGCCTGGCTAAGACCCCGGTCGGGAGGGGGGGTACCCGGGGTAGAATTTTTTCTTTTGAAAAATATTTTCATTTACCAGTATGAGCAGTACCTAAGTCCTTGAAGGATATTTGTTTTTATTTTTCAACACTGGAGTATTAAACAGTAAGACACAGATATGCTATTAAATATATTGAGGGACAATCGCATATGTTGAAGCGATCGATGCAGCAATTCATTCCTGATCGCCAGCACTAAACACTGGCAGTGATACATGAAAAAAATGATAAAAAAGTACCATTGAAAATAGGCTAGGTTTGTGTTACAGGAAACAAACACTTTTTTGACGCTAGAATTTTCTGATCCTATTCTCTGATGGAGAAGGGATGTCTGGGTACTGTATTAACTAATAAGTGTGTCCAATATTACTTTCATGTGTACACTTATTAGTTATTAAATAACGCAGGAACTAGGACTTACTGTTACACTTTATTGCATTTCTTAAAAACGTTTTGGCTAAAGCACCTATGTATATCACCCAGTTCACTGAAAGATTTTGAGTGATAATAGCACTGAAATTGTAAATGTTAAAGTTCAAATTTTGCAAAGAAATTTTGAACCATTGATTTTTACAAGAATGGACTTTTTGAGGTAGTGGTCTGTCAGTCATATTCTTTCTGGAGGGGGGGGGGGGAGACCAGGGCACACTAATACAAAGGTCACTTATCATCTCTAAGAGAAATGATACACTACACTTACTGGGTAAAACAAAAACACCCTTATGACACCCTCATGTACTCCAACATTTATGATCATATTATCTCGAGGAACAATAGAGGCTACTTCCAGGAGTAGCTCCTTATCAGTATTCACTGTCTCACCTCCTGTGGTTAGCAGCACTTGTCCACAGATGGACAGCAAGCTTGAGCCACAGTATACAGGCATCTCTGGAAGAAAGCTAACTAAAGCCCTTACATCTAACTGACTACAAAAATGTGTATAAGTATGTTACACACTTGAGCAGTTTTACATTTAGATATAAGCACAGATGAAAAATATGATTTAGACACTTGAAAAATATATAAAAACTTATATTATTTTGAGTAAAAAGTTAGAATTAACTTTATTAGTTATATCACATAATCATCTAGAATACTAATATTGATTCACTAATCTTTGCGAAGTAACCTTAAAAAATCACTATTTCTAGGTTTCTAGACAGCTTGTGTGAGTTATGTGAGAGTTATATTGGCCCCTTACCAAGTACCACCCTTAGCTTTTTGCAAGAATCTTACACTAAGCTGGACTAAGTGTGCTTTGTTTTACTGGCCATAAGTGCTAAGAGTGGCCTTAATTTAGTTGGGGTAATTTTTAATTGAAATATAAAAAATGAATAGTAATTTGCCATTGTTCAATGTATTAATAGCAAGTAACCAATTACTTAAGAGGCCAAACTATTACTGTAATAGGTAATAGTAATTGACTAGTTTTAAAATTAATTGTAATTTTATATTACTGTCAATTACATCTGTCAAGTAATCAATTACAGAGGCTAAACTTTTACTGTAATGTAATTGACTAGTCTTAAAATTAATTGTAATTTTATATTACTGTCAATTGCATCTGTCAAATTATCACAATGCAATGCATATGTACACATTTTTCACATTGATGCTAATTGCTTAACTGTCACAACATCATGAAGATAATCTGCAGTTCTGCACTACACAGATGTCACTTGTGCACTAGATTAAACGTGGCCAGGAACCATGTATATGGAAACATTGCTTTTCTTAATTGAGGGTGCAGCTGACAGGATGCAAATCTATTGTGTAGTTCAACTGTAAGAGATATGCCAAACTTGATTGAAATCCAATCAGCTTGAAAACAGATACACCCTGTTAAAAACTAGCCCATGACTCTCAGAAGATCAGTATATGCAGGAGATGTACAGCTGTGCACTGGCTTAAGGTGAGTTCAGTAATAAAGACAGCTTGTAGGGGTTTGTAACAACCAGTAAACTATATATTTTCTGGAAGACCTCTTAATTTCCTACCTCCAGGATTTTAAAAATGCATGTCCAAAACAGCAATTCCAAATTTTCTGCCCGTCCAGATTTAGCTACCCAGTTACTTCAAATCCCTATAACAAATACATTCAATTTACCCTTTTGTGTCAAAAAGGACAATTTACACTTCAGCCATGTCATAGCAGTTGGTTTGTTCAGAAAATATTTGGTTATTACCCCAAACAGGTCATCCTTAAATTATGTGCCTGTCCAAGAAGTAGGTTTTTAGAAACTGCCTGTCCGAAAGACAGGCCGGACAGGGTTCTGGCTATGTCCCTGGATAACTCTCAATGTTACTTTGATTTTATCTTTAACTAAATTTTAGAGTTTGATTGAAAAAAGTGTAAAGTTATTTTTTTTCAATTAAATCAGCAGAGTGTCAGAACACCCATTTAACTTGGATGGATTACATGTTCATATATATCTACACCTAGAATAAGGTGACTGCGATTTATATCATTTGTAGAACAATACAAGAAATATTTGACCTGAATTTATCTTCTATTGCTTCCAGATTTTAGTATCTATATATAGCGGGAACATGATGGGAGTAGACGAACTTACAGGATACTTGATGCTTTTTGTTGGCGAGACTAAGAAGTTGATGAAGCTACGCCAGAATGAAAAAGCCTTGGAGCTCGCACGTAGGAGTGCCGACATGATGCACGGTAGGTTGTCTATTTTTGTATCATTACTCCAGACAATGGTCTTAGCCAGCAGGGCGTCTGGGTCTCTTTTTGGACACCCAAACCCTTAAAAAGCACCCCTCAAGACATCCTAATCTTTTTATAAGGAATTTCTTAAAATGTCAATCTCAAGCATTTAAAGTGAATTTGTTCATCTCCATGTAATCCCCATGATATTGTATAAGGATATCATGCCAAGTATTTTGGTAAATTTATACATGTTTATGGTTGAAATATGAGTATAATTGTGTCCCCCTTAGAAATTTGGACGCCCCAACATGGCTCGACGCTAAGGGTGAACCTATGGCCCCAGGCCAGTAAAAATTCCCAAAAACAGTTTCGGGCCAGTATAAAAAGACCTCAACTGGTCCTACAGGCCCAGTAAACATTTGGAGACATTCTTGTTAAAAAGTTTCCTCCCGAGAATGTCCCCAAATGTTTTTGAAATTAATGGAGATGAAATCTATAAAGATAAATGTTGTGGTGAATTTTATCCAATGTTCTTTCTTGTTATGTTAAAGAAAAAATGTAGGACCAGTAAAAAGTTTGCAGGACCAGTAGATGCTAGGTGTTACTGGTCCTACAGGGCCAGTATCATTTTGAGTTAGCGTTGAGGCCTGCCCAAAATTTTACAATTGCCAATTTTAGGCACCCAGTTTCTAAATCCTGGCTAAGACCCTGGTTGTCTATTTTTGTATCATTACTCCAGACATTTACCCTTCCAATGCTGAGGCTACTTTCGTCCGAAGCACAAGGATACAATGATTTTTGATAACCATCCAAACCCTGTCATGTTGGTATTCATTAGGCATAGAAAAAAATGTTTGTTTCCTGTAACGGTCCGAAAAAAATAGGGTAGGTAGGTCAGATTTTTTTTGTTTTGATTATTTTTTTGTTCAAAAATGTGTGTTTTATGCATGTTTTTTGATGATTAGGAATCGGGAGTGCTGAAAAAACTTTAGGGTAGCGATTTTTTGGGGATGTCTTCGTTGTTATAGTGTGAACTCTTGTCCTTGTATTCCAGAAGCTCAAGTTGAATTTCCATATTGGCGATTCAAAGAGGACCTGTGGCCAATTTTTGCGGAGGTTCACTTTCTGCGCGGGACGCTCATTTTCCAGCATAGCAATAATCTGAGTGGTCCCCTAGAGGAGGTCACCAATCTAGCCATCTGTGACTTCACAATGGCCTTATTCTACAGGTGGGTAAAATAAAAGAGATTCTGTTTTGTGAAGTGTATTTTTTTCTCAACTTCTCTTAGAGATGCACTCCCCACTCACAAACTCGAGGGGCTCGAGTACTGAAGCCAGAAAAGAGCTGGAGTGGTCGACTTGTCTATGTAGGGAAGTACATAAATCTAACTCAGTACACCTAACACACACCTTATCACTGCTTATCACTGTCAAATCTTGTTTACAATCCCCAATTTATCACCAGCCTAGTGCGCCATGTTAACCCATTAATGCTCACAGCGGCCAAAACCAGCCTTACATTTTTGATGATATTTTGCAGCCAAAAGCGAAGTCAAGACAATGTTTGATGGAGAAATGTCAATCAGAACATTACCTACGACTCTCCTTCAAATATTTTGTAAAACCAATCTCAATTGCAAAGTTATGATCAAAAGTATCATAGGTCCAGACGACACTCCCTGGAGGAACTCTTATATGTATGAGTGTGTTAAGGTATGCTAACAAGTAGGGCTCCCGCGATACACTCGTTATACTCGCTGCTCTGCGGATTGCCGCGATACGAATAGTATTCGAATATACGCATTTGTATATTCGAATACTGACGAATATACATAAAAATGAAAAGCCCTACCTGTTTGCGGCCATAGAAGTTGAGGAAATCACTTCTAATCAGCAACGCTGAGTGCGCTGAGTTTTGAAGTGCCTCCATTTTACGTTGTGGGCGCACGATTACTAATGCCGGTGGGCGCACGATTTCTTATACCTGTTGATACCGGTTGAGTTTGGGGACCATTCCTGTCCTTAAGAGGTAAAACGGCGCTCTGGTTTTCAGATCGTTCGCTGGCATTCTACGAATATTAGTATTCGTATTCGTGACCCTATATTCGTGAATATATTCATATTCACCACCTACTGTATTCGTGAGAGCCCTACTAACAAGCGTTGTATGTTTTCCAGGAAGCATGCATATCCACAGGCGCTGCTTATCCGAAGCTTGGCTCACCAGCGGCTCGGCAGCCACGCGCGCCGTGTGCGGGACATTTTGCACCTGGTGACCCTGAAAACCAGCAAACACGAGGAAAGACTTGCCACGATGAGTGGGAAGAGGATCCTTAAGTACGAATTTGGCAACAGTGTGCTTCAAGGTGATCACAGCATTTTTCTGTCATCATCGGCTTAATGTTCATTAACCAGAAGTTAATCAGTTAATATAGCATTGATAATTTAATATAGCATAAGCTGGAACTAGTTAAGTTAATATACACAGCATGCAGTACTGATCAGGGCTCGAAATAAGAGGGTGCCAGGAGCCCAGGTCTCCCTTGAATTCTCCTGCGGCTCCCTCAAATTTCTGCAGGGAGCCCAAAGCATGGTCTTAGCCAGCAGGGCGTCTGGGTGCCTTTTTGGACACCCAAACCCCTAAAAAGAACCCCTCAGGACACCCAATTTTTTTAGTGTGGAATTTCTAAAAATCTCAATCTCAAGCTTATGATTGAATTTTTTTCATCTCCTTATAATCCCCATGACATTGTTGAATGATATCATGCCTTATTTTGATGAATTTATAAATGTTTATGGTTTAAATATGAGTATATTGTGATCCCCCTTAAAAATGTGGACGCCCAAAAATTTTACAACTGCCAATTTTAGGCACCCAGTTTCAAAATCCTGGCTAAGACACTGGCCCAAAGATGTACTGTTTTCTATGCAGAACACCTTTAGGTAGCTTGTGGAGATGCAGTTGTGCTCCCTGGATAAAATCTTAATTTCGAGCCCTGCTGATTATTGATGTTGCAAGATAAAGCTCATCGCCATGTCTGGTAGAGATATTATTTACAATTCAATTACGGGAGATCTCATTTGTAAATCAATTGATAGATTTAATTGTGTATCAGAGCTTAAGCCGGAAAACCATCTACCTTGTGACACAAATATCATCCTCAAACATTTTCTTTCAAACTTTTCTCTTATACAAAAGAAAATCATAGTTATGGTACTCGAAATGCAACCTCCTCATTGTTAGCTCTTCCAAAATGTAATAAATAAATTGGCCAAAAATGCATTTCATACTCAGGGCCCAAAGTTTGGAATAGCTTAACTGAAGCAAACGGATGTGCACCATCTCTACCTTCCTTTAAGCCTCGATACCTAAAAGCAATGTACTGTACTACTTTGCAATCCTGTGGCCCTCAGGCTACTTAATATGTCAGAGGGCCTCAGGGAAGATCCTTACCATTGGATTGAGTTACCCTCTTTAAATAAAGATTATTATTATTATTATTATTATTATTATTATTTTTATTATTATTATTATTACTACTACTATTATTATTATTATCATTACTGTTATTATTATCAATAATCATTATTATTATTACTACTATTATCATTACTGTTATTATTATTATTTTTATTATTATTCACATTAACATTATTATTATTATCATTTTTATTAGAATTATTATTATTATTATCATAATGCTTTTGCCTTTATTTATTTCCCAGGAGCGTGGCGAAAGTGTGCGGTCAGCGGCGATATACCCGGAGGCCGAGCCTTCTGCGCTCACACTCAGGTCGGCCATATGCTCTACATATACGGAGGCACGTATGCCAATAGTTGCGGCAAACTCGGCACAGCCAAAAACAGCGTACAGTTCTACAACGACCTCTATGCATTCAACCTTGAGACATTCAACTGGAGAAAACTCAAGGCTTCAGGTGATTATCAATCTCTAGATAGTTGTAGGTTCATTGTCCTTCAAAAATAATCCAATAAAATGCACTGATCCCAATGATATTATCAACCCATTCATGCCTGGATATCTATTTCAGAGGTGTCATCAGGGTTCGACTTTCCCAGGGCCCCAGGGGCATATGCCCCTAGATTTTGCTGTGGGCCCCTAGATTTTTCAGACTAGGGGCCCAAAATAGTATATATAATGATACTGAAATCCCGTTTTTTGACCACTAAATTTATCAAAAGACCTTTTCAGGCCCCTAGCCTGAAATCTAAGTGTCAGACCACTCATCTGTACTGGACCTGTTATACTTCTAACAACAACGCCTGAATTAAGCATTTATTCACAAACTATTCAAAGGAGATTTGTAGGTAGAGTTTTAATGAACAACTCTACTTGAAATATTTTTAATCATTGCTTTTGTTTTGGAGGTATGAGCAAAAGAAAATGGCCTGTTTCTGCTGCCACAGGCATCAATTGGTCAACACTTCAATGTTTAGACCTCCTGCAAGAAAGTATCATGTATATTTATGAAACTTGTTTCCATGGTGAAAACCAGGACTATAACAATGTATCACCAGATATATCTTTACTATGTTGATTGTGTGATTTTTCACCCCCAGGTCCGATGCCAGAAGCGTGCACCAAGGCTGTCATGTGGTACTATCAGGGCTGTCTCTACATCCATGGAGGAATGACCTATGACCCGGCGGGCGGTCAGTCTGTGGTCACTCTTGGGAAGACACTGTGGCGGTAAGTACATACAAACATTTGGGATTTCGTTTTTTTGTCACTTTCTCTGCCATATTGCAGTCGTGACTATCCAGTTGTATCTAGTGGAAGAATTGGAGTATACAGCAAAAATCACCGCCTAGCTCCCAGTCACTGGCAACTTTCTCACATTCTCTGGACGGGATTCAAAACCAGGCAGTCGCAAACATTAGGAAAGAAAGTTTTATAAAATTCTAACCAAGCAGATAGGACTGTCATTGACATCCAATTTTTTTCGATTTTATTATTGACATTATTTTTTTCGATTCCGATTATTTCGATTCGATTTTTTACCTTAAATCATAATTTGATGTTTCCACTAAGGTAAGGCCTAAAATATATTTTTTTATAAAAAGCAAGATAAAAATGACCTCAAATATCAGCATGTAATACTAGTTCAGTGGATTTAAATAGATCTAGGTGCCCCACTGCTTAAGATACTACTATTTTGCTTCACATTTACATCTAAAGCAGCATGGAGGAGAGAAGAAATGAAGAAATAAGATAAATTCCCTACCTACCTACCCTATTTTTTTCTAGCATGTTATAGGAAACAAACATTTTTTGTTTAGGCCCAATATATATAGATTCTACAAATTAATCAATATCCTACTGTGAAGAAGGATGCTGATCTTTGACCCTGCACAGTTTTGGGGCCATGCACTACAATATATTTAACCAAAGGTAGATCAGTAGTACCAGTTATCTGCCTTTGATACTACTGACATGCACTACCGGTATACTACGTAATTAAATCCATATGGCAGAACACCGCTCACTGGTCCCGGCAAGTATAAACAATGCAATCTCTTCAAAGTATCAACCATGCTGTAAAAGTCACATTAATGATAACAGTATTTACACAGCTGCCAGGGCCACAAGGAACAAGCAACCACACTGCCACATGGACTGAACATGACAGTATAACACATGTCCACACACGCCCAGAGACTTCCTTATCATGGCCACGGCAACTGAATGTGTAGTTTGCCTTCTCGCCAAAAGGTGGCGTCGTGTATATCGATGTCTAGTGCTGATTCGATTCGATATCGGCCTGTATGTTTTGTCGGTTCATTGATAGTTTGGGCATAGATGACCCTCCTACAAGCAGAAATAGATGAATTGTGATACCCTTTCCTCTATACTGATCTTACCTCATCTGTGAAATGATGGTCACCGATTATAATAGTAGATAGATGCTCTGGTTGAAAACACTGCATATTTATTCAAGGATCTTATTCCCCCTCATTATATCCATATACCCAGCCTCTTTATTACTGCTATCTCTTGAGCACTGGTGGCACAGCTGGTGCTCCAGTGATGCCACAAACCAGCAAGAGGCTGGGGAAGATGGATGCCCTGTACGACTGTCTCAGGCCTGTTACTTGCTCACTCCTGTAAGCTATAACTGAGGAGTGCTGGAGAGGACAGGTTCGGGGAGGTCTTACTTAAAAGGTGACATGTATAAGCTAGGGCTGATATCGAGTCCTAGCGATCACCTGTGATTCGATTCCCTTAAATCTGATCGAATCGGCAATGTCATGTCAATACTACTCGATTACCTCTTAATGGTACTTACACTGGAGAGTATGAATAAATCTCCCATTAACATGGCTCTATCAGCTCAAACAACGCTGACCTACTAGGTCACAGCTGCTTGAGTTAGGCCCGAGTAGCGAGGTGCCTCCATGTGCCGTGATTAGGCCGCCATTGTAGTAGGTCGGCACTCACTCACGGCGACCGGCACATAATCGGTCCACCTGCAAACAATCAGTGTTTGCCATATATGGTAATGAGGCTCAAGTGGGGCATTAGTTGCATGACCCCGGGAATCATAATGTAATGCCTCATTCTCTATATACGCATGCTGTTGCTGTTGTCAACACTCCATGATAAATAAAGAAATTAAGAATGGAGTTTGTAGAATTCAAAGCAAAGAAAGGCAGCAGGTATGGATAAAGAGAGAGAGAGAGAGCCCTTACTCAGATCTTCTTGTTGTTGCAATGAATAGAAAACTTGGTTGTTTTACTTAACTTTTGCATTCATTCAATTATCATTGCATAGTAACTTAGTTCACTGCATTGACTTCAAAAAATAAAGATGATTATTATTATTGTTATTATAATTATTATTGTTGTTGTTATCATTTTCATTTGAATGTTTCAATACTTCTTTTAATTATCTATTTTTGTAGGTATGATTTGACGAACCAGCTCTGGAGTAAGGTGGTGACTAAGAACAGCGTGAGTTGTTGCGGTCACAATGGCTTTGTGGTGGGGGACGAGTTCTACATGGCAGGTGGCGCCACTGGTAGCCTGGAGGAGAGGAAGAGGAAGTGCTGGTCACCGTGCCACGTCCACCAGCTGGACCTCCAGCAACTCAAGTGGACAAAGGTGAGCAGGGTCTTAGGGTGTCGAGGTGTCTTTTTGACACCCTGGTCCATGAAAAAATACCAGTTTTGGGGGGAAAATGACCCCTATCTTTTAGTCTGAATTTTTATTAGAAAATGATGATTATAAGTAGGTATTTAAAAAAGTTTAATATCTAAATGATGACAAACACAAGTAATGAAGCATATGATTACGTGATGTGTCAATATATATGGTCAGTATGATGACTTAGATTTTTCTCGACGAGGGTTTTTTGACATCCCATCTTCTTGAAACCCCATTTTGGACACCCTGTTATGAAAATCTTGGCTAAGACCCGGAAGGTGAGTCTACTCTCAATGCTAGCCAGTGACTTGGGATTGATGAAAATTTCACCCCCAAACCTAGTTTTCTGGATGTGCTGTATGCAGGGTCTTACCCAGCAGGGCATCTTTGCATTATTTGGACACACCCACCATCAAAATTACACATCACGTGACATCAGGACATCCACATTTTTTTGAGGGAATTCTTAAAGACATCAAGGATATTATGCCTTTTCTCATTATGTATGTTAATGGTTGTTTTCTGGTATATATATAGATATAGATATAGATATATAGATATATGCCTGGTGGTTCAATTGATTGTTTTTAAAAAATAATTGCTAACGCTATTGCTATTGCCTTTGTTCCAGTTCGCTGGCAAGCCGTGTCCAGAAATGTGCCATATCCCCGACACGCGTCACCAGTTTGCCTGCTGGTTCAACAGGGAGCGTTATCAGCTATACATGTTCGGGGGCCAGGTGTCCCAGAGATCCGAATGCCGTGCCGGTAAATATTATCCTTAATCCAGCAGAGGACTTTGATATTTGTTTATTTTAAAAGGTGCCCTTTGGGATATCTTACAATAAAGGAGGAAAATCCTTTTGAATTTAGGGTGTTGTGTAGCCTGCCTCCCAGGCCATATTTAAATGTCATCCCTTGTGGATAGATGGCACTGCAGTGTGCTAGCAAGGTAGTTGGAAATATGTCTATTCACAAGTAAACCCCCTTGTGTGGCAATTGTGTGAACTAAATGGCAAACAGTAGGCCACACGTCCCTATGTAATATAGGTGCTGGCATTTATGTGTAATAAAGTGAAATCAGAATAGAGCCTTGTAGCTAGGCTAGGTGTTGTGTAGATCATTAGAATTATCATTTCTTGGCAAATTTGAACAAAAACATTTTTTAAAAATCAATGGAAAAGTAACATTGTGAACTGAAATCTTTTATTGAATTCACTGTGTAGTTTCCAAATCTACCTTGATTGCCCACCTGGAATGTAATAGGCAATTACTGTTCATCTACCCAAAAGTCAGTTTCAGTTGTAGGTTGCCCATAAGCATTTCATCTGAGCTGGGCTCAGGCCAGAGGATGAATATCTATATCTACCAGGGTTGGCAATTTATGCCAAAGGACGTTTTTTACCTTGCCAGAAACCGCCAGAAATGGGTTTCTGGCACTTAATTCGCCAGAAACAGAATGACATAAAACACAAAACATAAAATTATTTTTCTTTCCCCATCAAAATAGTCAAAATACAGCTAGGAAATGCATAGTAGCTTAATCCACTCAACTGAGAAAGTAACTACAGGCCTCAACGCTAACTCAAAATGATACTGGCCCGGTAGGACCAGTAACACCTAGCATCTACTGGTCCTGCAAAATGTTTACTGGCCCTACATTTTTTCTTTAACATAAGAAGAAAGAACATTGCATAAGATTCACCACAACACTTATCTTTATAAATTTCATCTTCATTTATTTCAAAAACAATTGGGGACATTAGCAGGGGAAACTTTTTAACAAGAATGTCTCCAAATATTCACTGGCCCTGTAGGACCAGTTGAGGTCTTATTTTACTGGCCCAAAGCTGTTTTGGGGAATTTTTACTGGCCTGGGGCCATAGTAGTACAGTAGCCAGCCACCCATTTTTGGGATTCAGGTTAACCCGAGAGCTAGAAAATTTCCGTTGGTATCATGTTTTAGGCCCACACTTGGGGCATACCGCCAGGGTGGATGTAGACTTCAGAAGTGGTGCACATCTTTTTTACGGGGTCATGTCTTAGACACCCCACTATATGTAAAAAGGCCCCAAAATGGTCAAAATAATAGGTATAGGGGTAGGAAAGCCACACTAAAACACTCATAACTCAGCTTTAACCAAACATAGGGATTAGTGTTTGGTATCAAAATGTTGGTATGAATGAGAAGTATCTTTTGAAATAGTAAATATATAACTTGCTCTATACCATGATGTAATAAAGGTCGTTCAAGGTCAAAATGGCTGCCAAATCAAGAATCTGGGATTTTCCGATATTCTATAGTTTCCGTTTATAAACTTCTCAGTTTTTTTGACAGTATGTATTTCTTTTTTGTAGCCACTTTTTCTGAAGGAATGTCTTTTAATGGAATTGTTGAACATTTTAGAAAGTTCATTGACTAGAGTTTTAAGTCCAATTTTGAGCTGTAAGGTTCAAAGTAGGGTACCAAGCCCACCTGGAGACCCCGAAAAGTGCCTAAAATGGTAAAAATTTGAAAATCAAAATGACTTTATCTTTAAGCTTTATAAGTAGGAAGGGAGCAGATGATGTACCAAAACATCAGGTTTAATTTTCTCCTCAATCTGGAAGATTATGGAAAAATAATATTGAAATTAAGGGGTTGTTGAAGGTCAAATAAAGGTCAAAATGTAATTATTTCTCTAAAAAATTCATATTTTGATCAAGCAATGGTGATGAAGTAGTTGTTTTTTGTCACCATTTAATTTTCAAACCAAGTTACCACAATGATTGGCGGATAAATAATCTCAAATAGGGTCCAACAAATCATTTTTTACCATTTACCGGTCAAAATGAAGTAGTTTTAAGTCAATATGGAGGTGTGGAAGGTGGCATTTGGCTATTCCATGCTTATAATAAGTGTTTACGAACGGGTTGTAACAAGGTGCTAGTATGGGACCACTGTTTAGGTCATTAAACTTGTGAGCACCAAACATTATAGGCATTGTTTGGTATCAATTTTTTTGTTGTAAGACAGTCTTTCCATTCCATGCAACCAACCAAGGGTAGGGTCTATTTTTGCGATACTAGAGGTCATTCAAGGTCAAACTAACCCCAATTTCATAATTTGAGGCATTTTGTCTTTGAATTTTCCATTAAACAGCTTATCATATTCTCCTAGAATACATATTTTATCCTGGAAATATTTTTTGGTGAGAAATGATTTTAAAAAAGGATTCTGAGACATTTTTAAGTCATTTCAAGAGAAAGTCTGGACCAATTTGGAATATTTAGGGACCAAAATTACAAAATGCCTGGTTACGGGTGCACTCAAATATTTAAGTGAAGCAGCAGAAAGTTGACATAACAGATCAATTCATATCTTATGGTATGTCAGTTTTCATTTTCAATAGGGAGAATAAGCCTTTTAACTTGCAGCATTACTTGCCTATTGTGCTTGTCATGTAAGATTATAAAGGCAGTGTAAAATATCTCTGAGATTTAAGGAAAAAATGAAGGTCAAATAAAGGTCAAAACATCATTTTTTCTCTAAAAAATTTAAATTTTGATGAAGAAATTTTGATGGAGTAGTTTGTGTTTTGTTATTACATAATATCCTAACCACATTACCACAATAATTGACAGACAAGATACCTTAAATATGTTTTAGCAGAACATTTCCGTCCTTTACCTGTAAAAATGAAGTAGTTTAAAGTCAGTATGGAGGTGTGGAAGGTGGCATTTGGCTATTCCATGCTTATAATAAGTGTTTACGAACGGGTTGTGAGAAGGTGCTAGTATGGGACCACTGTTTAGGTCATAAAAGTTGTGAGCACCAAACATTATAGGCATTGTTTGGTATCTAAATGTTTGTTGTAAGACAATCTTTCCAATCCATGCAACCAACCTAGGGTAGGGTCTATTGTTGTGATACTAGAGGTCATTCAAGGTCTAACTAACCACAATTTCATGATTTAAGGCATTTTGTCTTTGGATTTTCCACTTATCAGCTTATCAAATTTTTCTAGAATACATATTTTATCCTGGAAATATTTTTAAGTGAGAAATATTTTTCAAAAAGGATTCTGAGACATTTTCAGGTCATTTCAAGAGAAAGTTTGAACCAATCTTGAATATTTAGGGGCCAAAATAACAAAATGCCTGATTACGGGTGCACTCAAATACTTAAGTGAAGCAGCAGAAAGTTGACATAACAGATAGAGACTCATATCTTATGGCATGTCAGCTTTCATTTTTAATGGGAAGAATAAGCCTTTTAACTTACCTATTGTGTTTTTTATGTAAGATTATAAAGGCAGGGTAAAATATCTTTGAGATTTAAGGACAAAATGAAGGTCAAATAAAGGTCAAAACGTCATTTTTTCTCTAAAAAGCTCTTATTTTGATGATGAAATTTTGATGAGGTACTTCTTTTTTGTCAATACATAATTTCCTAAGCATGTCACAACTTAAATTGAAAGACAAGTTGCCTTAAATATGTTTTAACAAAAAAAGTTTACCCTTTACCCGTGAAAAAGAAGTACTATTTTTAAGGTAATATGCAGATGTGGAATGTGCTATTGGACAATTCATGCCTAACGAAGTTGTTAGCAAGTGCTAGTAACATATGGGACCACTGTTTAGGTCATAAAAGTTGTGAGCACCAAACATTATAGGCAATGTTTGCTATCAAAATGCTTGTTGTAAGACAATCTTTCCATTTCATGCAACCAGGCTAGTGTAGGGCATTTTGCTGTGATATGAGAGGTCATTCAAGGTCAAACTACCCCCAATTTCATGACTTAAGGCATTTTGTCTTTGAATTGCCTGTGCAGTATCTCATCAAGTTCTCCTAGAATACATATTTATTGATATTTTCTCCTGCAAATATTATTTTTAGGTGAGAAATGTCTTTTAAAAGAGAAACTCATGCCTTTTAAGGTTATTTCAAGACAAAGTCTGTTCTTATCGTGAATATTCAAAGTCGAAAATGCTCTATGTGACCTTTTGACCTTGGTTTGACATTCCATTTTTCCTTAAATCTCAATAGTATTTAACTCTATCTTTAACCTTACGTGGCAAGCACAAATTGGCAAGTTAAAAGGCGTATATGCCCAATTGAAAATGAAAGCTGAGGTACCATATGATGCTAAATTGATATTTGGGTGCACCTAAAATCAGGCATTTTGTCATTTTGATGCCTAAATATTCACGATTAGCACAGACTTTGTCTTGAAATAACCTTAAAAGGCATGAGTTTCTCTTTTAAAAGACATTTCTCACCTAAAAATTATATTTGCAGGAAAAGATAACATTAGATATGTATTCTAGGAGAATTTGATGAGATACTGCACAGGCAATTCAAAGGCAAAATGCCTTAAGTCATGAAATTGGGGGTAGTTTGACCTTGAATGACCTCATATATCACAGCAAAATGCCCTACACTAGCCTGGTTGCATGAAATGGAAAGATTGTCTTACAACAAGCATTTTGATAGCAAACATTGCCTATAATGTTTGGTGCTCACAATTTTTATGACCTAAACAGTGGTCCCATATGTTACTAGCACTTGCTAACAACTCGATTAGGCATGAATTGTCCAATAGCACATTCCACATCTGCATATTACCGTGAAACTAGACTTCATTTTCACAGGTAAAGGGAATTTCTTTTGTTAAACATATTTAAGGTAACTTGTCTGTCAATTATTGTGGTGACAGGCTTGGGAAATTATGTAGTGACAAAACAGAAGTAACTCATCAAAATTTCATCATCAAAATAAGAGCTTTTTAGAGAAAAAATGATGTTTTGACCTTTATTTGACCTTCATTTTGTCCTTAAATCTCAAAGATATTTTACCCTGCCTTTATAATCTTACATAAAAAACACAATAGGCAAGTTAAAAGGCTTATTCTTCCCATTAAAAATGAAAGCTGACATTCCATAAGATATGAGTCTCTATCTATTATGTCAACTTTCTGCTGCTTCACTTAAGTATTTGAGTGCACCAGTAATCAGGTATTTTGTCATTTTGGTCCTGAAATATTCCAGATTGGTTCAAACTTTCTCTTGAAATGACCTGAAAATGTCTCAGAATCCTTTTTAAGAAACATTTCTCACCTAAAAATATTTCCAGGATAAAATATGTATTCTATGAGAATTTGATAAGCTGATAAGTGGAAAATCCAAAGACAAAATGCCTTAAATCATGAAATTGTGGTTAGTTTGACCTTGAATGACCTCTAGTATTACAACAATAGACCCTACCCTAGGTTGGTTGCATGGAATGGAAAATTGTCTTACAACAAACATTTAGGTACCAAACAATGCCTATAATGTTTGGTGCTCACAACTTTTATGACCTAAACAGTGGTCCCATACTAGCACCTTCTCACAACCCGTTCTTAAACTCTTATTATATGCATGGAATAACCAAATGCCACCTTCCACACCTCCATATTGACTTTAAACTACTTCATTTTCACAAGTAAAGGGTTGAAATGTTTTGCTAAAACATATTTAAGGTATCTTGTCTGTCAATTATTGTGGTAATGTGGTAAGGATATTATGTTATAACAAAAAACAAACTACTCCATCAAAATTTCTTCATCAAAATTTAAATTTTTTAGAGAAAAAATGATGTTTTGACCTTTATTTGACCTTCATTTTTTCCTTAAATCTCAGAGATATTTTACACTGCCTTTATAATCTTACATGACAAGCACAATAGGCAAGTAATGCTGCAAGTTAAAAGGCTTATTCTCCCTATTGAAAATGAAAACTGACATACCATAAGATATGACTCGACCTGTTATGTCAACTTTCTGCTGCTTCACTTAAATATTTGAGTGCACCCGTAACCAGGCATTTGTAATTTTGGTCCTGAAATATTCCAAATTGGTCCAGACTTGCTCTTGAAATGTCCTAAAAATGTCTCAGAATCCTTTTTAAAAATTATTTCTCACCTAAAAATATTTCCAGGATAAAATATGTATTCTAGGAGAATATGATAAGCTGTTTAATGGAAAATTCAAAGACAAAATGCCTCAAATTATGAAATTGGGGTTAGTTTGACCTTGAATGACCTCTAGTATCACAAAAATAGACCCTACCCTTGGTTGGTTGCATGGAATGGAAAGACTGTCTTACAACAAAAAAATTTATACCAAACAAAGCCTATATTGTTTGGTGCTCACAAGTTTTATGACCTAAACAGTGGTCCCATACTAGCACCTTGTTACAACCCGTTCGTAAACACTTATTATAAGCATGGAATAGCCGAATGCCACCTTCCACACCTCCATATTGACTTAAAACTACTTCATTTTCACCGGTATATGGTAAAAAATGATTTGTTGGACCATATTTGAGATTATCTATTCATCAATCATTGTGGTAACTTGGTTTGGAAATTAAATAATGACAAAACACAACTACTCTATCAAAATTTCTTGATCAAAATTTGAAATTTTTAGAGGAAAAATGGCATTTTGACCTTTATTGACCTTCAACAACCCCTTAATTTCAATATTATTTTTCCATAATCTTCCAGATTGAGGAGAAAATTAAACCTGATGTTTTGGTACATCATCTGCTCCCTTCCTACTTATAAAGCTTAAGATAAAGTCATTTTGATTTTCAAATTTTTACCATTTTAGGCACTTTTTGGGGTCTCCAGGTGAGCTTAGTACCCTACTTTGTACCTTACAGCTCAAAATTGGACTTAAAACTCTAGTCAATGAACTTTCTAAAATGTTCAACAATTCCATTAAAAGACATTCCTTCAGAAAAAGTGGCTACAAAAAAGAAATACATACCGTCAAAAAAACTGAGAAGTTTATAAACTGAAACTATAGAATATCGGAAAATCCCAGATTCTTGATTTGGCAGCCATTTTGACCTTGAATGACCTTTATTGCATCATGGGATAGAGTTGGTTATGTATAAACTATTTCAAAAGATACTTCTCTTTCATACCAACATTTTGATACACAACACTAATCCCTATGTTTGGTTTAAGCTGAGTTATGAGTGTTTTAGTGTGGCTTTCCTACCCCTATACCTATTATTTTGACCATTTTGGGGCCTTTTTACATATAGTGGGGTGTCTAAGACATGACCCCGTAAAAAAGATGTGCACCACTTCTGAAGTCTACATCCACCCTGGCGGTATGCCCCAAGTGTGGGCCTAAAACATGATACCAACGGAAATTTTCTAGCTCTCGGGTTAACCTAACTTCTAAAATAGAGCACTTTTCTTGATCTGGCTACTGGACTAATAGGTTCACCCTTAGCGTCGAGCCCTGAACTAAGCTAGTCTTCTGCTACGTTGACTTTGATGAGATTTTCTTGCACTTTGATAGGTCCTACTCCAGAGGACAGCACAAGTCACTTTGACCTGGTTCACCTCATGTGGCACCAAGACAGACACTGCGTTCACGACCACTCAGCCGGGATCAGACCCTTCCCTGTGAGAGAACTGGCCTCAACCACTAATCAACAAAGGTAGGTGGAATATCATCTACTCTGTAAACTAGCGATACTTACTAAACTTACTTACATGATCTTAGCCAGCAGGGCGTCTGGCTGCCTTTTTGGACACCCAAATACTTAAAAAGAACCCCTCACGACACTAGGAGCGTCATTGATATGACAAGTATCGATCGATCGAAATAATTTTTCCAATTAATCTAAAAAAATATTATGTCAATTATTATGTCAATTAATCGAAACACATTTTTTGAGCCTTTTACGCCATTATTTGCCATTTTTAGCCAATGCTAATAAGAATTTTGAAGAGGAACTCAAGTATTCAATCAAAAAGTGTTGAGAAAACCTTCATTGTGTTTGCATTGTGAGAATCTTAGGATCCTAGCCACAAAAAAAGTGTGGAACATGTGAAAATATTCTATCAGTGCAGGTCTTCAAAATCGAATCGAAATAATCGGAATGGAAAAATAATATGTCAATTATCGAATCGAAAAAAAATGGATGTCAATGACAGTCCTACACGACACCCAAATTTCTTTGCGTGGAATTTCTAAAAAATCTCAATCTCAAGCTTATGATTGAATTTTCTCATCTCCTTATAATTCCCATGACATTGGTTAATGATATCATGCCTAATTTTGACAAATTCATACATGTTTATGGTTGAAATATCAGTATATTGTGATCCCCCTTAAAAATTTAGACGCCCAAAAAGTTTACAACTGCCAATTTTAGGCACCCAGTTTCTAAGACACTGCTTATTGATTGTCCCGTATTGGATTGTCCTTTCAGTCTTGACAGCCACAAGGAACCTGAGGGTGAAGAATTCAAGGCCTTTGTGTTTGGAGGATGCACAGACTTGCAGGTAAGGAGTCATCTGTGGCATATTTACTACCTAGCCACTTATGCGTAAAACTTACAATGCTGAGGCTACTTTTGTCCAAAGCACAAGAACGCAAAGGCTTTTGAGAACCATCTAAACCCTGTCATGTTGGTATTCATTGGATACCTCTCGCTGAGTACACTCACATGAATACCCATGTGCCAGGGTTTCAGTCATTTTTAAGTTTTTTGCATCATTTTGTATTGGCCAAGTTATAGCCACCAGCAGCAGAAGGGTCAAAATGCTTTGCCACTGACAGCTTGCTGTTTTATCATGCCCGAATTCGAATCCTGGCCGGTATCCTGAATCTGTGAAAAAGTTGCAGGTGACTTTGGGTAAAGTAGTGGACGTGGTTATCCCGCTTGGTGTTTCTCAGTGCTAACCGGGTTCAAATCCCGGTCGGGGTCCTTTGGTTCTCACCAACTGCTCTCTGTTTCTCAATCCTACCTGGGTTCAAATACTGGCCAGGTAATCCTGAAAGCCTATGGGATAGTTGCCAGTGACTTTGAAATAAGCAATGGTTTTCTATTCTATTCCCTATATAGGGTTCCGCATTTAAGTTGCTTTTTATCTCTCAGTGATAAAGTAGTTAAACCCTTCTTGTTTCACTTGTTAGTTTAGGACGGAAAAAATGTCCATCAAAAGAATTCTATTCCAGATATATTGAGGTCCCTCTTAGAAGCGTCTTATTTCTGTGGGTAATAATTTGGGTAAAACCTTTTATTTCAGGCGGACTTCAGAGTGGACTCAAAGGGTATACCTACCAGGTTATTAAAGATGTACAACAATGATCTCCACATGTACAGTAATGGAAAATGGTGAGTAGCATAAATAATCTTAACCCATTGAAACTCAAAGCTGCCAAAAGCAACCTGCCAATGATCTCAAGGTGTACAGTAACGGAAAGTTATGAGTAGCTTGAATAATCTTTAATCCATTAAAGCTCACAGCCGCCACAGGCAACCTGACAATCTTAGTGTTATTACATAGTCTTAGCCAGCAGGGCGTCTGGGTGTCATTTAGACACCCAAAGCCTCAAAAATCACCCCTCAGGACACCCAAAATTATTTGTGAGTAATTTATTAAAGTGTCAGTTGTGGTAAAATAAGAAAAAATAAATTTAGCGTACTAGATTAGATTTACTCTAATTTCTTGTGTTCCTTTCAGGTTTTATGTTGAGAACACGGGTGAAGTACCACGTAAGCGGGCAGGAGCGTGTATGGCGTACTGGAAGGGCAACGTCTATGCTTTGCTGGGCTACACCACTCTATCCCGCGATGAGCTGACATCTGGTCAGACGGCGGACTACTTCAACACAGCATTCATGTGCTCAGTCACCGACAGGCCATTCAAAGATAAAGTGTAGGTTTTTAACTGTGATTTTGATGGTCCCTTGTAGAATAAAATCTACACCAAAAACTACCTGTTACACCTCATAGCATTCTTTAGCCTAGTAGGTTCTGATGATATCTCAAGCTTATAGTGCCAGGAAAAATAACTCAAAAATCAGTGTTATTCACAAATTTCAGAATTTTGATTATTATTACTTGTTCTGCCATATCTAGGCGATATTGTGAATAGCCAGTTGTAAAAGGTGGAGAAACCCAAAGTACCTGGAAAATTCCACTGCCTTAACCCAAGTCGAAAGCCCTTAAGAAATATTATCAATGCATGATTGTCTACGGCATAGTCTTATCCAGCAGGGTGTGTGGGTGTCCTTAAAAAACTGGACACCCATAGATTGTAGTATTGCAAATTTTGAGCACCTTGTTCAAATTCCTTGCTAAGACCCTGGTGTGAGGTCTATTTTTGCTACTTGTATTATGATTGCAGGCACCAACCTAAGTTGCAGAACTAACTTACCATGCCGGGCCAGTAGTTCATGATTTTTACTGGTCTGACATAATTTTTGTTTGCCTGAAATAAGTTAAATTATAGGTTAGAATGGCATGTATTATCTTTCATGGATTGAATGATTTGAAAGCCATTTTCAATTTATTTTGTTGAATTGTTAGCATATCTCTAGCAATTTTGTCACTTTATATATAAAAATGTGTAGACTTCTCAGAAAATCAGCTTTCCTCTTCGGGCAAGTGCAAACTAAAATGTACTTGCCTGAAAGCCATTCACTTGCCGGGGCATACGGACAAGTACTTATGTCAGTGGCTGGATTGTCAATACAACTTTTCCTCTCTTTTCCCATAGATGTGCCTACTCGAAGTGCAATGTGACCACCTACCGCAAAGCGCTCCAGAAATGTGGCCGCTGCATGAGGTTCTACTACTGCAGCCGAGAATGTCAGAAGTCTGACTGGGACGAACATAAAGCAGCATGCGTTCCCAAGACTGAAAAGAAGAGGCCACAGCCAGGGAAGAAAAAGGCGTCGAAGTGATTCTGAATGTATGAATGTTGTTTGTGTGGGGGATGTGATAAGTGATTGACCTATTTTACTTTTTCATTTTCTGTTTTTATTTGTGTGCCATTCTTTTCACAAAGTGGCCAAATTTACTCCCAAAGTAAAGAGACTTTTCACTACAATAGAAAAGACTTTTGTATGGCAGTTACTCAAAGTGGCCAAATTCAATACAATAGAAAAGAAATTTGTGTGGCAGTTACTCAAAGTGGCCAAATTCACTACAATAGAAAAGAAATTTGTGTGGCAGTTACTCAAAGTGGCCAAATTCACTACAAGAGAAAAGAAACTTGTGTGCCACTTGTTCAAAGCGGTCAAATTCACTACAAGAGAAAAGAAGCTTGTGTGCCACTTATTCAAAGCGGTCAAGTTCACTACAAGAGTAAAAAAAACTTTTTGTGCCAATTGTTCGATGTGGCCAAATATCTACTGTTTCAATCTTCGCAGTATACAACCCTAGTTTCTGTCTACTTAACATGTTCCACACATTTTGCTAGGTAAACCTTTAGTCACCGTGAAGACAACTTGTGATCACTTTTTCCAATATTCCTACACTTCAATTTCTCCTCTGCAGGCTTATGGGGATTTGAGTGTTTTGTTCACATTTACAGGCTTATAAAGCACATTTACCTAGCATTCCCTTAACCCTTGTGCAGCTTATGGCTAATTTTGGCCAATACAAAATGATACAAAAAAAAACTGAAAATGACTGAAACCATGGCAAATGGGTACTCATCTGAAAGAACTAGGCGAGAGCTTTCCAATGAATACCAACATGACATGGTTTAGATTGTTTCCAGAAATCTTTGTGTCCTTGTGACTTGGATGTAAGGAGTCTCAGCATTGAAAGGGTTAGATGGGACATAATACAATTATTGATCATTAGTCATTAATCTCATTGATAAGTCAACCAGAACATTTCAAACATTGAGAGTCTACCAAACCTTTTGTCTAAAATTCTACATGGTCTGATTGGCTTATGGTGATTTGAGTTTTTTGTTCACATTTACTTAGCATTCCCTTAAATGGAACATAAGAAAGTTATTTATCATTAATCATTAATCTTGTTGATTAGTCAACCAGTGTATTTCAAACATTGAGAGGCTACTGGAGTTTTGGCCTGAAATTCTACATGATCTGACCAAGAATTTTTCCCACCATTATTTGTCATTAATCATTAATCTCGTTGATTAGTCAACCAAGAATCTCTCCCACCATTAATTTGTTGGGACATAAGCATAAGTGTAAATCCCATTTTCATTGTTTTAGTACAGGATTTCTGATGTAGGAATATGTTTTGTTTCATTTTCAATAGCTTAACTATAGAATAGTATGATTTTATTTTGTGTTGTTTTTAACAACCCACTCTTGCCAAGATACATTCTATATGAGTCTCAAATGGACCTATGATCTGCTTGAAAATAATATCTGAGTTAAGCATATATTCATAATATAGTTTAATGATCGATTTTAATGTTGGACAGTTGTCCTTAATATAGTATTTCAAAATGGCGCCGTACATTGTTGGATTAATACTTGACCCATCTGGCAGTGAAGAACATATAGTCCTGCTAAACTTATGACAACCTTTAAGGTATAACTGGAATTGACACAAAAAGTACTGAAAACGTCTATCAACACTTATATAAGCTTTATTTTGTGATTAAGAGTAAAACATGTTATCCATAACATTGTAGTAAATATATCTCAAATTTGTTGATTAAGCCAAAGACTGTAAATGTTTTCAAACTCATTGTAAGAAGTTGGCCTATCTTCCTTATTTGTTTTATTCAAAACTGGTAGAATACATCTTGTTGTCCTGTGATACTAGTATCTCTCTCACTCAATTGAGTCGCAGACGCATCGAGTAGTTGTAATAGTAGTAGTAGTAGTAGTGGCAGCAGCAGCAGTAGTAGTAGTAGAAATTGCTGTGCGCTTTTTCTAGTTTCCCGTTGAATATTTTATATCAAATATTGTTTACTGTTGTAACTTTACCATTGAATTGCCTAGTCCATGCTACATTTTGTACCAAATACTGTTTCACTCATCTGGTAAAACATCAGAGCTACATTTAGTCGAAGTTGCTCAGTGCTTTTTCCAGTTTCCCATTGAACATGTTATATAAAATACTGTGTACCGTTGAATTGCCAAGTCCAAGCTACATTTCGTTCCAAATGCTGTGTAATGTTGAGTTTCACTCAATCAAATTTCAGGGATGCATTGAGTAGATGTTGCTTTGCTTTTTCCAGTTTCCAGTTGAATATTCTAAGTAACATTTTAAGTCAAATATTGTGCTGTTTCAAGTTTCCCTTTGTACTTCTAAGTAACATTTTACATCAAATAACATGTACTGTTTTAAGTTTACCATTGAATTGCCAAGTCTGAGTGACCTTTTGTATGAACTGGTGTGTAATGTTTATAGGAATCTCAAATTCCAAGCTCTTTTTTTTGTATCAAAAACTATATGTTGTTTTAGGTTTCCAATTGAATTGGCCAGTCCAAGCTACTTTTTGTATCAGTACTGTGTATCGGTTTAATTTTCCATTTGAATTACATTTTGTATTAAGAACTGTGTATTGGTTTAAGTTTCCAATTGAATTGCCGCCAAATCCTAGCTACATTTGGTATAAAATATTGTGTATTTGTTTTAGATTGTAATTGAATTGCCGAGTCCCAAGCTGTATTTTGTATGAGATTTTTGTATTGGTTTCAGTCTCCAATTGAATCTCAAAGTCCAAGCTACATTTTATACCAAATATTGTATATTGGTTTAAGTTTCCAATTGAATCTCCAAGTCTGAACTACCTTTATATCAACTGCTGTTTACTGTATCGTTGTTCAAACTTAAATTCCATGTTACATTTTATTTTTAATGACCATCAGTTTCTTCCAATGATATTGACCCTTTAATACTCACAGTGGCCAAGTCTGACCGTCTGACAATTCCGGTGAAACCCTGCAGGCGAAACTGTAATTTGGAACTTATTTGATGAAGAAATGTTAATCTGCACATCAGCAACAATTATCTTTCAAATACTTTGTAAAATCATTCTCAATTGTAAAGTTTATGTCAAAAGGATCTTAGATCCAGATGAACGTTTCTAGAGGAGCTTGATATGAGGGCCAAGATCACACTGGTACCCTTGTCAGATTTGTTATCTAGTGTAGTTTACAAGGAGAGAATTTGATCTCATGTGTATCCAAGATTCAACTGCCATTTCAAAGTTTCAGACGCTTTATGATAGAATGGTATGATATTCTGAAAGACGTTGAATGTAGGTATAGTATTTTTTTTTCAGAGATGTGAATGAGAGATAGTTGATAGTTCTTTTAATATGTTTTCATTTTGGCTTGCATGTTTGAAACACCATGGTGAGATAAGGACTTCTCTCGAGATTCTATGTATGAAGATAAATATATTTTCTTTAAAAAGTATGATTTGATCACTGAAAGCGGTGCTAATTTTGACAGAACGTCCACTTGCTGTTATGTGGCAGGACTTGCAGCATTAAAGAGAATCTGTCCTAATGATAAGATGGTTTCACAATTATAGCAATGATACATACTTCTAGTCATATGATGAAAGATTTTGCTCAGATCATTCCATTGTATTTTGAATAAATGATATTTCCTTAGCTTGTTGTTTTGTTTTACTCTTTCAAGAGGGAAGTATTTAAAATGTGTCTTCATGTGGATCTGAAGTCAGGTGAGACCATTGTTGTTAAGTGTCTTACAGACCCTACCAATTGCAATAATAATATTATATTTTTTCTCTAAACCTCCAGCTGGATAAGGGAGTGGAATTAAATGGAACTCATATCTGCCCTAGAATAAATTCGAAACCAAGTCTGTGTATAGTGTATGAGATAAACATTAACCGATTTTTAAAATGCAGTATTTCGGAGGGAGGGATATCACTTTTTTTTTAGTTTGTTCAAAAAGTAGAAATACAATTTTTTTCCCATTTTTAACAAATATTTTGAAAAGAGATGGCAAAATCTCAAAGGAATAAAACATTTTTAATATGATACTCTTTCCACATTTGTGCCATTTGAAGACCCTCTGTCCTTAAGTATAGGAAAGAGCTCTGTTTGAAATCGTGCATGTTTTACAGTTTGTTACCCAAGGCATCTCAGCCCTTCAAAGAAATTAATACTTCGCATATAATAGTAGGCTGAATTGTCAAATAAAAGCAGGGTAAAGGAAAAGTTGAGTCGAAGAAATCAGCCCCACAAGCTACCTTTGAAGGGCCACTAAACTCTGAAATACACGCCAGCTTACATGAAAGAAAAAACTTTAAAAATCATCAATACAAAGACCCAGCATAATTAGGCCCCATTGGGCAGAATAAGTGTCTATTCCAGTAGCACCTTTCCTCCCTGTGGGCAGCCATATCTCACACATCCTACAGGTGCCAGGATGTTACAATAACTTGTGGGCAATGCGGCATGACTGGATAAGCTAGTATGCATACACTCTGGGTTTCTTCTTTCAGTTTCCAGCTTATGGCTGATGAATGGACCTGCTGAAGCTGGTGATAGTAGAATCGTAATTGTGAAACTATGCCTTTGGCTGTACTAATAAATCTGGAAGCGGCATTAGCTTTCACAAGATTCCATGTGATAAAGATAGACATTATTGCTCCTAGAATTTGCTAAGCCAAATACTGTAAATCACTTAAATATGGCGTGAACATTATATAGCGCAATTACGGTACTGTCCTGGATAGCGTGATCTAAGTATAGCGGTGAACAGGAACAGCAGCAACAAGTTCAATTAAGAAATTGATAAAGACGGGGATTTTATAATAGCGCATATGGGCAGAGCGCTATTATCGCTATCTTATTGTTCCCGCTATACTTAAGTGATTTACAGTAATGTAAAGCATGCCGATGTGTGCTCTGACCACTTCCTTGAAGAGGATTACGACTTGAATTACTTATTGGAATCAGAATCATTTGGTAGAAATTACACACAAAGAAGATTCTTGAGCGGAATTGCTGTAATAAGTTTGTATTACTTCAACTTGAAAGAATCAAGCGAAAGATAAGCTAAAACAGAAAATAAGACGAAAAGAGAAGAACGAAAGGTAATTGCTTTCATTGTAAGTATTGATCAGTGAAAGGTGTTTTTAGAGAGCCTGGTACCCACATGCTTTCTGAAGCCGGATCTTAATAGTACAGTACAGACATTTAATTCCTGCACCAGGCGACCGGACATCTGCCAGTGCCTGGCTGTACAAACACTCATAGATAACATGCCGAAAAGTAAGCCAAGCACACCAATGACAAAACCTAGTTTCCTAATCAAAGCTACGCTCTCTTGTGAGGTCATTCATGCGTCCATGCACAAGAAACTGGGTGAATCATGCGTGCGGTCGTGCATTATGCCTGGGCTGCCCAGGCATTTAGTGCAGGAATTAAAAGCTGGCACTGTAACAGGATTAGGTGTTAATATCTGTCTGACTTCGAGTCCCATGTTGGTATTAGGTACCAAATTCAGCACCTTAAAAGCCATTGTAAGAGTTTAGAAATTGCGCACTGCATATGCAGATGTATTTGTTAATGTGTGAACGTAAAAACTTTGTCCAGAATAAGTTGAGATGCCTCAATTCCTTCATAAAGCAAAGCTTCCGATCCATTCGTTATGCCCAGCTTTGTCTATCGGGTGCCATCCCACTGTTCCACTCCATCACAGAGATCAATACAGAACTTAGGGTTTAACAACATAGGTATGTATATATATATATATATATATATATATATATATATATATATATATATATATATATATATATATATATATATATATATATATATATATATATATATATAAAAATATATATATATATATATATATATATATATATATATATATATATATGCATATATATATATATATATATATATATATATATATATATATATATATATATATATATATATATATATATTTATATATATTTATATATATATATATTTATATGTATATATATATATATATATTTATCACATGCTTGCCCTATATTACCATTGTTGTGGCCATGTGGTAAAAATGAAGGCTGCTTCGCCCGCAGCACCAGCCTCTTCTTTTTAGACTGAGGAGCTTCGCCCACAGCATCACCCTACTCTATTTAGACTGAGGTACTTCACCCTCAGCATCTCCCTCTTCCTTTTGGACTGAGGTGCTTCACCCTCAGAATCACCCTCTTCTTTTTAGACTGAGGTGCTTCACCCGCAGCATCACCCTCTTCTTTCTAGACTGAGGTGCTTCGCCCGCAGCATCATCCAACTCGTTTTAGACTGAGGTGCTTCACCCTCAGCATCACCCTCTTCTTTTTAGACTGAAGTGCTTTACCCTCAGCATCACCCTCTTCTTTTTAGACTGAGGTGCTTCACCCGCAGCATCACCCTCTCCTTTTTAGACTGAAGTGCTTTACCCTCAGCATCACCCTCTTCTTTTTAGACTGAAGTGCTTTACCCTCAGCATCACCCTCTTCTTTTTAGACTAAGGTGCTTCACCCGCAGCATCACCCTCTCCTTTTTAGACTGAGGTGCTTCACCCGCAGCATCACCCTCTTCTTTTTAGACTGAGGTGCTTCGCCCGCAGCATCATCCTCTTCTTTTTAGACTGAGGTGCTTCACCCTCAGCACCGCCCTCTTCTTTTTAGACTGAGGTGCTTCACCCGCAGCATCTCCCTCCTCTTTTGAGACTGAGGTGCTTTGCCCATATCATCTCCCTCTTCTTTTTAGACTGAGGTGCTTCACCCGCAGCATGGCCCTCTTCTTTTTAGACTGAGGTGCTTTGCCCATAGCATCACCCTCTTCTTTTAAGACTGAGGTGCTTCACCAGCAGCATCACCCTCTTCTCATTAGACTCAGGTGCTTTGCCCGCAGCACCAGCCTCTTCTTTTTAGACTGAGGTGCTTCGCCCGCAGCATCACCCTACTCTTTTTAGACTGAGGTGCTTCACCCTCAGCATATCCCTCCTCTTTTTAGAGTGAGGAGCTTCGCCCTCAGCATCAACCTCCTCTTTTTAGACAGGCACTTCACCCTCAGCATCTCCCTCCTCTTTTTAGACAGGTGCTACACCCTCAGCATCACCCTCTTCTTTTTAGACTGAGATCACCCGCAGCATCATCCAACTTCTAGACTGAGGTGCTTCACCCACAGCATCACCCTCTTCTTTTTAGACTGAGGTGCTTCACCCTCAGCATCACCCTCTTCTTTTTAGACTGAGGTGCTTCAACCTCAGCATCACCCTCTTCTTTTTAGACTGAGGTGCTTCACCCGCAGCATCTCCCTCCTCAATGAGACTGAGGTGCTTTGCCCATATCATCTCCCTCTTCTTTTTAGACTGAGGTGCCTCACCCTCAGTATCACCCTCTTCTTTTTAGACTGAGGTGCTTCACCCGCAGCATCACCCTCCTCTTTTTAGACTGAGGTGCTTCACCCTCAGCATCACCCTCCTCTTTTTAGACTGAGGTGCTTCACCCGCAGCATCACCCTCCTCTTTTTAGACTGAGGTGCTTCACCCTCAGCATCACCCTCCTCTTTTTAGACTGAGGTGCTTCACCCGCAGCATCACCCTCCTCTTTTTAGACTGAGGTGCTTCACCCGCAGCATCACCCTCCTCTTTTTAGACTGAGGTGCTTCACCCGCAGCATCACCCTCCTCTTTTTAGACTAAGGTGCTTCGCCAGTAGCACCACCCTCTTCTCTTTAGACTGAGGAGCTTCGCCCGCAGCATCTCCCTCTTCCTTTTGGACTGAGGTGCTTCACCCTCAGCATCACCCTCTTCTTTTTTAGAATGAGGTGCTTCACCCGCAGCATCATCCAACTTCTTTTAGACTAAGGTGCTTCGCCCGCAGCATCACCATCTTCTTTTTAGACTGAGGTGCTTCGCCTTCAGCATCACCCTGTTATTTTTAGACTGAGGTGCTTCGACCTCAGAATCACCCTCTTCATTTTAGACTGAGGTGCCTCACCCTCAGCATCTCCCTCCTCTTTTGAGACTGAGGTGCTTCACCCGCAGCATCACCTTCTTCTTTTTAGACTGAGGTGCTTTGCCTACATCATCACCTCTTCTTTTTAGACTGAGGTGCTTTACCCGCAGCATCTCCCTCCTCTTTTTAGACTGACGTGCTTTGCCCATATCATCTTGCTCTTCCTTTTAGACTGAGGTGCTTCGCCCGCATCATCTCCCTCTTCTTTTTAGACTGAGGTGCTTCACCTGCAGCATCATCCAACTCTTTTTAGACTGAGGTGCTTCACCCTCAGCATTGCCCTCTTATTTTTAGACTGAGGTGCTTCACCCTCAGCATCACCCTCCGTTTTTTAGACTGAGGTGCTTCACCCTCAGCATCATCCAACTCTTTTTAGACTGAAGTGCTTCACCCTCAGCATCACCCTATTATTTTTAGACTGAGGTGCCTCACCCTCAGCATCACCCTCCTCCTTTTAGACTGAGGTGCTTCACCCTCAGCATTACCCTCCTCTTTTAAGACTGAGGTGCTTTACCCTCAGCATCACCCTCTTCTTTATAGACTGAGGTGCTTCACCCTCAGCATCTCCCCCCTCCTTTGAGACTGAGGTGCTTCACCCGCAGCATCACCTTCTTCTTATTAGACTGAGGTGCTTCGCCCACAGCATCACCCTCCTCTTTTAAGACTGAAGTGCATCACCTGCAGCATCTCCCTCCTCTTTTGAGACAGGTGCTTTGCCCATAGCATCACCCTCTTCTTTTTAGACTGAGGTACATCACCCGCAGCACCATCCAACTCTTTTAAGACTGAGGTGCTTCATCCTCAGCATCACCCTCTTGTTTTTAGACTGAGGTGCTTCGCCCGCAGCATCTCCCTCCTCTTTTGAGACTGAGGTGCTTTGCTCATAGCATCACCCTCTTCTTTCTAGACTGAGGTGCTTCACCCGCAGCATCATCGAACTCATTTTAGCTTGAGGTGCTTCGCCCGCAGCATTACCCTCTTCTTGTTAGACTGAGGTGCTTTGCCCTCAGCATCACCCTTTTCTTTTTAGACTGAGGTGCTTCACCCTCAGCATCACCCTCTTCTTTTTAGACTGAGGTGCTTCACCCGCAGCATCACCTTCTTCTTATTAGACTGAGGTGCTTCGCCCACAGCATCACCCTCTCCTTTTTAGACTGAAGTGCATCACCTGCAGCATCTCCCTCCTCTTTTGAGACTGAGGTGCTTTGCCCATAGCATCACCCTCTTCTTTTTAGACTGAGGTACATCACCCGCAGCACCATCCAACTCTTTTAAGACTGAGGTGCTTCATCCTCAGCACTGCCATCTTCTTTTTAGACTGAGGTGCTTCACCCTCAGCATCACCCTCTTCTTTTTAGACTGAGGTGCTCCACCCTCAGCATCATCCAACTCTTTTTAGATTCAGGTGCTTCACCCTCAGCATCACCCTCTTCTTTTTAGACTGAGGTGCCTCACCCTCAGCATCACCCTCCTCTTTCTAGACTGAGGTGCTTTACCCACAGCATCACCCTCCTCTTTTTAGACTGAGGTGCTTCACCCGCAGCATCTCCCTCCTCTTTTGAGACTGAGGTGCTATGCCCATAGCATCACCCTCTTCTTTTTAGACTGAGCTGCTTCACCTGCAGCATCATCCAACTCTTTTTACACTGAGGTGCTTCACCCTCAGCATTGCCCTCTTCTTTTAGACTGAGGTTCTTCACCCTCAGCATCACCCTCCTCTTTTTAGACTGAGGTGCTTCACCCTCAGCATCACCCTCTTCTTGTTAGACTGAGGTGCTCCGCCCTCAGCATCATCCTTTTCCTTTTAGACTGAGGTGCTTCACCTTTAATATCACCCTCTTCTTTTTAGACTGAGGTGCTTCACCCTCAGCATCTCCCTCCTCTTTTGGGACTGAGGTGCTTCACCCGCAGCATCACCTTCTTCTTTTTAGACTGAGGTGCTTCGCCCACAGCATCACCCTCTTCTTTTTAGACTGAGGTGCTTCACCCGCAGCATCTCCCTTCTCTTTTGAGACTGAGGTGCTTTGTACATAGCATCACCCTCTTCTTTTTAGACTGAGGTGCATCACCCGCAGCACCACCCAACTCTTTTTAGACTGAAGTGCTTCTCCCTCAGCACCGCCCTCTTCTTTTTAGACTGAGGTGCTTTACCCTCAGCATCACCCTCCTCTTTTTAGACTGAGGTGCATCACCCTCAGCATCACCCTCCTCTTGTTAGACTGAGGTGCTTTACCCGCAGCATCACCCTCCTCTTTTTAAACTGAGGTGCTTCACCCTCAGCATCACCCTCCTCTTTTTAGACTGAGGTGCTTCACCCTCAGCATCTCCCTCTTCCTTTTAGACTGAGGTGCTTCATCCTCAGCATCACCCCCACATTTTAGACTGAGGTGCTTCACCCTCAGCATCTCCCTCCTCTATTTAGACTGAGGTGCTTCGCCCTCAGCATCGCCCTCCTCTTTTCCGACTAAGGTGCTTCACCCTCAGCATCTCCCTCCTCTTTTTAGACACATGCTTCACCCTCAGCATCACCCTCTTCTTTTGAGACTGAGGTGCTTTGCCCATAGCATCTCCCTCTTCTTTTTAGACTGAGGTGCTTCACTTCCAGCATCGCCCTCTTCTTTTTAGACTGAGGTGCTTCGCCCTCAGCATCACCCTCTTTTTTTGAGACTGAGGTGCTTCACCCGCAGCATCACCTTCTTTTTAGACTCAGGTGCTTCGACCGCAGCATCTCCCTCCTCTTTTGAGACTGAGGTGCTTCACCCTCAGCATCACCCTCTTCTTTTTAGACTAAGGTGCTTCACCTTCAGCATCTCCCTCCTCTTTCGAGACTGAGGTGCTTCACCCGCAGCATCACCTTCTTTTTAGACTGAGGTGCTTCGCTCACAGCATCTCCCTTCTCTTTTGAGACTGAGGTGCTTCACCCTCAGCATCTCCCTCCTCTTTTGAGACTAAGGTGCTTCACATTCAGCATTACCCTCTTCTTTTTAGACAGAGGTGTTTCGCCCGCAGCATCTCCCTCCTCTTTTTAGACTGAGGTGCTTGACCCGCAGCATCACCCTCTTCTTTTTAGACTGAGGTGCTTCACCTGCAGCATCACCATCCTTTTTCTAGACTAAGGTGCTTCGCCTGCAGCATCATCAAACTCGTTTTAGACTGAGGTGCTTCACCTGCAGCATCACCATCCTTTTTCTAGACTGATGTGCTTCACCCGCAGCATCACCCTCTTGTTTTTAGACTGAGGTGCATTGCCCGCAGCATCTCCCTCCTCTTTTGAGACTGAGGTGCTTTGCCCATAGCATCACCCTTTTCTTTCTAGACTGAGGTGCTTCACCCGCAGCATCATCCAACTCATTTTAGCTTGAGGTGCTTCGCCCGCAGCATCTCCCTCCTTCTTTTGAGACTGAGGTGCTTCGCCCTTAGCATCACCCTCTTCTTTTTAGACTGAGGTGCTTCACCCTCAGCATCACCCTCTTCTTTTTAGACTGAGGTGCTTTGCCCATAGCAACACCCTCTTCTTTTTAGACTGAGGTGCTTCACCCGCCTCATCATCCTCTTCTTATTAGACTCAGGTGCTTCGCCAGTAGCATCACCCTCTTCTTTTTAGACTGAGGTGCTTCACCCGCAGCATCTCCCTTCTCTTTTGAGACTTAGGTGCTTTGTACATAGCATCAACCTCTTCTTTTTAGACTGAGGTGCATCACCCGCAGCACCACCGAACTCTTTTTAGACTAAAGTGCTTCTCCCTCAGCACCGCCTTCTTCTTTTTAGACTGAGGTGCATTACCCTCAGCATCACCCTCCTCTTTTTAGACTAAGGTGCATCAGCCTCAGCATCACCCTCCTCTTGTTAGACTGAGGTGCTTTACCCGCAGCATCACCCTCCTCTTTTTAGACTGAGGTGCTTCACCCTCAGCATCACCCTCCTCTTTTTAGACTGAGGTGCTTCACCCTCAGCATCTCCCTCTTCTTTTTAGACTGAGGTGCTTCATCCTCAGCATCACCCCCACATTTTAGACTGAGGTGCTTCACCCTCAGCATCTCCCTCCTCTATTTAGACTGAGGTGCTTCGCCCTCAGCATCGCCCTCCTCTTTTCAGACTAAGGTGCTTCACCCTCAGCATCTCCCTCCTCTTTTTAGACACATGCTTCACCCTCAGCATCTCCCTCCTCTTTTGAGACTGAGGTGCTTCACCCGCAGCATCACCTTCTTCTTTTAAGACTGAGGTGCTTTGCCTACATCATCACCCTCTTCTTTTTAGACTGAGGTGCTTTACCCGCAGCATCTCCCTCCTCTTTTTAGACTGAGGTGCTTTGCCCATATCATCTTGCTCTTCCTTTTAGACTGAGGTGCTTCGCCCGCAGCATCTCCCTCCTCTTTTTAGACTGATTTGCTTCACCCGCAGCATCATCCTCTTCTTTTTAGACTGAGGTGCTTCACCCGCAGCATCTCCCTCCTCTTTTGAGACTTAGTTGCTTCGCCCATAGCATCACCTTCTTTTTAGACTGAGGTGCTTCGCCCGCAGCATCTCCCTCCTCTTTTGAGACTGAGGTGCTTTACCCTCAGCATCTCCCTCCTCTTTTGAGACTAAGGTGCTTCACCCTCAGCATCACCCTCTTCTTTTTAGACTGAGGAGCTTCGCCCGCAGCATCACCCTACTCTATTTAGACTGAGGTGCTTCACCCTCAGCATCTCCTTCTTCTTTTTAGACTGAGGTGCTTCACCCGCAGCATTATCCAAGTCTTTTTAGACTGAGGTGCTTCGCCCTCAGCATCACCCTCTTTTTTTGAGACTGAGGTGCTTCACCCGCAGCATCACCTTCTTTTTAGACTGAGGTGCTTCGCCCACAGCATCTCCCTCCTCTTTTGAGACTGAGGTGCTTCACCCTCAGCATCACCCTCTTCTTTTTAGACTAAGGTGCTTCACCTTCAGCATCTCCCTCCGCTTTTGAGACTGAGGTGCTTCACCCGCAGCATCACCTACTTTTTAGACTGAGGTGCTTCACCCGCAGCATCTCCCTCTTCTTTTGAGACTGAGGTGCTTCACCCTCAGCATCTCCCTCCTCTTTCGACACTAAGGTGCTTCGACCTCAGCATCACCCTCTTCTTTTTAGACTGAGGTGCTTCACCCTAAGCATCTCCCTCTTCTTTTGAGACTGAGGTGCTTCACCCGCAGCATCACCTTCTTCTTTTTAGACTGAGGTGCTTCGGCTACATCATCACCCTCTTCTTTTTAGACTGAGGTGCTGTACCCGCAGCATCTCCCTCCTCTTTTTAGACTGAGGTGCTTTGCCCATATCATCTCGCTCTTCTTTTTAGAGTGAGGTGCTTCGCCCGCAGCATCTCCCTCCTCTTTTAAGACTAAGGTGCTTCACCCTTTATATCACCCTCTTCTCTTTAGACTGAGGAGCTTTGCCCGCAGCATCACCCTACTCTATTTAGACTGAGGTGCTTTGCCCATATCATCTTGCTCTTCCTTTTAGACTGAGGTGCTTCGCCCGCAGCATCTCCCTCCTCTTTTTAGACTGAGGTGCTTCACCCGCAGCATCATCCTCTTCTTATTAGACTGAGGTGCTTCACCCGCAGCATCTCCCTCCTCTTTTGAGACTTAGTTGCTTCGCCCATAGCATCACCTTCTTTTTAGACTGAGGTGCTTCGCCCGCAGCATCTCCCTCCTCTTTTGAGACTGAGGTGCTTCACCCTCAGCATCTCCCTCCTCTTTTGAGACTAAGGTGCTTCACCCTCAGCATCACCCTCTTCTTTTTAGACTGAGGAGCTTCGCCTGCAGCATCACCCTACTCTATTAAGACTGAGGTGCTTCACCCTCAGCATCTCCTTCTTCTTTTTAGACTGAGGTGCTTCACCCGCAGCATTATCCAACTCTTTTTAGACTGAGGTGCTTCGCCCTCAGCATCACCCTCTTTTTTTGAGACTGAGGTGCTTCACCCGCAGCATCACCTTCTTTTTAGACTGAGGTGCTTCGCCAACAGCATCTCCCTCCTCTTTTGAGACTGAGGTGCTTCACCCTCAGCATCAACCTCTTCTTTTTAGACTAAGGTGCTTCACCTTCAGCATCTCCCTCCAGTTTTGAGACTGAGGTGCTTCACCCGCAGCATCACCTTCTTTTTAGACTGAGGTGCTTCACCCACAGCATCTCCCTCTTCTTTTGAGACTGAGGTGCTTCACCCTCAGCATCTCCCTCCTCTTTTGACACTAAGGTGCTTCGACCTCAGCATCACCCTCTTCTTTTTAGACTGAGGTGCTTCACCCTCAGCATCTCCCTCCTCTTTTGAGACTGAGGTGCTTCACCCTCAGCATCACCTTCTTCTTTTTAGACTGAGGTGCTTCACCCTCAGCATCTCCCTCCTCTTTTGACACTAAGGTGCTTCGACCTCAGCATCACCCTCTTCTTTTTAGACTGAGGTGCTTCACCCTAAGCATCTCCCTCTTCTTTTGAGACTGAGGTGCTTCACCCGCAGCATCACCTTCTTCTTTTTAGACTGAGGTGCTTCGGCTACATCATCACCCTCTTCTTTTTAGACTGAGGTGCTGTACCCGCAGCATCTCCCTCCTCTTTTTAGACTGAGGTGCTTTGCCCATATCATCTCGCTCTTCATTTTAGAGTGAGGTGCTTCGCCCGCAGCATCTCCCTCCTCTTTTGAGACTAAGGTGCTTCACCCTTTATATCACCCTCTTCTCTTTAGACTGAGGAGCTTTGCCCGCAGCATCACCCTACTCTATTTAGACTGAGGTGCTTTGCCCATATCATCTTGCTCTTCCTTTTAGACTGAGGTGCTTCGCCCGCAGCATCTCCCTCCTCTTTTTAGACTGAGGTGCTTCACCCGCAGCATCATCCTCTTCTTTTTAGATTGAGGTGCTTCACCCGCAGCATCTCCCTCCTCTTTTGAGACTTAGTTGCTTCGCCCATAGCATCACCTTCTTTTTAGACTGAGGTGCTTCGCCCGCAGCATCTCCCTCCTCTTTTGAGACTGAGGTGCTTCACCCTCAGCATCTCCCTCCTCTTTTGAGACTAAGGTGCTTCACCCTCAGCATCACCCTCTTCTTTTTAGACTGAGGAGCTTCGCCCGCAGCATCACCCTACTCTATTAAGACTGAGGTGCTTCACCCTCAGCATCTCCTTCTTCTTTTTAGACTGAGGTGCTTCACCCGCAGCATTATCCAACTCTTTTTAGACTGAGGTGCTTCGCCCTCAGCATCACCCTCTTTTCTTTGAGACTGAGGTGCTTCACCCGCAGCATCACCTTCTTTTTAGACTGAGGTGCTTCGCCAACAGCATCTCCCTCCTCTTTTGAGACTGAGGTGCTTCACCCTCAGCATCACCCTCTTCTTTTTAGACTAAGGTGCTTTACCTTCAGCATCTCCCTCCAGTTTTGAGACTGAGGTGCTTCACCTGCAGCATCACCTTCTTTTTAGACTGAGGTGCTTCACCCACAGCATCTCCCTCTTCTTTTGAGACTGAGGTGCTTCACCCGCAGCATCTCCCTCCTCTTTTGAGACTGAAGTGCTTTGCCCATAGTATCATCCTCTTCTTTTTAGACTGAGGTGCTTCACCCGCACCACCATTCAACTATTTTTAGACTGAGGGGCTTCACCCTCAGCATCACCCTCTCCTTTTTAGACTGAGGTGCTTCACCTTTAGCATCACCCTCTTCTTTTTAGACTGAGGTGCTTCACCCTCAGCATCACCCTCTTCTTTTTAGACTGAGGTGCTTTGCCAATAGCATCACCCTCTTCTTTTTAGACTGAGGTGCTTCACCCGCAGCATCACCCTCTTCTTATTAGACTCAGGTGCTTCGCCCGCAGCACCACCCTCTTCTCTTTAGACTGAGGAGCTTCGCCCGCAGCATCACCCTACTCTATTTAGACTGAGGTGCTTCACCCTCAGCATCTCCCTCTTCTTTTTTAGACTGAGGTGCTTCGCCCTCAGCATCACCCTGTTCTTTTTAGACTGAGGTGCTTCACCCTCAGCATCACCCTCTTCTTTTAAGACAGGTGTTTCACCTGCAGCATCTACCTCCTCTTTTAAGACTGAGGTGCCTCACCCGCAGCATCACCCTCTCCTTTTTAGACTGAGGTGCTTCACCTTTAGCATCACCCTCTTCTTTTTAGACTGAGGTGCTTCACCCTCAGCATCACCCTCTTCTTTTAGACTGAGGTGCTTTGCCAATAGCATCACCCTCTTCTTTTTAGACTGAGGTGCTTCACCCGCAGCATCACCCTCTTCTTATTAGACTCAGCTGCTTCGCCCGCAGCACCACCCTCTTCTCTTTAGACTGAGGAGCTTTGCCCGCATCATCACCCTACTCTATTTAGACTGAGGTGCTTCACCCTCAGCATCTCCCTCTTCTTTTTTAGACTGAGGTGCTTCACCCGCAGCATCACCTTCTTCTTTTTAGACTGAGGTGCTTCGCCCACAGCATCACCCTCTTCTTTTTAGACTGAGGTGCTTCACCTGCAGCATCTGCCTCCTCTTTCAAGACTGAGGTGCTTCACCCGCAGCATCACCCTCTTCTTTTTAGACTGAGGTGCTTCACCTGCAGCATCTCCCTCCTCTTTTTAGACTGAGGTGCTTTGCCCATATCATCTCCCTCTTCTATTTAGACTGAGGTGTTTCGCCGGCAGCATCACCCTTTTCTTTTTAGACTGAGGTGCTTTACCCGCAGCATCACCCTCTTCTTTTTAGACTGAGGTGCTTCGCCCGCAGCATCATCCAACTCTTTTTAGACTGAGGTGCTTCACCCTCAGCATCGCCCTCTTCTTTTTAGACTGAGGTGCTTCATCCGCAGCATCACCATCCTATTTCTAGACTGAGGTGCTTCTCCCGCAGCATCATCCAACTCGTTTTAGACTGAGGTGCTTCACCCTCAGCATCTCCCTCCTCTTTTGAGACTGAGGTGCTTTGCCCATATCATCTCCCTCTTCTTTTTAGACTGAGGTGCTTTGCCCATATCATCTCCCTCTTCTATTTAGACTGAGGTGCTTCGCCGGCAGCATCACCCTCTTCTTTTTAGACTGAGGTGCCTCACCCTCAGCATCACCCTCCTCTTTTTAGACTTTTAGACTGAGGTGCTTCACCTGCAGCATCACCCTTCTCTTTTTAGACTGAGGTGCCTCACCCTCAGCATCACCCTCCTCTTTTTAGACTAAGGTGTCTCACCCTCAGCATCACCCTCCTTTTTTTAGACTGAGGTGCTTCACCCTCAGCATCACCCTCCTCTTTTTAGACTGAGGTGATTCACCCGCAGCATCACCCTTTTCTTTTTAGACTGAGGTGCTTCACCCTCAGCATCATCCTCTTCTTTTTAGACTGAGGTGCTTCACCCTCAGCATCACCTTCTTCTTTTTAGACTGAGGTGCTTCGCCCACAGCATCACCCTCTTCTTTTTAGACTGAGGTGCTTCGCCCACAGCATCACCCTCTTCTTTTTAGACTGAGGTGCTTCACCCGCAGCATCACCTTCTTCTTTTTAGACTGAGGTGCCTCACCCGCAGCATCTCCCTCCTCTTTTGAGACTGAGGTGCTTTGCCCATAGCATCACCCTCCTCTTTTGAGACTGAGGTGCTTTGCCCATAGCATCACCCTCTTCTTTTTAGACTGAGGTGCATCACCCGCAGCACCATCCAACTCTTTTTAGACTCAGGTGCTTCACCCTCAGCACCGCCCTCTTCTTTTTAGACTGAGGTGCTTCACCCTCAGCATCACCCTCCTATTTTTAGACTGAGGTGCTTCACCCTCAGCATCATCCAACTCTTTTTAGACTGAGGTGCTTTGCCAATAGCATCACCCTCTTCTTTTTAGACTGAGGTGCTTCACCCGCAGCATCACCCTCTTCTTATTAGACTCAGGTGCTTCGCCCGCAGCATCACCCTCTTCTTATTAGACTCAGGTGCTTCGCCCGCAGCACCACCCTCTTCTCTTTAGACTGAGGTGCTTCGCCCACAGCATCACCCTCTTCTTTTTAGACTGAGGTGCTTCGCCCACAGCATCACCCTCTTCTTTTTAGACTGAGGTGCTTCGCCCACAGCATCACCCTCTTCTTTTTAGACTGAGGTGCCTCACCCGCAGCATCTCCCTCCTCTTTTGAGACTGAGGTGCTTTGCCCATAGCATCACCCTCTTCTTTTTAGACTGAGGTGCATCACCCGCAGCACCATCCAACTCTTTTTAGACTCAGGTGCTTCACCCTCAGCACCGCCCTCTTCTTTTTAGACTGAGGTGCTTCACCCTCAGCATCACCCTCCTATTTTTAGACTGAGGTGCTTCACCCTCAGCATCATCCAACTCTTTTTAGACTGAGGTGCTTCACCCTCAGCATCACCCTCTTCTTTTTAGACTGAGGTGCCTCACCCTCAGCATCACCCTCCTCTTTTTAGACTGAGGTGCTTTACCCGCAGTATCACCCTCCTCTTTTTAGACTGAGGTGCTTCACCCTCAGCATCACCCTCCTCTTTTTAGACTGAGGTGCTTCACCCTCATCATCTCCCTCTTCTTTTTAGACTGAGGTGCTTCATCCTAAGCAACACCCCCACATTTTAGACTGAGGTGCTTCACCCGCAGCATCACCCTCTTCTTTTTAGACTGAGGTGCTTTGCCAATAGCATCACCCTCTTCTTTTTAGACTGAGGTGCTTCACCCGCAGCATCACCCTCTTCTTATTAGACTCAGGTGCTTCGCCCTCAGCACCACCCTCTTCTCTTTAGACTGAGGAGCTTCGCCCGCAGCATCACCCTACTCAATTTAGACTGAGGTGCTTCACCCGCAGCATCAACCAACTCTTTTTAGACTGAGGTGCTTCGCCAGCAGCATCACCCTCTTCTTTTTAGACTGAGGTGCTTTGCCCTCAGCATCACCCTGTTCTTTTTAGACTGAGGTGCTTCACCCTCAGCATCACCCTCTTCTTTCAAGACTGAGGTGTTTCTCCCACAGCATCTCCCTCCTCTTTTGAGACTGAGGTGCTTCACCCGCAGCATCACCTTCTTCTTTTTAGACTGAGGTGCTTCGCCCACAGCATCACCCTCTTCTTTTGAGACTGAGGTGCTTCACCTGCAGCATCTCCCTCCTCTTTTAAGACTGAGGTGCTTTGCCCATATCATCTCCCTCTTCTATTTAGACTGAGGTGCTTTGCCCTTAGCATCACCCTCTTCTTTTTAGACTGAGGTGCTTCGCCCGCAGCATCATCCAACTCTTTTTAGACTGAGGTGCTTCGCCCGCAGCATCACCTTCTTCTTTTTAGTCTGAGGTGCTTCGCCCACAGCACCACCCTCTTCTTTTTAGACTGAGGTGCTTCACCTGCAGCATCTCCCTCCTCTTTCAAGACTGAGGTGCTTCACCCGCAGCATCACCCTCTTCTTTTTAGACTGAGGTGCTTCACCTGCAGCATCTCCCTCCTCTTTTTAGACTGAGGTGCTTTGCCCATATCATCTCCCTCTTCTATTTAGACTGAGGTGTTTCGCCGGCAGCATCACCCTCTTCTTTTTAGACTGAGGTGCTTTACCCGCAGCATCACCCTCTTCTTTTTAGACTGAGGTGCTTCGCCGACAGCATCATCCAACTCTTTTGAGACTTAGTTGCTTTGCCCTTAGCATCACCCTCTTCTTTTTAGACTGAGGTGCTTTGCCCGCAGCATCATCCAACTCTTTTTAGACTGAGGTGTTTCGCCCGCAGCATCACTCTCTTCTTTTTAGACTGAGGTGCTTCGCCCTCAGCATCACCCTCTTCTTTCAAGACTGAGGTGCTTTGCCCACAGCATCTCCCTCCTCTTTCAAGACTGAGGTGCTTCACCCGCAGCATCACCCTCTTCTTTTTAGACTGAGGTGCTTCACCTGCAGCATCTCCCTCCTCTTTTTAGACTGAGGTGCTTTGCCCATATCATCTCCCTCTTCTATTTAGACTGAGGTGTTTCGCCGGCAGCATCACCCTCTTCTTTTTAGACAGGTGCTTTACCCGTAGCATCACCCTCTTCTTTTTAGACTGAGGTGCTTCTCCCACAGCATCATCCAACTCTTTTGAGACTTAGTTGCTTTGCCCTTAGCATCACCCTCTTCTTTCAAGACTGAGGTGTTTCACCCATAGCATCTCCCTCCTCTTTTGAGACTGAGGTGCTTCACCCGCAGCATCACCTTCTTCTTTTTAGACTGAGGTGCTTTGCCCACAGCATCACCCTCTTCTTTTTAGACTGAGGTGCTTCACCTGCAGCATCTCCCTCCTCTTTCAAGACTGAGGTGCTTTACCCGCAGCATCACCCTTTTCTTTTTAGACTGAGGTGCTTCGCCCACAGCATCATCCAACTCTTTTGAGACTTAGTTGCTTTGCCCTTAGCATCACCCTCTTTATTTTAGACTGAGGTGCTTTGCCCGCAGCATCATCCAACTCTTTTTAGACTGAGGTGCTTCACCCTCAGCATCGCCCTCTTCTTTTTAGACTGAGGTGCTTCACCCGCAGCATCACCATCCTATTTCTAGACTGAGGTGCTTCTCCCGCAGCATCTCCCTCCTCTTTTGAGACTGAGGTGCTTTGCCCATATCATCTCCCTCTTCTTTATAGACTGAAGTGCTTTGCCCATATCATCTCCCTCTTCTATTTAGACTGAGGTGCTTCGCCGGCACCATCACGCTCTTCCTTTTAGACTGAGGTGCTTTACCTGCAGCATCACCCTCTTCTTTTTAGACTGAGGTGCTTCGCCCACAGCATCATCCAACTCTTTTGAGACTTAGTTGCTTTGCCCTTAGCATCACCCTCTTCTTTTTTTTACTGAGGTGCTTCGCCCGCAGCATCATCCAACTCTTTATAGACTGAGGTGCTTCACCCTCAGCATCACCCTCTTCTTTTTAAGACTGAGGTGTTTCACCCGTAGCATCTCCCTCCTCTTTTGAGACTGAGGTGCTTCACCCGCAGCATCACCTTCTTCTTTTTAGACTGAGGTGCTTCGCCCACAGCATCACCCTCTTCTTTTTAGACTGAGGTGCTTCACCTGCAGCATCTCCCTCCTCTTTCAAGACTGAGGTGCTTCATCCGCAGCATCACCCTCTTCTTTTTAGACTGAGGTGCTTCACCTGCAGCATCTCCCTCCTCTTTTTAGACTGAGGTGCTTTGCCCATATCATCTCCCTCTTCTATTTAGACTGAGGTGTTTCGCCGGCAGCATCACCCTTTTCTTTTTAGACTGAGGTGCTTTACCCGCAGCATCAACCTCTTCTTTTTAGACTGAGGTGCTTCGCCCGCAGCATCATCCAACTCTTTTTAGACTGAGGTGCTTCACCCTCAGCATCGCCCTCTTCTTTTTAGACTGAGGTGCTTCACCCGCAGCATCACCATCCTATTTCTAGACTGAGGTGCTTCTCCCGCAGCATCATCCAACTCGTTTTAGACTGAGGTGCTTCACCCTCAGCATCACCCTCTTCTTTTTAGACTGAGGTGCTTCACCCGCAGCATCTCCCTCCTCTTTTGAGACTGAGGTGCTTTGCCCATATCATCTCCCTCTTCTTTTTAGACTGAGGTGCTTTGCCCAAATCATCTCCCTCTTCTATTTAGACTGAGGTGCTTCGCCGGCAGCATCACCCTCTTCTTTTTAGACTGAGGTGCTTTACCCGCAGCATCACCCTCTTCTTTTTAGACTGAGGTGCTTTGCCCACAGCATCATCCAACTCTTTTGAGACTTAGTTGCTTTGCCCTTAGCATCACCCTCTTCTTTTTAGACTGAGGTGCTTTGCCCGCAGCATCAACCAACTCTTTTTAGACTGAGGTGCTTCACCCTCAGCATCACCCTCTTCTTTTTAAGACTGAGGTGCTTCACCCGCAGCATCAACCAACTCTTTTTAGACTGAGGTGCATCGCCTGCAGCATCACCCTCTTCTTTTTAGACTGAGGTGCTTCGCCCTCAGCATCACCCTGTTCTTTTTAGACTGAGGTGCTTCACCCTCAGCATCACCCTCTTCTTTCAAGACTGAGGTGTTTCACCCGTAGCATCTCCCTCCTCTTTTGAGACTGAGGTGCTTCACCCGCAGCATCACCTTCTTCTTTTTAGACTGAGGTGCTTCGCCCACAGCATCACCCTCTTAGACTCAGGTGCTTCTCCCGCAGCATCATCCAACTCTTTTTAAACTAAGGTGCTTCACCCTCAGCATCGCCCTGTTCTTTTTAGACTGAGGTGCTTCACCCGCAGCATCACCATCCTATTTCTAAACTGAGGTGCTTCGCCTGCATCATCATCCAACTCGTTTTAGACTGAGGTGCTTCACCCTCAGCATCACCCTCTTCTTTTTAGACTGAGGTGCTTCACCCGCAGCATCTCCCTCCTCTTTTGAGACTGAGGTGCTTTGCCCATATCATTCCCTCTTCTTTTTAGACTGAGGTGCTTCACCCACAGCATCACCCTCTTCTTTTTAGACTGAGGTGCTTCACCCGCAGCATCTCCCTCCTCTTTTGAGACTGAGGTGCTTTGCCCAAAGCATCATCCTCTTCTTTTTAGACTGAGGTGCTTCACCCGCAGCACCATCCAACTCTTTTTAGACTGAGGTGCTTCACCCTCAGCACCATCCAACTCTTTTTAGACTGAGGTGCTTCACCCTCAGCATCACCCTCCTCTTTTTAGACTGAGGGGCCTCACCCTCAGCATCACCCTCCTCTTTTTAGACTGAGGTGCCTCACCCTCAGCATCACCCTCCTCTTTTTAGACTTTTAGACTAAAGTGCTTCACCTGCAGCATCACCCTTCTCTTTTTAGACTGAGGTGCTTCATCCTCAGCATCAGCCCCACATTTTAGACTGAGGTGCTTCACCCTCAGCATCTCCCTCCTCTATATAGACTGAGGTGCTTCGCCCTCAGCATCACCCTCCTCTTTTCAGACTGAGGTGCTTCATCCTCAGCATCTCCCTCCTCTTTTTTTAGACACATGCTTCACCCTCAGCATCAACCTCTTCTTTTTAGACTGAGATGCTTCACCCTCAGCATCATCCAACTCTTTTTAGACTTAGGTGCTTCGCCCACTGCATCACCCTCTTCTTTTTAGACTGAGGTGCTTCACCCGCAGCATTGCCCTCTTCTTTTTAGACTGAGGTGCTTTGCCCGCAGCATCTCTCTCCTCTTTTGAGACTGAGGTGCTTTGCCCATAGCAAAACCCTCTTCTTTTTAGACTGAGGTGCTTCGCCCACAGCATCTCCTTCCTCTTTTTGAACTGAGGTGCTTCACCCGCAGCACCTCCCTCTGCTTTTTAGACTGAGGTGTTTCACCCGCAGCATCTCCATCCTATTTCTAGACTGAGGTGCTTCGCCCGCAGCATCATCCAACTCGTTTTAGACTAAGGTGCTTCACCCTCAGCATCACCCTCTTCCTTTTAGACTAAGGTGCTTCACCCTCAGCATAACCCTCTTCTTTTTAGACTGAGGTGCTTCGCCCACAGCATCTCCCTCCTCTTTTTAGACTGAGGTGCTTCACCCGCAGCATCTCCATCCTATTTCTAGACTAAGGTGCTTCACCCGCAGCATCACCTTCCTTTTAGACTGAGGTGCTTCGCCCGCAGCATCTCCTTCTTTTTAGACTGAGGTGCTTCGCCCGCAGCATCCGCCTCCTCTTTTGAGACTGAGGTGCTTCAGCCTCAGCATCACCCTCTTCTTTTTAGACTAAGGTGCTTCACCCTCAGCATTACCCTCTTCTTTTTAGACTGAGGTGCTTCCCCCACAGCATCTCCTTCCTCTTTTTGAACTGAGGTGCTTTACCCGCAGCACCTCCCTCTGCTTTTTAGACTGAAGTGTTTCACCCGCAGCATCTCCATCCTATTTCTAGACTGAGGTGCTTCGCCCGCAGCATCATCCAACTCGTTTTAGACTAAGGTGCTTCACCCTCAGCATCACCCTCTTCTTTTTAGACTGAGGTGCTTCATCCGCAGCATCTCCCTCCTCTTTTGAGACTGAGGTGCTTTGCCCATATCATCTCCCTCTTCTTTTTAGACTGAGGTGCTTTGCCCATAGCATCTCCCTCTTCTTTTTAGACTGAGGTGCTTCGCCCTCAGCATCGCCCTCTTCTTTTTAGACTGAGGTGCTTTGCCCGCAGCATCTCTCTCCTCTTTTGAGACTGAGGTGCTTTGCCCATAGCATCACCCTCTTCTTTTTAGACTGAGGTGCTTCACCTGCAACATCTCCCTCCTCTTTTTAGACTCAGGTGCTTCGCCCGCAGCACCAGCCTCTTCTTTTGAGACTGAGGTGCTTCACCCTCAGCATCTCCCTGTTCCTTTTGGACTAAGGTGCTTCACTCTCAGAATCACCCATTTCTTTTTAGACTGAGGTGCTTCGCACGCAGCATCTCCTTCTTTTTAGGCTGAGGTGCTTTGCCCGCAGCATCTCTCTCCTCTATTGAGACTGAGGTGCTTTGCCCATAGCATCACCCTCTTCTTTTTAGACTGAGGTGCTTCACCCGCAGCATCACCCTCTTCTTTTTAGACTGAGGTGCTTCGCCCTCAGCATCACCCTCCTCTTTTTAGACTGAGGTGCTACGCCCTCAGCATCTCCCTCCTCTTTTTAGACTGAGGTGCTTTACCCGCAGCATCACCTTCTTTTTAGACTGAGGTGCTTCGCCCGCAGCATCTCGTTCTTTTTAGACTGAGGTGCTTTGCCCGTAGCGTCTCCCTCCTCTTTTGAGACTGAGGTGCTTCACCCTCAGCATCACCCTCTTCTTTTTAGACTAAGGTGCTTCACCCTCAGCATTACCCTCTTCTTTTTAGACTGAGGTGCTTCGCTCCTAGCATCTCCCTTCTCTTTTTAGACTGAGGTGCTTCACCAGCAGCACCTCCCTCTGCTTTTTAGACTGAGGTGCTTCACCCGCAACATCTCCATCCTATTTCTAGACTGAGGTGCTTTGCCCGCAGCATCATCCAACTCGTTTTAGACTGAGGTGCTTCACCCTCAGCATCACCCTCTTCTTTTTAGACTGAGGTGCTTTGCCAATAGCATCACCCTCTTCTTTTTAGACTGAGGTGCTTCACCCGCAGCATCACCCTCTTCTTATTAGACTCAGGTGCTTCGCCCGCAGCATCACCCTACTCTATTTAGACTGAGGTGCTTCACCCTCAGCATCACCCTCTTCTTTTTTAGACTGAGGTGCTTCACCCGCAGCATCACCCTGTTCTTTTTAGACTGAGGTGCTTCACCCTCAGCATCACCCTCTTCTTTTTTAGACTGAGGTGCTTCGCCCTCAGCATCACCCTGTTCTTCTTAGTCTGTGGTGCTTCGCCCGCAGCATCACCTTCTTTTTAGACTGAGGTGCTTCGCCCGCAGCATCTCCTTCTTTTTAGACTGAGGTGCTTCGCCCGCAGCATCTCCTTCTTTTTAGACTGAGGTGCCTTGCCCGCAGCATCACCCTCTTCTTTTTAGACTGAGGTGCTTCGCCCGCAGCATCTCCTTCTTTTTAGACTGAGGTGCCTTGCCCGCAGCATCACCCTCTTCTTTTTAGACTGAGGTGCTTCGCCCGCAGCATCGCCTTCTTTTTAGACTGAGGTGCTTCGCCCGCAGCATCTCCTTCTTTTTAGACTGAGGTGCCTTGCCCAAAGCATCTCCCTCTTCTTTTTAGACTGAGGTGCTACACCAGCAGCATCACCCTCTTCTTATTAGACTCAGGTGCTTCGCCCGCAGCACCAGCCTCTTCTTTTGAGACTGAGGTGCTTCACCCTCAGCATCTCCCTCTTCCTTTTGGACTAAGGTGCTTCACTCTCAGAATCACCCATTTCTTTTTAGACTGAGGTGCTTCGCCCGCAGCATCTCCTTCTTTTTAGGCTGAGGTGCTTTGCCCGCAGCATCTCTCTCCTCTATTGAGACTGAGGTGCTTTGCCCATAGCATCACCCTCTTCTTTTTAGACTGAGGTGCTTCACCCGCAGCATCACCCTCTTCTTTTTAGACTGAGGTGCTTCGCCCTCAGCATCACCCTTCTCTTTTTAGACTGAGGTGCTACGCCCTCAGCATCTCCCTCCTCTTTTTAGACTGAGGTGCTTTACCCGCAGCATCACCTTCTTTTTAGACTGAGGTGCTTCGCCCGCAGCATCTCCTTCTTTTTAGACTGAGGTGCTTTGCCTGTAGCGTCTCCCTCCTCTTTTGAGACTGAGGTGCTTCACCCTCAGCATCACCCTCTTCTTTTTAGACTAAGGTGCTTCACCCTCAGCATTACCCTCTTCTTTTTAGACTGAGGTGCTTCGCTCCTAGCATCTCCCTTCTCTTTTCAGACTGAGGTGCTTCACCAGCAGCACCTCCCTCTGCTTTTTAGACTGAGGTGCTTCACCCGCAACATCTCCATCCTATTTCTAGACTGAGGTGCTTTGCCCGCAGCATCATCCAACTCGTTTTAGACTGAGGTGCTTCACCCTCAGCATCACCCTCTTCCTTGTGGACTAAGGTGCTTCACCCTCAGAATCACCCATTTCTTTTTAGAATGAGGTCCTTCACCCGCAGCATTATCCAACTCTTTTTAGACTGAGGTGCTTCACCCGCAGCATCACCCTCTTCTTTTTAGACTGAGGTGCTTCACCCGCAGCATCTCCCTCCTCTTTTGAGACTGAATTGCTTTGCCCATAGTATCATCCTCTTCTTTTTAGACTGAGGTGCTTCACCCGCACCACCATTCAACTATTTTTAGACTGAGGGGCTTCACCCTCAGCATCACCCTCTCCTTTTTAGACTGAGGTGCTTCACCTTTAGCATCACCCTCTTCTTTTTAGACTGAGGTGCTTCACCCTCAGCATCACCCTCTTCTTTTTAGACTGAGGTGCTTTGCCAATAGCATCACCCTCTTCTTTTTAGACTGAGGTGCTTCACCCTCAGCATCACCCTCTTCTTTTTAGACTGAGGTGCTTTGCCAATAGCATCACCCTCTTCTCTTTAGACTGAGGAGCTTCGCCCTCAGCATCACCCTGTTCTTTTTAGACTGAGGTGCTTCACCCTCAGCATCACCCTCTTCTTTTAAGACAGGTGTTTCACCCGCAGCATCTCCCTCCTCTTTTAAGACTGAGGTGCCTCACCCGCAGCATCACCCTCTCCTTTTTAGACTGAGGTGCTTCACCTTTAGCATCACCCTCTTCTTTTTAGACTGAGGTGCTTCACCCTCAGCATCACCCTCTTCTTTTAGACTGAGGTGCTTTGCCAATAGCATCACCCTCTTCTTTTTAGACTCAGGTGCTTCGCCCGCAGCACCACCCTCTTCTCTTTAGACTGAGGAGCTTCGCCCGCATCATCACCCTACTCTATTTAGACTGAGGTGCCTCACCCGCAGCATCACCTTCTTCTTTTTAGACTGAGGTGCTTCGCCCACAGCATCACCCTCTTCTTCTTAGACTGAGGTGCTTCACCTGCAGCATCTGCCTCCTCTTTCAAGACTGAGGTGCTTCACCCGCAGCATCACCCTCTTCTTTTTAGACTGAGGTGCTTCACCTGCAGCATCTCCCTCCTCTTTTTAGACTGAGGTGCTTTGCCCATATCATCTCCCTCTTCTATTTAGACTGAGGTGTTTCGCCGGCAGCATGACCCTTTTCTTTTTAGACTGAGGTGCTTTACCTGCAGCATCACCCTCTTCTTTTTAGACTGAGGTGCTTCGCCCGCAGCATCATCCAACTCTTTTTAGACTGAGGTGCTTCACCCTCAGCATCGCCCTCTTCTTTTTAGACTGAGGTGCTTCACCCGCAGCATCACCATCCTATTTCTAGACTGAGGTGCTTCTCTCGCAGCATCATCCAACTCGTTTTAGACTGAGGTGCTTCACCCTCAGCATCTCCCTCCTCTTTTGAGACTGAGGTGCTTTGCCCATATCATCTCCCTCTTCTTTTTAGACTGAGGTGCTTTGCCCATATCATCTCCCTCTTCTATTTAGACTGAGGTGCTTCGCCGGCAGCATCACCCTCTTCTTTTTAGACTGAGGTGCCTCACCCTCAGCATCACCCTCCTCTTTTTAGACTTTTAGACTGAGGTGCTTCACCTGCAGCATCACCCTTCTCTTTTTAGACTGAGGTGCCTCACCCTCAGCATCACCCTCCTCTTTTTAGACTAAGGTGTCTCACCCTCAGCATCACCCTCCTTTTTTTAGACTGAGGTGCTTCACCCTCAGCATCACCCTCCTCTTTTTAGACTGCGGTGATTCACCCTCAGCATCACCCTCTTTTTGTTAGACTGAGGTACTTCGCCCTCAGCATCACCCTTTTCTTTTTAGACTGAGGTGCTTCACCCTCAGCATCACCCTCCTCTTTTTAGACTGAGGTGCCTCACCCTCAGCATCACCCTCCTCTTTTAAGACTGAGGTGCTTTACCCGCAGCATCACCTTCCTCTTTTTAGACTGAGGTGCTTCACCCTCAGCATCACCCTCCTCTTTTTAGACTGAGGTGCTTCACCCTCAGCATCTCCCTCTTCTTTTTAGACTGAGGTGCTTCACCCTCAGCATCACCCTCCTCTTTTAAGACTGAGGTGCTTCACCCTCAGCATCACCCTCTCCTTTTTAGACTGAGGTGCCTCACCCTCAGCATCACCCTCCTCTTTTTAGACTGAGGTGCTTTACCCGCAGCATCACCCTCCTCTTTTTAGACTGAGGTGCTTCTTCCTCAGCATCACCCTCCTCTTTTTAGACTGAGATGCTTCACCCTCAGCATCTCCCTCTTCTTTTTAGACTGAGGTGCTTCATCCTCAGCATCACCCCAACATTTTAGACTGATGTGCTTCACCCTCAGCATTACCCTCTTCTTTTTAGACTGAGGTGCTTCACCCTCAGCATCTCCCTCCTCTTTTTAGACTGAGGTGCTTCGCCCTCAGCATCACCCTCCTCATTTTAGACTGAGGTGCTTCACCCTCAGCATCTCCCTCCTCTTTTTAGACAGGTACTTCACAATCAATATCACCCTCTTCTTTTTAGACTGAGATGCTTCACCCTCAGCATCATCCAACTCTTTTTAGACTGAGGTGCTTCGCCCGCAGCATCATCCTCTTCTTTTTAGACCGAGGTGCTTCAACCGCAGCATCTCCCTCCTCTTTTGAGACTGAGGTGCTTTGTCCATAGCATCTTTCTCTTCTTTTTAGACTGAGGTGCTTCGCCCGCAGCATCACCCTCTTCTTTTTAGACTGAGGTGCTTCACCCGCAGCATAGCCCTCTTCTTTTAAGACTGAGGTGCTTTGCCCGCAGCATCTCTCTCCTCTTTTGAGACTGAGGTGCTTTGCCCATAGCATCACCCTTTTCTCTTTAGACTGAGGTGCTTCACCCTCAGCATCACCCTCTTCATATTAGACTCAGGTGCTTCGCACCAGCCTCTTCTTTTTAGACTGAGGAGCTTCGCCCGCAGCATCACCCTACTCTATTTAGACTGAGGTGCTTCGCCCTAAGCATCTCCCTCTTCCTTTTGGACTGAGGTGCTTCACCGACAGAATCACCCTCTTCTTTTTAGACTGGGGTGCTTCACTCGCAGCCTTATCCAACTCTTTTTAGACTGAGGTGCTTCGCCCGCAGCATCACCCTCTTCTTTTTAGACTGAGGTGCTTCGCCCTCAGCATCACCCTGTTCTTTTTAGACTGAGGTGCTTCGCCCTCAGCATCACCCTCCTCTTTTTAGACTGAGGTGCTTCATCCTCAGCATCTTCCTCCCCTTTTTAGACTGAGGTGCTTCGCCCTCAGCATCACCCTGTTCTTTTTAGACTGAGGTGCTTCGCCCTCAGCATCACCCTCCTCTTTTAAGACTGAGGTGCTTCACCCTCAGCATCACCCTCTTCTTTTTAGACTGAGATGTTTCACCCTCAGCATCATCCAACTCTTTTTAGACTGAGGTGCTTCGCCTGCAGCATCACCCTCTTCTTTTTAGACTGAGGTGCTTCACCCGCAGCATCGCCCTCTTCTTTTTAGACTGAGGTGCTTCGCCCGCAGCATCTCTCTTCTCTTTTGAGACTGAGGTGCTTTGCCCATAGGATCACCCTCTTCTTTTATGACTGAGGTGCTTCACCCGCAGCATCTCCATCCTATTTATAGACTGAGGTGCTTCGCCCGCAGCATCATCCAACTCGATTTAGACTGAGGTGCTTCACCCTCAGCATCACCCTCTTCTTTTTAGACTGAGGTGCTTCGCCCGCATCATCACCCTCTTCTTTTTAGACTGAGGTGCTTCGCCCTCAGCATCATCCAACTCTTTTTAGACTGAGGTGCTTCACCCTCAGCATCGCCCTCTTCTTTTTAGACTGAGGTGCTTCGCCCGCAGCATCTCTCTCCTCTTTTGAGACTGAGGTGCTTCGCCCGCAGCATCTCTCTCCTCTTTTTAGACTGAGGTGCTTAACCCGCAGCACCTCCCTCTGCTTTTTAGACTGAGGTGCTTCACCCGCAGCATCTCAATCCTATTTCTAGACTGAGGTGCTTCGCCCGCAGCATCATCCAACTCGTTTTAGACTGAGGTGCTTCATCCTCAGCATCACCCCCACATTTTAGACTGAGGTGCTTCACCCTCAGGATCTCCCTCCCCTTTTTAGACAGGTGCTTCACCCTCAGCATCACCCTCTTCTTTTTAGACTGAGATGTTTCACCCTCAGCATCATCCAACTCTTTTTAGACAGAGGTGCTTCGCCCGCAGCATCATCCTCTTCTTTTTAGACAGAGGTGCTTCACCCGTAGCATCATCCTCTATTTTTAAGACTGTTGTGCTTCGCCCGCAGCATCATCCTCTTCTTTTTAGGCTGAGGTGCTTCGCCCGCAGCATCATCCTCTTCTTTTAAGACTGAGGTGCTTCACCCTCAGCATCTCCCTCTTCTTTTGAGACTGAGGTGCTTCACCCTCAGCATCTCCCTCTTCTTTTTAGACTGAGGTGCTTCGCCCGAGCATCACCCTCTTCTTTTTAGACTGAGGTGCTTCACCTGCAGCATCTCCCTCCTCTTTTGAGACTGAGGTGCTTTGTCCATAGCATCTTTCTCTTCTTTTTAGACTGAGGTGCTTCGCCCGCAGCATCACCCTCTTCTCTTAAGACTGAGGTGCTTCACCCGCAGCATCTCTCTCCTCTTTTGAGACTGAGGTGCTTTGCCCATAGCATCACCCTCTTCTTTTTAGACTGAGGTGCTTCACCCGCAGCATCACCCTCTTGTTGATGAGTGAAAAAAACCCATATCAAGTGAAAATAAAACATATCAAGTGAAAAAAACCCATATCAAACCATATCACACCTTTTATTGTTGGCCTATATATATATGTATATATATATATGTACATATAATATTTCATCACGGCAGGCCCTATGTTGAGTGTCCTTCTCATGACGTCAGTCCTTTGTTGTCTGGCCCATGACGTCATGACCTGTTTTAAGACGCCTGACCCATTTAAGATCGCGGCAGCTCTGTTAGAAGCCCCGCTTAACCCAGAAGAGGCGTGATTAAAGTTGTAATACCTGGTAATTTCACAAACTTCCCAACCGCTGAGTATTCAGGATGAGAGGATGAGCAAGCAAAACTGCTGTCACCGTATTTACGCATACATATGCTGTTACAGATGCTCTTCAATGTTTGACGAAGCGCTCCGTCATACACGCACGACCCACGGGTAATAAACAGGCTACATAATTTCTTCCTTAGTTTGTTTCTTTGGGTATAAATAAGCATGTAATAAACAGGTTACATTATGGTTGTGGGTGTGATATGGTTTTATCGCTTGTGGCTGTTATATCACTCACTTGTTCGCTGCGCTCACTTGTTCGTGGTATCAAACAGCCACTCGCGATAAAAACCATATCACACCCACAACCATTAAGTAACCTATTTATATATATATATATATATATATATATATATATATATATATATATATATATATATATATATATATATATATATATATATATATATATATATATATATATATATAAAGCGAGAGAGAGAGAGAGAGAGAGAGAGAGAGAGAGAGAGAGAGAGAGAGAGCAGCAGTAGTAGTAGTACATGTAGTAATATATCCATCGTTATCATTTATTGTTAAATTGTCCAATCTCATGTTGACGAGGCCAGTAAAATCATGTGGAGTATTAGAGATGTTAACACTTGATATCACAATGACCTTTGACCATTGCATAATCAATGGGGTCTTATGACATGATCACGTGCATCCTGATTCGTCGATTTGAAATAGTGGAACACGAGAGAGTTTATCCGTGGACTGATCGTGTAGGAAATACTATCTGTGGCAAGCAAGTACCTGAGAATATATATACATATATATATATATATATATATATATATATATATATATATATATATATATATATATATATATATATATATATATATATATATATATATATATATATATATATATATATATAATATATAATATATACATATATATATAATATATATAATATATATATATATATATATATATATATATATATATATATATATATATATATATATATATATATATATATATATATATATATATATATATATATATATATATATATATAATATATACATATGTATATGATATATATTTATATATATATATATATATATATATATATATATATTATATATATATATATATTTATATATATATTATATATATATATATATATATATATATAATATATATATATATAATACATATATATATATATATATATATATATATATATATATATATATATATATATATATATATATAATATATATAATATATATATATATATATATATATGTACATATATCATTTCATTACATTGTGTATTGAAATCAGGCTTTAAGGATTTAACAGACAATCAAACTTTAGAATGCCAATACATTCTAAATATAACACACTTAAGATCGCTTTTGGAGTGGTAATCGACACCGCTATTCCTATAAAGTATGTGAAGCACTACCATGGTATGGAAATGTTAAAGTAATAGGATAAAACAGGTTTTTTCAGAAGTTCCTACGGAAATCACTTTATTATTTTCATTGGAACACCTACCATATAGCAGTATTGACCATTCACCTGGGTAACACTCAAACCCATTATTGTTTGAAATTGTCATCTGGATATATAACACTTTTGACAATAACTATGGAATTGTCATCTAGATATATAACACTTTTGACAATAACTATGGAATTGTCATCTGATATATAACACTTGACAATAACTATGGATTTGTCATTTGATATAAAACACTTTTGACAAAAACCATGCAATTATCATCTGGATATATAACACTTTTGACAATAACTATGGAATTGTCATCTGATATATAACACTTTTGACATCTGGATATATAACACTTTTGACAATAACAATGGAATTGTCATCTGATATATAACACTTTTGACAATAACTATGGAATTGTCATCTGATATATAACACTTTTGACAATAACTATGGAATTGTCATCTGGATATATAACACTTTTGACAATAACAATGGAATTGTCATCTGAATATATAACACTTTTGACAATAACTATGGAATTGTCATCTGAATATACAACACTTTTGACATTATCTATGAAATTGCCATCTGGATATATAACATTTTTGACAATAACTATGGAATTGTCATCTGAATATATAACACTTTTGACAATAACAATGGAATTGTCATCTGGATATATAACACTTATGACAATTAATTTGGAATTGTCATCTGGATATATAACACTTATGACAATTAATTTGGAATTGTCATCTGATTTATAACACTTTTGACATTAACAATGGAATTGTCATCTGAATATATAACACTTTTGACAATAACTATGGAATTGTCATCTGAATATATAACACTTTTGACAATAACAATGGAATTGTCATCTGGATATATAACACTTATGACAATTAATTTGGAATTGTCATCTGATTTATAACACTTTTGACAATAACTATGGAATTGCCATCTGGATAAATAACACTTTTGACAATAACTATGGAATTGTCATCTGAATATATAACACTTTTGACAATAACTATGGAATTGTCATCTGAATATATAACACTTTTGACAATAACTATGGAATTGTCATCTGAATATATAACACTTTTGACAATAACTATGGAATTGCCATCTGAATATATAACACTTTTGAAAATAACTATGGAATTGTCATCTGAATATATAACACTTTTGACATTATCTATGGAATTGTCATCTGGATATATAACACTTTTGACATTATCTATGAAATTGTCATCTGATATATAACACTTTTGACAATAACTATGGAATTGTCATCTGGATGTATAACACTTATGACAATAACTATGGAATTGTCATCTGGATATATAACACTTTTGACAATAACTATGGAATTGTCATCTGGATATATAACACTTTTGACATTATCTATGAAATTGTCATCTGATTTATAACATTTTTGACAATAACTATGGAATTGCCATCTGGATATATAACACTTTTGACAATAACTATGGAATTGTCATCTGGATATATAACACTTTTGACAATAACTATGGAATTGTCATCTGGATATATAACACTTTTGACAATAACTATGGAATTGTCATCTGGATATATAACACTTTTGACAATAACTATGGAATTGCCATCTGGATATATAACACTTTTGACAATAACTATGGAATTGCCATCTGGATATATAACACTTTTGACAATAACTATGGAATTGCCATCTGGATATATAACACTTTTGACATTATCTATGAAATTGTCATCTGATATATAACATTTTGACAATAACTATGGATTTGCCATCTGGATATCTAACACTTTTGACATTATCTATGAAATTGTCATCTGATATATAACATTTTTGACAATAACTATGGAATTGTCATCTGAATATATAACACTTTTGACAATAACTATGGAATTGCCATCTGAATATATAACACTTTTGACAATAACTATGGAATTGTAATCTGGATATATAACACTTTTGACATTAACTATGGAATTGTCATCTGGATATATAACACTTTTGACAATAACTGTGGAATTGTCATCTGGATATATAACACTTTTGACAATAACTATTGAATTGTCATCTGGATATATAACACTTTTGACAATAACAATGGAATTGTCATCTGATATATAACACTTTTGACAATAACTATGGAATTGTCATTTGATATAAAACACTTTTTACAAAAACCATGCAATTGTCATCTGGATATATAACACCTTTGACAATAACTATGGAATTGTCATCTGGATATATAACACTTTTGACAATAACAATGGAATTGTCATCTGAATATATAACACTTTTGACAATAACTATGGAATTGTCATCTGGATATATAACACTTTTGACCAGAACCATGCAATTGTCATCTGGATGTATAACACTTTTGACAATAACTATGGAATTGCCATCTGGATATATAACACTTTTGACAAAAACCATGCAATTGTCATCTGGATGTATAACACTTTTGACAATAACTATGGAATTGCCATCTGGATATATAACACTTTTGACAATAACTATGGAATTGCCATCTGGATATATAACACTTTTGACAATAACTATGGAATTGTCATCTGGATATATAACACTTTTGACAATAACAATGGAATTGTCATCTGAATATATAACACTTTTGACAATAACTATGGAATTGTCATCTGAATATATAACACTTTTGACAATAACTATAGAATTGTCATCTGAATATATAACACTTTTGACAATAACTATGGAATTGTCATCTGAATATATAACACTTTTGACAATAACTATGGAATTGTCATCTGGATATATAACACTTTTCACAAGAACAATGGAATTGTCATCTGAATATATAACACTTTTGACAATAACTATGGAATTGCCATTTGGATATATAACACTTTTGACAATAACTATGGAATTGTCATCTGAATATATAACATTTTTGACAATAACTATGGAATTGCCATCTGGATATATAACACTTTTGACAATAACTATGGAATTGTCATCTGAATATATAACACTTTTGACAATAACTATGGAATTGTCATCTGAATATATAACACTTTTGACAATAACTATGGAATTGCCATCTGGATATATAACACTTTTGACAATAACTATGGAATTGTCATCTGGATATATAACACTTTTGACATTATCTATGAAATTGTCATCTGATATATAACATTTTTGACAATAACTATGGAATTGCCATCTGGATATATAACACTTTTGACAATAACAATGGAATTGTCATTTGATATAAAACACTTTTGACAAAAACCATGCAATTGTCATCTGGATATATAACACTTTTGACAATAACAATGGAATTGTCATCTGGATATATAACACTTTTGACAATAACAATGGAATTGTCATCTGGATGTATAACACTTTTGACAGAAACCATGCAATTGTCATCTGGATATATAACACTTTTGACAATAACTATGGAATTGTCATCTGGATATATAATACTTTTGACAATAACAATGGAATTGTCATCTGAATATATAACACTTTTGACAATAACTATGGAATTGTCATCTGAATATATAACACTTTTGACAATAACTATGGAATTGTCATCTGGATATATGATACTTTTGACAATAATTACGGAATTGAAAACTATTTTGCAAAATATCTAAAGGAGTGTTGTCGCTAGTATTCGAATTGATATTCATCTTTCA
>OZ012696.1:10822196-10834696 GCA_963942565.1 Maea johnstoni | reverse complement strand
GTTTGAGTCATAGTCTACAATGCCTCAATGGGCGAGCCTGAAAAGGTGTGTTTTGAGACACTTCTTGAAGGCCTGACACGATGTAGAATCCTTCAAGTGTTGTGGAAGCGCCTTCCATAATCTCGGTGCACTAATGGAGAAAGCGCGATCTCCAAGTTTGAGTCTAGTCCGAGGCTCATCCAGAAGGCCCTTTGCTTCTGATCGTAGATGGCGTCTGGGTTTATAAGGCACGAGCAGCTCCTTGATGTACTTAGGTGCAAGTCCGTTTAGCGCCTTGTGTACCAGCAGTAGGACCTTAAATTGGATGCGGAATTTGATTGGTAGCCAGTGCATACTTCCTGGTTCTCGATACTATCCTTGCTGCACTGTTTTGTAGTCACTGCAGCTTTGCAATCAAATCCTGTTATATTCCAATAAGGAGAGCATTGCAGTAATCCAAGCGAGACATCACCAGTGACTGCATCACTGTTTTTGTGGCATCTTCTGTTAACACACGTCTCGCTTTTCCAATATATATTTCTCAGGTGAAAGCTAGATTTTTTGACAACACTTTTGACATGGGGTGCCATGATCAGTTGAGAGTCAAACATAGCTCCCAGATTCCGCACAGGCTCAGATGCAACAGACACATCAGTCCCCGCTACAGAGAGTGATTTAATGTTCAGTTCAGCTAGGTGTTTCTTAGAGCCGAATAGAATGATTTCAGTCTTGTCATTGTTGAGTTTCAGCTTGTTCTGAGACATCCAGACACTAATGTCACACAAACATTTCTCAAGATTTAGGATTTTACGTTTGACTATTGCGTTATCACTTTTCTTTTTGAATGATAAGCAGAGCTGGGTGTCATCAGCATAGCCATGATTGTTCAGACCATAGGATCGGATTAGCTGTGCCAGAGGTATGATGTATATTAGGAACAATAGTGCACCCAACACAGATCCCTGTGGTACAGACCACAGGATTTCCTGATTTTCAGAGAAGTCATCATTGATTTTAATCCTCTGTTTCCTGCCTAGCAGGTACGATTTGAACCACTGTAGAGCAGATCTATTAACTCCAAGAACTGACTCCATCCTAGATAGAAGGATGGAGTGATCGATTGTATCTAAAGCAGCGCTAAGATCGAGTAACACAAGAATCGCAGCCCCACCCTGATCGAGAGTGCGAATGATGTCATTCTGTACCCATACAAGTGCAGTCACAATGGGGGGAGATTGCAAGCAGTCAGTTGCAACGCCTTAGACCACTTGGCTTTCGGGGCATGCCCTAGGTGGGGAGAAATTACAAGCAGTCAGTTGCTATGGCTTAGACCACTTGGCTATCGGGGCATGCCCTAGGAGGGGAGAGATTGCAAGCAGTCAGTTGATATGCCTTAGACCACTTGGCTATCGGGGTAGGCCCTAGGAGGGGAGAGATTGCAAGCAGTCAGTTGATATGCCTTAGACCACTTGGCTATCGGGGCATGTCCTAGGTGGGAGAAATTGCAAGCAGTCAGTTGATATGCCTTAGACCACTTGGCCATCAGGGCAGGCCCTAGGTGGAGGAAGATTGCAAGCAGACAGTTACCATGCCTTAGACCACTTGGCCATCAGGGCAGGCCATGGTGATGAATCTTGGAGGACAGGAGTAAAAGTGGAAGACGGAGGATTCTCCCTGGTGTCGAAGAGGAGAACCTAACCGCTAATGACCGCGTTGGTCATTCAGCTGACTAGCGTTCCCAGGTCCAAAAATAGAGAGTCCACGTGTTGCCATGGTCCCACGTGGGTTGCCATGGTCAACAATCGTGTATACATTGGGAGGTGCCGGACGGTGGCGACCTCTGGATGAGATATCAAAAATCATCCAAAATGGCGGTTTCATGTCTACAGACAATCATCAGAGGTAATGGACAGAAGAAATGTTTTTTGTGGTTTGCCGAAAATGGGTGGAAGAAAAGGAAGTGAACATCACATGATGTTAAGTACTATTGTTAATGAATTTGGTATGTGGCCGAAAAAGGAAGGGGTTTATAGTACAAACTGATGCCTACATCGTTGCACTTTGTGACCTGGGAGAATAATGAATTCAAAACGCTAATCAAGGGAAAATAAACACTTAGTCACTTGACCAGTGTCCAAGCTGGAAATAAGAACATCATGTAATACAAATACAAAATGACGGAAGACAGGGGTTCATAATTTTCTTATCCACCTGTGTGAGAGAAGTAACATCATCATTCTCTTTAATCTAAACATTGAGCCCTAATGGCCATTAGGGCTCAATGTTTTCGATTAAAGAGAATGATGATGTTACTTCTCTCACACAGGTGGATAAGAACATTATGAACCCCTGTCTTCCGTCATGGTGATGAATCTTGTTATATTATTAGCACTCTCATCTACTGTAATGGCCAACTGGCATCAAGAGTATTTTCTTATCTCCTTTACTCATGACATGCGCACCAGCTCTCGCACTCTCCTGTACCATCATGGCTGAAGATTAAACATACCTTTCTAGTGTCTCTACTCTTTGAATTATTCCTACCCTTCTAGAAAGTCCACAAGAAACATAACAAACCCTGTAATGAAAATAGCCTTATCATTCTATAGGCTGTGTGCTGCCCGGACCACATCCACTGCTGTGCGCCCGGGACCCGCTGTGATATGGTACGCATGGTCTGTGTGGGTCTGGACTCCGCTACCCTTCACCCCCTCACACCTTCAACAGCCAAACCACAAGCGTCCAAGGTAAAGTCTGGCAGCCGTCACTGGAAATACCGACTCTCAGGGAAGAAGAGATCCAAGGCGAGATTTGCAATCAATGACGTCATGGACATGCGTAATAGGTGGAAGAGCAGCAGGTCCCCAACCAAGACTCTCGCGGTATTATGTCGAGATAACGTCCATCAATGTCCGGATAACTGGACATGCTGTAAGACCCAGAGTAGCCAGTACGGCTGTTGTGATATTGCTAAGGTACGTAACACATAATCTGTAGGATAAAATCCAAAGTAATGAAGGTTAGGTAAGGACTTATCAAAAAAAAAATGCCTGGAGGGGGAGGAGGGTGCTCCTTTATTCAGACCCCTCACCAAATGACATTTTAGAAACAACTACACTGATTTTGAATTTCTAAAGCACTCCCATCCCCCCCTCCCACATCAATGTTCTTCTTATAATATGGACCCCTTTATACAATGTATTGCTTTTTGCTTTTTCACCCCACCTATTATGATTTTCAATGGGACCCTACCTACAATAATTTTGAATTCCCCATTTTTTTTAAATATCCCAATATACATCCATTCATTGAATCTAATTGTCATATGCTTGCTTTCATTTCTGAGCACTCGAAGAGTTAGAGATTTGGTAAGAAAATAATTGTATGCCCTTATAGCCAGGCAGCACTGATCAAAAAAAATTATAGCTTTGTAGCTATTGGGGTTGTGTTGGCGCCACCGTCCAAAGAGCCTCAGCGTGCAGCTTTGACTTTTGGAATCCTCATCTCTTGTGCTTTCAATCAGAGTTGCCTGGTATAGGCTGTGTCCTTGTAACTAAACATCTTGAGAAACTGTACTTTTCACAATGTTTGCTCCGGATATGCCGCTCTGAAAATGCACCAACCCTAGTTCCAGTCTACTTTTGCAAGTTCCCTTTCGTAAGTGTTCAGTTTTGGTATGCATGAACCCACCTCAATACCCACTCACGGGGATAGGCTTTCACCACCTTCTCCGCCAGAAATTTAGAAATAGTAACAAGGTCGGTCATGTGACTGCTCAGTATCATTGGGTCATGCACTCTCTGTACTCAGGACATGGCCAAAGGGGATAATACTATACAAATATGCCATGCCAGTGAGGGCAACATGATGGAATGTTACCCCGAGGGAGGATGGTTTTCCCGAGGGCGGAGCCCGAGGGAAAACCATCCTCCTAAGGGGAAACATTCCATCATGTTACCCTCACTGGCATGGCATATTTGTTTTATTATACCGAACAAACCCCATTTGTAATTTAAACAAAGCAAGGTCACAGATGACTGGTGATTCACACATTCCCCGCTAGGTGTCGCTAGTGGCAGTGGGCAACATTAAGCCCTCACTGATGGCATCAGGCAACATGATGATTGTTAACTGGTAAGTCAGCCAATCACAGCTTACGATCTTCAAGTGAGGTATAATAATATAGGATAATGGTACTGCATCCTCCTCTCTGAGTTTGATATTTATGAGCACATTAATAGATAGGTACCAAGAACATTTAAAGTAATATAAATAGCATTCTGTCATTCATATTGGTAAAAAACAGTTCATTCTTAGGATTTTGCATATTTCTTTTCCTTTGATTTTTGCATGAACCTTTCCATGTTGAACTTGGTGCATTAAGATGGAATATTAGTACACCCAGAGTGTTACTGAATGGCAAAAATAGGAACAATATCAATTTTGTGCACCTCATAGTTTGGCAGATTTGGCCAAAAAAGCATATTTTTTCTATGCTTTCTGAACACAGGTAACTGCTGTGCCCTGAAGAATGGCACCTACTCAGCACAACAAACATTTTTAAACAATTCTATGAGTATATTTATATGAGGGCATTTTTATTTATTTTGAAAGTGATTATAACATAATTGACTTTTTCTGAAGATTTTTTGCAGACTACTAGGCATAGATGATTCTTTAGTATCTAAATCATGCGTCTATTAGCTTCCCTCATTGAGCAGTGGTCCAAGACTATTTTTCATCATCGGATTCACGGAAACCCCGCACTGTTTATTATTTTCCTACCAACCCCGTACCTTCCCTCTCCCTCTCTCTCTCTCTCTCTCTCTCTCTCTCTCTCTCTCTCTCTCTCTCTCTCTCTCTCTTTGGTGGTCTACTCTGTAAAAACCATGACATTTAGATTTACAGAGCAACCTGACTTGATGTACATACATATATATACATATATATATATATATATATATATATATATATATATATATATATATATATATATATATATATATATATATATATATATATATATATATATATATATATATATATATATATATATACATATTCTCCTTTCTCTATTCCAGGCGGTGTGCTGCTCTGATGGGAAGCACTGCTGTCCGCACGGCTACAGCTGTGACATGCAGAAACAGGCTTGCTGTAACGTAACTCAAGTGGATAACATTCCCTTCCATCCAATCAGACTATACACAACTCCAATGTCGCCACCTGGTAGACATCCCTGACACCATTCAGGATGGAGTAAAACCATCTAAGAAACTTTATCTCGAACTATATTACACTTCTCTGTATATATATATATATATATATATATATATATATATATATATATATATATATATATATATATATATATATATATATATATATATATATACATATATATATATATATATATATATATATATATATATATATATACATATATATATATATATATATATATATATATATATATATATATACATATATATATATATATGTATATATATATATATATATAAATATATATATATATATATATACATATATATATATATATATTTATATATATATATATATATACATATATATATATATATGTATATATATATATATATATGTATATATATATATATATATATACATATATATATATATATATACATATATATATATATATAAATGGTGAGAAATGGGCGGATAACTTTTGCTCAAGAGCATTTTCTAATAATTAAGGTGAAAGGGAAACATGCAAACGCGAATCTATGACGATTAAAACTAACACAAAGCTTATGAAAGGCATTTTAAAAAGAATTGTGGAAAAAGTTCTTTAGAAAATGAACGAACATGACTTTACCCATTAACGCCTGGAACAGCTGATGTATTGTACTATGAAAATGTATTAATATTAATAAAATATTTTTGAGAAATTATTGCAATTAAAGGTGTTTGTTCTGTGGGCTCTAACAGTCCTCCTTAAAGTTTTTTCAAATATATCTCTGTTGATTGATGAGTTATGTCCAAAGGTGTAAGACAATGTACTGAGTGATAGTTCAATTGAATGCTTTTCTATTCAAACTGCGAGTAAAAAAGAAGCAGTTATGAAGATAACACTTCCCTTTATCTTGAGGATTAGAACTGGGGCCTTGCACAGGCTCTTGTAGTTCTTAAATAGTTTTACATGGTCTGGCAACTCATGATGAATGTTTAGGACAACAGAAGAGGTAACACACTAGTTAATTAACTTAAAGTTAAGGAAGAATAGACATCTTGTTCATGCGCCTGCAACAATTGGTGGTCTTAATCAAGAAGATTATGGATTTCAGTAGAGGTTTAAAATACATGGATGACTAAACCAATAAAAGTCAAGAACCATGACATTTGATAGCAATAAAATTACAAATACGTGACCTGTGGTTTGCAGGACCTAAGGAAATACTGATATAGATTTCCAGCCCGGGGGGGGGGGGTTGGACACTCAGGTACAGAGGGGGCGCATACGCTCGTTATCAAAATTTAAAAATACCCCTAAAGCACTGATTTCTGGCCAAAAAGTTAAATTAAACACCCCTTCTATTAGCAAAACACTGACATTGGATGAACGGGAACACGTACTTTAACTTCAGATTTTAAAAACCTCTGCCTGTTTAGCGGCAGCAAGTGGCGGCAGCAAACTCGGAACCCCAGTCACTTCGGGAGTTACTCGGCGTCAGAGCCGCGGATATTTCGTGGATTGTAAGGGGAATTTCACAGCCCATACTTCGTACCTGGGTACAAAATAGTACCCTTCTTTTACAAAATCGCGGACATGCGGAGGTCTTAAAAAAGACCCCTTCTTCCGCGAAATACGTAACGCGGGTGCGGCCCCCTCTGTACCTGCGTGTCCCCTCCCCCCCCCCCTCCCCCCGGGATTTCCGGTAGTTGCTATAATCCCTTTTGGTATGATGTGTGTAGAGGAGTTACACAACTCATCCCCTATCTAGATAATAGAATGTCATGAAATATCAAGCAATGACATTTAGTGTGGACAACAGCAAAACCTGTGAAAAAAATATTCTTTAATCAAAACAATATACACCAATATGTGAAGAGAACTATGGAAAATATTTCATGCAGGTCTCCCTAAATAAGTCTGAAAACTATGGTTTGATTTGTTTGCCTGCATGAGAAAGAACTGTTACAATTAACCAAGTCTAGTTAAAAAAGAGACTTTATTACGTTCTGGGAAAGTTATTGTGCTCCTCACAATTACTACTATACCAAAGAAAACAGATATACATGTACAAAAGTAGATTGATCATATATATTTCAACCACACCCTATTGAACATATCATTCTCAGTGTAATATCCCCTCTATCAGGATGTGAGGCGTATTGCCTGCCAATAACCTGTACAGTTCATATATATATATATATATATATATATATATATATATATATATATATATATATATATATATATATATATATATATATATATATATATATATATATATATATATATATATATATATATATATGTATATATATATATATGTATATATATATATATATATATATATATATATATATATATATATATATATGTATATATATATATATATGTATATGTATATATATATATATATGTATATATATATATATATATATATATATATATATATATATATATATATATATATATATATATATATATATATATATATATATATATATATATATATATATATATATATATATATATATATATATATATATATATATATATATATATATATATATATATATATATATATATATAGGTATGATGGTTTCGGAGTGGAAAAATCGGGAGGCGAATATAGGTAACCCGACAACGTATGGAATGGGACAACCAACTTTAAGCGTTTCTCACAGCACCAAAGAAAGGACCACGTGATATTGTTTTGTGGCCGTTCGCTGTCATCAGGCGTGAATACAGACGACTTTATGAGTGAAGCAGTGGCATTCAACTTAAAATGTATAGACTGGTATCGTGTAGCCAGTGTATATATAAGCAGTTTCTACCTTCGAGGGGTCTTATCAGAGGATTTAGAACCTTTCAGCTAGGGATTGTGAGTGGTCCCTATATGATACAGTAGAGTACGCGCTGCGCGGCGTTGCTTGACTAATGGGAATGTCAGTCCTACTGGAATACTGTATAACTGGTTAATTTAGCGTGGTTTTTAATTTGGCGTTTTTTGGCGAATGCCCATCAACGCCAAATTAAAGATCGCATAAAAATATGTCTACATGAAGATGGCGTTGTTCTGACTGCTCCAGACGCCAAAATAAATACAGGGAAAATACTTTTTGGAAAAAAACGCCAACTTAAGTACACGCCAAATTAACCAGTTATACAGTACGGGATTAGTATCAAAATGGTGGTGCTATATGATGTTTGGATGACCATCATGTTGAGATACGCGTGATGTATATATACAGGATTATCCCATCCGTCGTGTGACAGGGGGTGCTGAGTTGGTTGTATGAATAAGTGTATATTCCCCGACTCTAAAACCAGCCTTTCAATGCGATGATTAGAGTTGGAATATATGTGGATCAAAAGGTTAAGATGCTTTGTCCCGACAGGCATTAACTTGACGAAACATCTGAACGAAATTATGATACCTATCAAGTACTCATATAAATTCCCGATTCAGCTTATTAGCTCACGAGGAAGAACGATAACAACAATAAAAAGATTGTGTGATAACACATTTATTACATCACCCCATATCCCACTAACCCCAATTTACTCATACACAGAGTAATTCATGTTTCCATTGGTTTAACTATTATGGATACAGAAGAATTGGTCTTCCATTATTGGCACCAAATCCAGATATACGAATGTTTCAGGGACATACCTCGTTCAAACTATTATGTATATATGTATATATTCATATTATGACAGTGTGCCATTCTTCAGATATTAGAATGAATGTATGTTTTTTTGACATATTTTACAGTTTTGCAATAGTTCATTTAGACCACCCGCATTTGTTTATTTTGTAATTACTCTTCAAATTGATCTGATAACTGTCACCTTTAAATCTGTTTTGAAATTAATTCCTCAGGGCCTTTATGAATTTTGTGGTATATAACGGCTTCAGGCTTGATGTCAATATTTGATTTCAATTTGCAATAATTTTCTAAACATTGCTACTGCCTACAAGTAAGGTTCCTATTTCTTCATATTTCTGAATGGATTTGAAGGTTCCTTCTGTAATCAAATTTGATATCTTTTTACTTTTAACAACAATTGATGACCAATATTGTCAATACAGTGGAATGTCAGTTGTTCTCCGAAACTCATACGTATATTGCAAAGTATGCATGAATGTACGTAGATGTGTATTTTCGTGTTTGTATACTTACTGAGAGACATACGCTATCATGTTTTCAACATCATTACGTAAGAGCTAATTAATATCAGATAAATGACAAGTGAAATTGCTACTCTTTAAAAAACGTTTTGTTTATTCAATTGCATGTCAATAAAGCGGTACATCTAGATGTGGTCAATATATCAATAAAACAGACAAAGTATATTATATTATATGATATAGATATAGATATATATATATATATATATATATATATATATATATATATATATATATATATATATGTGTGTGTGTGTGTGTGTGTGTGTGTGTAGAAGTTGTTTATATAGGTATAATACTATATGTACCATTTCGTTTCAATTTGTTGTTTTAACCTGCTCATTTAGTGGAAATGTTTTCTGAGTAATAACACTTTTGACTTCATCATGTGCATAGGAAATAGATGGGATGCTTTTGTTCTTAAAGCAATTGTAGATATTTTTTTTGCTCATTAATATGATCACATTTGTTATTGGTCTGTACTGTTTAAGATATCTCCTACAATTTTCTCCTATTGCACAGAGAATAATTTCCAATGCCCAGAATACCTTGCCATTCCTCAATAACATCCCGAGACTGCAATTTAATAGGACAATATAACAACATATGATCAACACTATCAGTAGAAGATTTGCAGAACATACATTGATTGAGCTTTTAACCAAATTTAAAAAACTTGTCAGAAGTGCAGAACCTTCTATGCAAATCCTTAACAGTGTATATTTCAGGTAGCAATCTTTGAAAGTAGCATTACGTATTCTAAAGGAATGTGATAAATGACTAGAGCACTTTTGCTTTTTCTTTCTATTACTGATCTCGCCTAAGATCTAGTTTCCCTGCTCCATCAGTCTTTTAAAATTAGGTTGGATATCCCTTTAAAGTTCTTTCAATTATTAAATTTGATATCTTTCTACTTTCAATAAAATGGATGACCATTATTGTATATAAAGTGGAATGTCAGTTATTTATCAAGAAACTCATACATATTTTGCAAATTATGTGTATATAGACATGTATTTGTGTCTATACCTACTGAGAGAAGTATGTAATATGCACAATAATGTTTCCCAATATTATTAGACAAGAGCTTGTTGATATTAGAAAAATGAAAAGGTAAAAGGAGTAACACACTAAATGATTAGTAAAAGAAAATCTTAAAGACCTTTGACTCTCAGATGTAAAATCATAGAAAAAGGAAACTCAGGCAGTCATAAGCCAAATCTGTATTGATCTTATTCTATCTAGTCAAAGTATTGCTCAGTACAGTGATTGTACATTAAGCTGGCTTTCACACTGCCCTTCTAAACCATCACGCAAAATACTTTGATTGTATTTAAGAATACTTATGCGAAGTTTAGATATTGGTCCCTTTCTATATCTAGGAAAGCAGGCAAATTCCTGGTAGGATCAGTGTCAAGAACAGTTTCAAATTCTCGCTTTGCTCCACAAAACCATTCAACAAATTGTTCACCCAATGCTTTCACAATAACTTGATCATTTTCCAAGGCCACTAGTGCTTCCTCTAGGTTTCTAGGGAGGGGTATGCCCTCTTTAACATTTCCCTCCTTTGGTGGCTCAATCTTATTAGTGATGCCATCAATCCCTGCTGCCACTGTTACTGCAAGAACAAGGTACGGATTGGCCACCCCACCTGGAAGACGGTTTTCAAACAGGGTAGTCTTCTTATTCCCTACTTTTGCCCGTACCATTGCAAGGCGGTTCTCAATACCCCAATTTGAAAGGCTGGGAATTAATGGTCTGTGTAGTCTACGGTAGCAGTTGACAGTGGGGCAGCAAAGGGCGGTCAATGCTGGTCCATGTTTCAACAAGCCCCCTACCCACCATCTGCCTACCTCTGAGAGTCCTAAGTCATCCTCTGGATCATAAAGGACTCCGTGACCATCAAGGCTCCAAAGACTATGATTGAAATGCCCCCCATTGCCCAGAGAGTTTGGATCATACAATGGCTTGGACATGAATGTAGCCAGCATGTTATCCTGTCTTGCTATGGACTTGACAGCATCTCTAAACAGAAAGCTGTTGTCAGCTGCCTTGATGCCATGTGAAGGACGTAGTGCTATTTCAAATTGGGAAGGAGCATACTCTTTCTGCATCACGTTTATACCCACATCCACCTGTTCAAGCTGCTTGTATATCTTGACAAGTAGATCCTGTTTATCCAGAAAAGAAAACTGGCTAACAGCATGGTCCTCTACCATAGCTGGCTTAAGAGTGTCTATGTCCAGCAAAATGAATTCATGCTCAATGGCTGATAGGAGTGAAAGCCCCAATGACTTCAAGGACTTCAGCTGGTTTCTAGCAATGGTCCGGGGGCAACACCATACTTGTGAGTGTCTATCCAGTGCTGTTCACAGAGAACCTGCCCCACTTTGACATCCTTATTGGAGGCCCATGGAAGTATCCTGAAGGTGGAGGGTTCAGCTACATAGAGGGCATCATTATGGCCCTCTTTCTTGACCTTTTCCGGAGTGTAGTAAGGCTGTCCTTTCGGTCCGTGCACAATACCAGCGGCATACAAATTGAGACCGCCATCCAAGTATTCAGCCACACATGGGGAAGGGATGACCTTCCCGATTGAAATGCCATGGATATCAGCGACTGTGAATCGAATGAAATCTGCTCCCGATGATTTAATCTTATTTTTCATCACTGTGAATTTTTCTTTGCAGCTACTACTCGAAGAATATCTTCGAGTAGTAGCTGAAAAGAAAATTTCAAATAAGTTCAAATAAGTTTCCCAGTCATATGGGCTCTCCTTTATAACTAGTGAAATGCATCTTACTTTTCCCATGCATGGACATTTTGTAGATGCCTGTCGCTGGTACATATCCTAGTGATTTAGCTACAATGTAAATTTAGCATGGATATTGGGACATACCTCTGATAACAGTAAAATCTATAGAAACAGGAGGACCACATAATGCCATCTACACGTCAATCCCCCCATCCCCTTTGATTAAAGTTTTACAAAGAACCTTCATCACTTTTATTTGCCTAGCATGAGCATGGGCAAAATCCATTCAAAGACCAGAGGCTAGCTCCAGCGGTTGTATAAGGGGGAGGGGAAGTACAAAAATTCGTGTACAGGCTCTTGCA
>OZ012696.1:10608151-10821996 GCA_963942565.1 Maea johnstoni | reverse complement strand
TATACATATACATATATACGAAACTTGTAGTGTAAAAGAAATCCTGCAGCTACTACGGCGGTCGGAATCGAACCCGCAACCCTTGGATCGTCTCGTTCCTGGTGTCTGGTATTTGGCGACTACTTGAGCTATTTTCGCTGTTTCCCGGCAGCGTCCCGAGGTTCCATGACAACACTTCTTGACGCCAACAACCGATCTTGACACTGTATTAGGGGGGGGGGGGGGAAGAGATGATTTTTTGGCTCGGGGGGGGGGGGGGGGGGGGGGGGGGCGAATTCTGAATTGCTTTACCCCCCTCCCCCCCCCCCCCCCCCCCCCCGGATTCTGAACTAGGGCTGGAAGGGGGGGGTTGCCGAATTTTTAATTCGATTCCGTTCCTCCCTCCTCCCACACTTTTAAATGGAACGGCCCTAAGAATATCATGGGGAAGAACATAGGCAGATGTTGCAGCCCCATATGAATTCTTATCCACAAGCCATTCTACAAATTTTGTATTCAAGGGGGGGCATCTGCTGAGCACATTCTGACAACCCCATCTCACCAGGAGAAGGGCAGGTTTCTGAGGGTTTGAGGAGAAAAGGGCTCTGACAACAAAAGGCCTTACTCTGATGCAAAATTGATTATTGTCAACTATGCGAACGAATTTTGTGGCACCCGGGTGCATTAAAGGTAGAAGAGTTTGGAATCGAATTGTAGGGTTTTATTTCAATTTGAGCAAGTGAGATCAGAATTGAGATACACTTTGAGGTCAGACGTTTACAAATAAACTGTACAAGTATGCCTTTTACTGTTTTTCATGATCGGGCTATCAAATTGGTTGCTCCTGAGAACAATGTTTAAAAAACAACTTTAAACCAAATCTTCAGTTAACAAAACAGAAGTAGAAGTATGTAGTGGACAAGATTACGGTGTAATGGAAATGCTTAAGAAACAACAGGAGCTGGATGGATGGAATTGGCTTTTATGTCGCTTTCAACAGCTTAGGTCATATCGCGACGAGATAGAAACCCAGAACCGGGAAGAATTTCCCTACTCTTCACGAATAGTTTCCAAGGGGTCTTTCTGTTGCAGTAGGACCATAGGCAGTCCTCCTCAACGCCGCACATTTTATATAGCGACCAGGCCAACCCGCTTGGGGATCCAGCGGAGACTCGAACCTGCGAACTCACGCTTGGGAGCCAGGCATCGTAACACTAGGCCACGGCTGATCCCTAACAACAGGAGCAATATGACAACTTAAATTCTATGATAGAAGGTATGAAATAAACTAAATATATAAGGAAATGGAAAGGCACTTATGAGAAGGGGGAAGGGTCTGTGACTTAATTGCTCATTGCCCTAAGAATGGGAAAAAGTCACATTTGGGTGATTCCCAAAAGGGTTTAAACTAGAGTCACCCCTTGCTGAAAGCCGAGTGCTGGGTGAAAGAAGTATAGGCTTAGATGAAGGTTATAAAGACACCATCTTTGATAAATTGGTGGGGAAATGTCCAGAAGCCAAAATACAAATTGGAGGTCAAACCATACATTGTCTTTTAGATAGTGGTTCTGAGATATTCACGGTTACTGAATAGCTTCTGTAATAGTTCGAAGCCTCTTGGGACCTAACATCAATGACATATCAAGTTTGTTAATGCTCAGAACAGCTTATGGGTTATAACTTCCATTCATTGGCTATAGTGAGGTAGATTTCAAACTTATGGGCCTTTCCTTTACAAATTTGGGACTATTGGTTGTCAACGATCCAGTATATTACTCAACCTTTCAGAGAAAAGAAAACTTGCCTGTCTTAATTGGCAGCAATGTCTTAAGCTAATAAATGATGACCATCTCACCCCGGATGAAATAGAGTTCATTAAAACAGACCAGGGAAGGAAATGGTCAAAAGTTTTGTCATTGTATAATGTCTATTGTGAGGAAATAAGCTATGGAGGTTATTTACAAGCACATTGAGGTAAACCTCTCAAAGTTCCTGCTAGATCAGTCAAAAGTGTGGTGGGAACAGGCAGAATAAAGAGTAAAGAGTAAAGAGTACTGTGCAATGATAGAACGTATTTCACAGATATGACTTCAGGTTACCAGTCCTATGAAATACTTCTGATATATCTTGATAATATTGTTATTTTCTCAATCCATTGACAAAATGGGGGAGAGACTTGATATGGTATTCACACACCTAGGAAATGCTGGTTTAAAATTTAAACCTCAGAAAGGCTTCTTTTCTATGAAAGAGGTCTCTTATCTTGGCCACATAATATTACAAAGAGGAGTTGAAACTGATCCTCACAAAACAGAAGTGATTAATAACTGGCCAATACCAATAACTGAAACTGAATTACGTTCTTTTCTTGGATTAGCAAGCTATTTTAGGAAATGTGTTCACATTTTTTCCCAAAATAGCAACACCCCTCCTTGTATTGTTCGTGAGTATGAAATCTAAGAACTCAAAGAGAGTTGATCCAACGTCCAACATTAAATCAAAGTTTTAAATCATGATACTCCCAATGCAGATTCAAAGAAAAGAGTTTTGGTACAAAAATTGGACCTAAAGCAGAGTAAGTTGTGGTTGTCAAGAAATACAAAAACTCTTCCGACTTCATTAGGAATGTATTGGATGTTCCTGATGGCAAGTTTCTAAATCTGATGATGTTAGTGTAGTTTATTTAAAGGGGAGGGGTGTGACCAGTTGCAAATCTTAAGTGTTGATTTCTTTCACCAGATGGGCTGCATGGTCAACTGGTTTCACAGGTTATTCTTGACCACTAGGTAGTCTGTGATACGGTGTATACATGCAGCCCTTGGGAGATGTCTGTAAAGCCTGCTTTGTGGTTTTGCCCTTGTTCAACAATAGGTTGGCCCTCCAGCCCTGGAAAGAGGCCATCACACCATGTATAACTCATGCGTGTTTATCTGAGGTCTTCCTTCATGAAATGAGGTATTTCTAGTGAGCAGGCACTTGACATACTGTCTTGTAATTTACGTCGATGTTCTCCTGTGTTTAGAGTTGGATAGTTTCAAATTGTATATGGGTCAAAGGAGATCAAAGAGACCTCCTCTGATTCAGGGGTAAGTTTGAGAATACCAGTGGACTTCTTAAAAAATCATGAAGTTGTACTTGAAGGTTTATACTTTAAGGTATTATTGTGGTGATTTGTGAACAGTTCTATACTATGTAGTTATATATGTATGGTAGGTGTATATGTATACTTGATGATGTTTAGCGTATATTTTGTTAGGTGTTTGTCAGGAAAATAAAACTCAACAGTCAGCACAAGTCTGCATTTGTGTTCCCTGAACTAGCTCAAAATTGTAAACATATACTGTTTAAACTTGCATTTTATAGGTTCAAGCAAAAATATAACATAAATTTTGAATAAGAAGGGGAAATATCAAATAAATCTTTCATAAAACGTATGTCCAAGTGGTATCATATGCACTTTCAAGGTCAAAAGAAATAGACACCACATGTTCTCCATTTAAAGATACTTCTCTTACAAAAGTTTCAAAATGCATGAGGTGACCCATTGTTCTTATTGTTTTCCAGATGCCACATGATGAGTGTAGAGGATTCCGGAAACCAAATAAGACTGCCATTAATCATTCTTTATATTTGACTTACTGATACAGTTAGTCAATGCTATAGGGCGGTAATTGTTTGGATATATGGAACCTTTCCCTGACTTGGCCAATGGTTAAATGGTGGCTTCTCTCTAGGAGGATGGAGACTCTCCAAGTTTCAAAATATAGTTAAAGATTTTAAGAAGGCACTGTAGATGAAAACTGATTGAAAAATCAGAAAATTGTACTATAACTAAACTATTCTTGAAGTTTAAAACTTTTACAAGGGACTATACACCAAGCATTCTAGCAGTCAAGAGTTTTAAGTATGGAAAATTTTAAAATTCTATACATACCAAAAATCCTGGAAAATGTGCGGGACAAACTAGGTATTATCACAATTTAGGAGATAAATCAAGCGCTTTTTTCTACAAAACATTAAAAGGCTTTCCTGTGGATGAGTTGGGACCATTTATGTTAAGATCAATGAATCATTCCTTCAAAAACTTATCCTTACCTCTCTCTCAAAAACAGGCGTTGATTACATTCTTTCCAAAAGGAGACAAATCTAAAAAACTCTTTGGAAATTGGCGCCCAATTTCTCTTTTAAACTCCTCATAGAAGTTGACACTATAATTGCAAAGGAACAAAACAGTTTAAGGTGATAGTCTAGCACACCAAGATTATCACCACTAGGTGGAGTCCTTGGCTGGCCCCTACGAATGGATATCAAAACAAAAGATTACACATGAGCGGTGTTCACTCCCCCAGGAACCTCGACCTAGCAACTTCCAATTGTGGTACCGGCAAGAGTGACCACAAATGAATGGTCCTAACACAGGGCAGGTCCCTTAGGGCCTTCCGTGTTAAATTGGTCCCAAACGACATGGCTGTATGTTTTAACCATGCAGATTCATTCAGCCTAGACCATTTTGACCAAAATTTTCATCTCATTTTTTGGCTGAAACTGAATAACGATACAGTCTTCGAAGCCAGTATTTTAGAATATGACAAATATGAACCCCCTCTAGGTGCAAGGTCATGTCACAGGTACATTGAATTCTGACAGGACCTGAAAATCAGCATTTACTATGTAAACCACGTGCTGTTAGAAATGTTGAGGCTTATGGGAACATTCAAAAATGTTTTTAAAATACTCATCGTGCAGATTCCCTGTTGAGGTAGGACCTTGTACCTTACCAAAGACATGAATAATCATATGGTAGACTCTCATTTTAAAGTAAAAGGTAAGTCTTGACTTTTTGCCAAAAAACGAAACACATACAGACATGTTCTTTAAGGGTGCCGCATTACCTCAAAATAGTCACTTATTGGTAAGTTTACCATTATTCGGCAATTATGAGATGTAACCTTTACGATAGCATAAGTGCCGTTGTCTTCATTAAACTCAGTTTTCAGATATTCAAGTTTTAAAAATGACCCGTGTATCGGGTAGGGTTCTACCTTAATTCAAGATAGAAATATAAATGAAAACACCATATTTCTATACCATATAATGTTCTGTCTAGAGGCGAATGAAGTACCAGGCATGCTTTTACTCATTGACTTTGAAAAGGTTTTTGACTCAATGGCTAGGCATTTCGCCTCTGCTTAGAAAACTTTGGATTACCAGAGGATATAATGAAAAGGGTCCAAATCCATAATTCCAGGAATGTTAGGTTTCGAGGGTTATCCAGAGTGTACACCTCTCAGAATTCTTTACCTTTGAAAGAGGTTGTAGGCAAGGAGACCCAATTTCGTCATATTTTTTTACAATTTGTGCAGAAATCTCGCGACTTGCAATTAAAACCTCTGAAAAATTAAAGCTATCTCGATATATGGCAACGAAAACAATTGGACAATGTGTGGATGTAAATCACTTTTTTTGGATGGTACAGAAAAATCTTTGGAAGCATTACTTGGAATTTTAACAGATTTATAAGATGCATCAGGCTTAAACCTTAAGATACTAAAATCGAAGGCAGTATGGCTTGACTCCAAGAGGTTTGTTTTCTCAAGGTAAGCTATGTTCAGGCAAAGACCTGACTAAGGGCTTAAATTTCTATCACTAGAAATCAATTTTGATGTACTCGATCTCGCAAATATTACACAACTCAATTAATTGTGACACAGAAATGATGGAAATAGAAAATGTATTGTGTAATTGGAATAGGAGGATTATTTCCTTATTAGGCAGAATCCAAGTTACAAAAAAGGATTATTTGAGAAAAATTGACAAAAGATATAATAGATTTGTATGGTGAAGCAAACCACTAAAGAAAATCAAAGAATCAGTTATGGATATGGATTATAATAAAGGTGGGCTCGGGATGGTTAACATATTCACTTTTGAAAATAATTGTTTCAAGTCAAATTGGTTAAACAATTCTGACACAAGCAAGATTTTTGGACAATTACCTTCAAAATACCTTATTCCACACAAACTTATTAGGCATGTAAACCAGAGAATATTTCAGTATAAAATCACCCATAGATTAGCATCCACAAATAAAAAGTTGAAAACCTGTAAAATTAAGGATAATTTTTGCGACCGTTGTAAGGAAGAAATTAAGATATAACAATACATCTCTTCTGTGACTGTCCAAAGAATATTAATATCTGGAGAGAGATTGTTGGCTCAATTATACAGGATATAGACTGGCTTATTTAACAAATATTCAAATCATATTTACTGACCCAAAACTAGACCCGATAGTCAACAAGACTATTATCAACTAAATATCTTAAATACTCTAGGGAAAAAACTAAAAGTGTCACATTCCTTAGATGGTTAATACATTTCTTGAAATCAGAAAGCAAAATTGAAAGAAGTATTGCTACAAATAATAATCAACAAAGGCATTTTTGGGGTATGTGGTCACCTGCATGGAACAAACCTAACCCAACGATATCAAAATATGTCTACATTATCACTTTTTTATGTCAAACAATTATCAATTCCCATCGCATTATTATAAGTTTATATACAAAATGTCTCAGTTGCTTCTCTCTGGCTCTTGTGAATATTGACCATGCATTCAAAAAGAAAAGAAATTCTGGGACCTAGCTGGGTAGGCTTGGTGTTAGAATTTTTTTTAAATGGTTCTTAGTATTTAGGACTATATTTGTAACTACCAGTGGACATCTCCTTCAATAAGATTGAAGTTGTACTTTGGTTTATACTGTAATGTGTATTATTTTGGTGATTTCTATGCTATGCAGTTATATATGTATGATAGTTGCATGTGTGTACTTATGATGTCTGATGTATATTTTGCTGGTTTTTTTGTCAGAATAATAAATCTCGACGGGGAACATATAAGTCTGTGTTTGTGTTCCCTGAACTGAGTCAGCCCGGTACACTTTAAACTTGCATTTTACAAGCAAAAATTTCACATAAATTTAGAATTAAAAGAGGTTGACCTCCCCTGAACTCCATATCATTTAAATCTGTCATAAAACCGTACTCCCAAGTTGTGTCATATGCTTTTTCAAGGTCGAAAAAGATAGACAGCAAATAATCTCCATTTAAAAAACCTTCTCTTCAGTTTCCCAAATATTGCTTAAGACTTTAAGAAAGCACTGTAGATGTTTTAAAATTTGGTAGTGTATATGGTTCAGTGCAGGAGCTGAGTCATGGGATTTGCCAAGCACATTCCTGAGGTCATATATTGAAAGAGGTTGGTTGTAATTTGGTCCTGTATTGTCAGATAGAAATCAAAGTGGGCGTCTCTTGTCTATGCGGTGGAATTTTGTTAAACAATGCGTGGAAGATGAATTGTTGAATATTGCTTCTCCAACGATATTAGCAATATACTTTCGTTCTGTTATTTTCTGCCCTTTCTTTTCAATATGTTTTATAGATGGACTGCCCCTCTATAACCTTGATTTTACTGATCATGTCCCAGCATTTATTCACTGAAGTTCTGACATTTAATTTTGATACATATATTCTTGCCAACAGTTCTTTTTGTTGGCACAAATGAACTATCTTGCGTTGGCCTTTTTAATATGATATTCTTGTAAATTTGTATTTGTGGGAAATCTTTTAAAAGTTCTGAGGGATCGCTTTCTATCTAATATATTAACTGCCTCTTTGGGGTTGGGGTTAGATTTTGGAATATAGTACTTGTACATTCAAGTCTCCAGTTTTTCGTCTTCAATGTGGTCCTGAGTAAAGGCCTACGAACATATATGTTTAAGTTCCAATCAACTTTGTGAACATGTCACTTCAGTGGTCTGTTGTCTGGAGGTTGGTAATGGCTTTCTAAAATGATAGGGTAGTGGTCACTGCCATAGATGTCTTTCTTCGTACTCCCCTACAGCTCCATTGAATACTGAAGCCGTTAGCTATGGTTAGAAAATGGAGAAAAGAAAGAGATGTGCAGTTTAAAATCAATAAAAGTGTCATTTTGATAATATGAGGTGTACTCTTGTCTTTGGTTGGTGAGGCTTTAATTGGGTCATCCTCATAGATCATCGTCTCAAATGACCTATCTCTGCAGTACTGGGAGAGACGATCAGATGATCTTTTGGATAGTCTACAGAGCCTAAGGAATTTCTCCTTGGCTCCTAACTGCCATCCTAAGGGGCAATGATGGGTTTGCGAGCATCAGACTTTGTATTTTGTGATGGCTTTGGAGGATTTTTTGTCTTTGCAGTGGTTGTTTCAATGACATTTTCAGGTTGTTGGGATGAATAATTTACTGTTTGTGTTGATATTGTTAAGTGAGATGGGAGTAATGTTTCTTTCTGGTGAAGAAAGGATTGTGAAATCTGAGTAGCTAAATCTAGATGGGCAGACATTTTGAGATTCATTGCTGTTATGGACAGGCATTTTAGACCTCTCTATAGCTTATAGCTGAACTGAAATATTTGGGCTGCAATACAAATTAAGTTCAAATAGCAGCTTTAATTCGGGAGCGAAAGCCCTCATTGTGTACACCTATTGCAAAGACTATTTCCTTGTCCTGTACCTTTTATATTGAGAAAAGACCCAGATAGGGCCCCGTTGAAAGAGGTACTGGGAGGACTATAATTACAGAGAAGGGGGAAGGCAAATGTTGCGGCAAGGCCCTAAAGGCCGCCGGAGGAATAGAAAGTGGCAGTGTAGTAAGGATCCGTGCGCCCAAAAGGTGAGTGGCGGGCGCACGGATCCAAGCCCAAAGTACAGGTGGAAGGTGCATGGATAGGGCACTGATGATCACGTGGGGACGTGTGAAAGGGCAGATAGAAGGTAGATGGGTGGGAGTTGCATAAATTAATGCCTTATAGTTAAGTGCTGGACTCATGTCAGGAGTACCACATAAGCCATCAGCGCGGGCTCACGTGGGAACAAGGACCAATCAGGGCTCTCGCATCGATTACATTACTGAGACACCTTATCTCCACCACCAGCTGGGGGTGCCCAAAGCACCAATTTCTGGCCTATTAGCGGCTATTAGTTGACATTAGTTGAGGCTTGCATGTTCATGTTGACCGGCTGGTTTCGAATCCACTTGTGTTTGGTGATCTAAGGTAAAGTCATGTGCAGCAAGTGTGCATGCAAGTGTCCTTCATCAACAGATATAAATTAATACTTACACCCATTAAACTTCACAGATCTCAATTTTTATATGAAGGCTAGGCATTACTTGCATCCATTAAACTATATATTTTCTCGAAGAAATTCCTAACTTCACAACTGTGGAAATGTTTATTATAATAAATCAAAGATAAAAGATTGTTTTTAGTCTAAGCCCAACATAAAGTCATCGGCCCTTATAGCGAACGGCAATTCAGGCAGACGTCTTTTCTGGGATCAACGGTTTTGACCAACAATTCATTTTAGCAAAGTTAAGTAAAAAAAATAATAGAAATAAAGCCACCGTTATTTTGAGTATGAAATATTTCTAAGTACCACACGAAGCACTTGGCGGGTGGAAAAAAAATTGCACGATCGAGAGATGGAATCGAACCCGCGACCCTAGGATCGGGAGTCGACATGGCTATCAATAAGGCTATTCCTTCTATTGTGTGAGACGGAGTGAAAAGAGAACCATATTGATGAAATCCCGTAATAGCTCTATTTGGGATCGTTCCTAGTATTCCGAGTCATTCTTGTCATTTACGTGACTGACAACCGTAGTAGATCTTTGTTAGGTACATGTACCACTAAGCCACTTTTATCAATGACCCCACACATTTACATACGGCCCGAAACTGATTATGACCTACCTTCGTCACCTTTGGTAAATAACCAAATCAAATATGGCGCCTGTTGTCTAACTACTGCCAGACGGCTCGCCATCACCCGAATGTCGTTAGAACCCAATAAGGAGCGCCAAAATAGCTGAAAAATTGTATTTGATCTTTTAATCTAATGCCTTTTCAAATAAATAAACAATAATAACTATATCAATACGCCTTTACATGTCGTTAACTTTGTGGCATCGCCAGTTTCGCAATAAAATTTTCCTAGTGCTATGAACTTGCTATTCTGAGGTTCAATTAGTTACATCTGCTGCCGTTTCACTTTTGGGGGCGCTTTGCGCTGCATGAACATTTGCGTCCAGAGATGTCAACACCATCTTAACCCTTATGCTGGTGGTGGCTAATTCTGCCAATACAAAATGATGATTAAAATCTGAAAAATGACTGAATTTCTGGCACCAACATGACAGGGTTTAGGTTACCTTGTGCTATGGACAAAAGTAGCCTCAGCATTGCATGGGTTGAGTTAACGCTTTTGTTCACATCTCTCAGGTCTCACTACATATATTTAAAAGTTCTAAAAGGAGTAAAATTGTATATAAAAGGGAACACTTGATAAGTTTTACCACAAAATAAAACAACAACAATAGAGACACTATTTTAGCTTTGTTCTTTTGTTTATTGGAATTTCCAATTGCTCACTTCCAACAAATGGATAGTTAACCTGACATAGTCATCCACTGTATTTGGGAAGTGGGCTTTACCCACTGTACATACATAGTCTACATACTCTCCAACAGTTGGCGTTTTATAAAGGTGTACTGGAGTTGAATGAGATGAGATGTGTATGGAGGCAGGCAAGCTGCACTACCAGAGATACGATTCTACACTCTAATCAGCAATTGTGAAATTTCTTTTCTTTTCACTTTTTCTGCAATACTATGGTTTATTTGTAAGTAGTCAGTAGTTAACCCTTCGGCTGCTGGTGGTTATTTCGGTAAATACAAAATAATGCAAAAAAAGTTGGAAAAATGACTTGAAACCATGGCTTATTGGTACTCATCTGTTAGTACTCGTCCTGAGCTTTCCAATGAATACCAGCATGACAGGTTTAAAATGGTTTTCAAAACATTTTGCATTTCTTTGCTATGGACGAAAATAGTCTCAGCATGGAAAAAGGCTTAACTAGGTAAAAAAACTGTATCGATGGGAACCACCAATTAATCGAAAATCAACGAACATCTGAGACAGTACTATAAAACACCTCATGACTTTTTGAAGGGATTACCTTCCATAATGCTAACATTGACACGAGTTTGCAGAAATACTATTACTCACTTTTTAGGGGGACTTCGCCTTCACACATGCACAAACTTGCTAGTGAAAAAATGCCCTAACCAAAAACTAAACACAGGTACACTGCGTTCAGGTCTGGAGAAGAATCACGGCTTTCCTCATATAGCATCAGCTTTTTATTACCAATTAATGCTTACAAATCTAGTAGTCAGAGAAATTTAGCAATATCTCCAAAAATAAGGATTATAATGCAAAATTTCATTAAAAAATATTATTTTTCATGAGAGGAACTGCCATCTTCCATTCAAGTAGATTTGAAATTTTCACATTGATTTTTCAAGATATTTGCACTTCCATCAGAAAATGTTGCAGCTCTTTGATTAACTTCTTATTGAGGCGGGTACTATAAAAAGTAAAAAAGGGAGTTTTTAATAGCTATAGTAAACAGATTATTACCTAGTACATAGAAACAACTTGAAGGGAATGTCCCTTTTCTGTTCTATACTAAATGCTTAGCTCTTCACATTCTAGTAGAAACCACACTGAACAATTCAGAAACACAAATTAACCCAGGCTGGCTTGTGGATTTAACAAAGCTGGAGTACATTTCCAGCAATAGGAGTTACTGGCCATTTACGTCAGTAACAATTCTGAAACAAAATGACTCAGGCCAGCATGTGGATTTTACAAAGTTGGAGTACATATCCGGCAATGGAAGTCAGAGCATTTACATCAGTAACAATTCTGAAACAAAATGACCCAAGCCAGCGTGAAGATTAAACAAAGCAGCTGGAGTACATATCCAGCAATGGAAATTACTGACCACACGTCTTTAGCAGTAAAAACAGCCTGACCGTTTTTGTGACACCTCTCTGACAAGATATTTCTAGAAAAATATTTGTAAGAGAAATGTTGATTGGAAATTGACCTACAACTTGCCCTAAAACATTCAGTAATGCTCTGCTGAATTTCATAGTCATTCTCAAAAGCATCATAGGTTTTGGCAAGCTCCTCAGGTGTAGTCCGGGGTCGAAATTAAGCTTTTATCCAGGGAGCCCAACTGCATCTTCAAAAGCTACCTAAAGGTGTTCTGTACAGAAAACAGTACATCTTTGGGCTCCCTGCAGAAATTTGAGGGAGCCGCAGGAGAATTCAAGGGTGTCCTGAGCTTCTGGCACCCCCTAATTTTAGGCCCTGGTAGCGGAGTTAACCCATTCATGCCACAGATTCTCAAAATATTTGAAGGAGAGTTGTGTTTTGGGTTTTGATCAACTTTTCTCTTACACATATTTTCTGAAAATTGCTTTTGCTAGAGAGATATCACCGATTGACACCGAATTAGTCGGGTGGTTTTAAGCACTACAGGCATGCATGGGATTACGATGAGCAATCTGACTCCCCTTAACCCTTATGCTGCTGGTGGCTAATTTGGTCAATACAAAATTATGCAAAAAACCTGAAATCCTGGCATATGGGTATTCATCCGAGATAACTCAGTGAGAGCTATTCAATGAATACCAACATGGCATGGTTTAGATGGTTTTCAAAAATTTTCACGTCCTGGTGCTTTGGACGAAAGTGGCCTCAGCATTGTAAGGGTTAAGTCAGTCATTCCATATCAGACTCCCTCCTCACCCAGTCTGCGCTACACGCTGCTGTTTCGTACTGCTACTACTGCTATTCTCAAATAAAATAATGTAACAAGCTAAAACAGTTCACCCTTATGCTTTTGGTGGTTGATTTGGCCAATACAAAATGATGCAATAAACCTGGAAAATGACTGAATCCCTGGCATATGGGTACTCATCTGAGAGTACTCCGTGTGAGCTATCCAATGAATACCAATGTGACAGGGTTTAGATGATTTTCAAAATTTTTTGCATCCTTGTGCTTTGGACGAGAGTAGCCTCAGCATTGGAAGGGTTAACCCATCCATGCCTGAAGCAGCCAAAAAAGCCTGACAATTTTGAGAATGTCTCTTCAACAAAAGTAAGGTTAGGAAATTATTTGATGGAGAAATGTTAATCGGATCGCTACCCACAATCTTCCTTTAAATATTTTGCAATATTTTATTATCATTCTGGGGTTAATATCAAAAGTATCATAGATACAGACAACAATATTCTAAGTGATTCTTCGGTTCATCTCAGACTGCCATTTCTCCCGAGTGATGACTGTTCTGAAAATCGTCCCATATCGGAAGGACACCTTAACCCATTAATACTCACTGCAGCCAAACGCAGTCTCACAATTCCAATGATATTTTGAAGGCAAAAGCAAAGTCTTGGAAATATTTGATGGAGAACTGTCAATCAGAACCTTACCTTCAACTTTCCTTCAAATATCTTGTAAAACCATTCTCAAACTCAAAGTTATTGTCAAAAGTTACTTAGATCCAGACGACTATTTCAGGAGTAACTCTTAAGAATTAATGGGTTAATGACTACAAAGCCAACCTTCCTTCTTGGCCCCGACAAAAATCATGATTGGATAAAACACTGTTCATACATCATGCACCGGATCAATGATCAAGATTACACTCTGGCGACGGAATTGCAGTTCAAACATCAACTAAATGTAACAATAATGTAGTTATAGATACGTGTATATGCAATGAATTCTAGAAAAAAAATTACAAAAGGTCAGCATATTTCACTAAAGCGTTTTTATAATCTACTATTTCCATCAAATGAAATCATGATGATAAAGCGTACTTTGGTGGCCTTAAGGGCACCTCCTGCCGACATCCAGCACATGAGACGCAATGTTCTATACATAAAGAATCTGTACATGTAGCGGCAGTTCAAATACCACATTGACTCTGGTGTGGACACAGTTCATCTTGAATACAAAAATGGTTTGCTATATAGGTATGGCAAAGTCTGATATCCGCAGCAGTCTTGTGACTGTCAGTCTGTCATGTGACTGACAATCAGCCAATCAGGATGCGGGTCCTCCGCTCTTTGAAGGACTGACATAGCTGACAGCAAACACTGTGGTTCGGTTACAAGGATTTCATCTATGCACGGCTACTGTAGAACTAGACCAATCTGAAAAGAAAAGAAAGGAAAATAAGGAAGTAGTAAACTCTCTCTCTCTCTTGAACTTCTCCCCTAAATTACATATCTAATGTTTTATTTCCAGGGGGAGGGGGGCGGGGAGTTTCAGTTGCATCACAACCTCATGGCTCGTAAATACGTTTTTCTCAAGGGAGCCCAACTGCATCTCCAAAAGCTACCTAATAGAGTTCTGTATAGAAAACAGTCTTTGGGCACCCTGCAGAAATTTAAGGGAGCCACAGGAGAATTCAAGGGAGCCCTGGGCTCCTGGCACCCCCTAATTTCGGCCTTGAATGAATGAATGAATGAATGATTGCTTAAAGGCACATCGGCACACAAAGGCCATTTAGTGCCATAAAATTTGTGTAAAACAATGGTCCTTTGTTAATGTTGAAAACAATAACAAAGCAATAGATAATAAAAAATGATAACAAAACGATGAACAACTTCAAAATATAATTTCCGTATAACAGGTTGTTTCAAAAGGAACTATAAATTCTTAAAAGGTTTTACAATCGGTAAAACAGACCAATCTCATGTAAATAAGATAAAATGCTGTCTGGAAATATCCACATCTTCTCCCACTCAGGAGCCTGCAATATATGTGGGTCACCAGTAAAGGATTTTGATCTTTTTACACTTGATTTGCTGTTCAGGATATTGAGACATTATGGGACACTATTTGGTAAAATAAGAGAAGATAAAATTAGTGAAAAAAAAGATTGTCAAAGTGTTCCAGTTGATAATTGATAAGTCCATTCACAAATTTGGCTCCTATTTCTAATTTACTATCTGGGGCCAGTTGCACCAACGTGACTCTGGCTCAAGGCTCAAGTTGATTGTCTGCAACAATAGACGTATTGTTGTAGACAATCAAGTTGAGCCTTAAGCCTGAGTCACATTGGTGCAACTGGACCCTGGTCACAAAATCACATGTTCCATTTGCCCCTAAATGACCATTTAAATCAATCCCTGCACCCCTTATAAGATGTAAAGTAAGGGTGTGAGAGACTTACTTGTTGTGGTACCATACTAGGACATCTCCAGTTATAGAGATAGTATTGTAGGTTGCCATCGCCAATTCCAAACTTGAGTTTCTCAAGAAATTGTTTGTTATCCATCAGATCCAATGCATTGAAAACATCAAAATCCATCTGCAATCAAAAGTAAAAAGGAATGCTAGAATTCAATGCCAATTTAAAACAATGATTATTAATCTATTGCCTTTACATTAAAACTACAGGTAATCTACTGTAAAACCCTTTATTACCACACACATTTTTATTCACGCAAGTGCAGTCTGAATCTGATCACAGCCATTTAATTAAACGCATCAACTGTATCACCGCTAGATTGGACATTGTTCTGCTACTTTGAAAGTATGTCAGCGCGTTATCATCACCTAGCGCAAAATATGTGAAATTAAGCGGCTACAATGAGTGCGTCGTGCATGAGGTCATGCCATGGGGTGGCGCCACTAGCGCTGTAGAAGGAATAGGCAAAAAGTGGGCGTGGCACTTACATTTTTGGCTAGAATGTCATGAGTGTGTCATACTTAAGGTCATGCCACGGGGGTGGCGCCAATAGGGTTGTAGAAGGAATAGGCAAAAAGTGGGCGTGGCACTTACATTTTTGGCTACAATGAGTGCGTCGTGCATGAGATCATGCCACGGGGTGGCACCACTAGCGCTGTAGAAGGAATAGGCAAAAAGTGGGCGTGGCACTTACATTTTTGGCTACAATGAGTGCGTCGTGCATGAGATCATGCCACGGGGTGGCACCACTAGCGCTGTAGAAGGAATAGGCAAAAAGTGGGCGTGGCACTTACATTTTTGGCTACAATGAGTGCGTCGTGCATGAGATCATGCCACGGGGTGGCGGCACTAGCGCTGTAGAAGGAATAGGCCGCCTTCAGAGACTTGTGCACCGGGTGGTTCATCACTGTTGAGGGAAGAGTGTAGAAACTCACAAAGTCAGTAATTTTCCCATCACTCTGAAAAGTAAGAAGAACATGCGTTTCAATAGTGCATACATTACATAAGTGAATAATATTTTAGCATGAACAAATGCTTTTCAATTGCACACTTAACATTAGGAGTGTCATCGATTCCCAAACCATCGATGAACTGACAAAACATACAGGCCGATATCGAATCGAATCAGCACTAGACATCGATATACACGACGCCACCTTTTGGCGAGAAGGCAAACTACACATTCAGTTACCGTGGCCATGATCAGGAAGTCTCTGGGCGTGTGTGGACATGTGTTATACTGTCATGTTCAGTCCATGGGGTGATGTGGTTGCTTGTTGCTTGTGGCCCTGGCAGCTGTGTAAATACTGTTATCATTAATGTGACTTTTACGGCATGGTTAATACTTTCAAGAGATGGCAGTGTTTACCATTTGCCAGGACCAGTGAGCGGGTGTTCTGCCATATGGATTGAATTACGCATGTTAGTAGTATCAAAGGCAGATAACTGGTACTACTGATCTACCTTTGGTAGTGTAGTGCATGGTCGTGTGCGTGGCCCCAAAACTGTGCAGGGTCAAAGATCAGCATCCTTCTTCACGTAGGATACTTATACTATTGATTAATTTGTAGAATCTGTATAGATTGGGCCTAAACAAAAATTGTTTGTTTCCTATAACATGGTAGATAAAAATAGGGTAGGTAGGTAGGGAATTTATTATTTCATCATTTTTTCTCTCCTCCATGCTGCATTAGATGTAAAAGTGAAGCAAAATAGTAGTATCTTAAGCAGTGGGGCACCAAGATCTATTTAAATCCAATGAGCTAGTATTACATGCTGATATTTGAGGTCATTTTTACCTTGCTTTTTATAAATAAAAAAATATTTTAGGCCTTGCCTTAGTGTAAACATCAAATTATGATTTAAGGTAAAAAATCGAATCGAAATAATCGGAATCGAAAAAAAATAATGTCAATAATCGAATCGAAAAAAATTGGATGTCAATGACAGTCCTACTTAACATAGATATTTCAATGGTATTTTGCATAGCATGGCATCCTGTTTGTCTCTTTCATGTCCCTCTCAGACTCCGTAGCATTAATAATCCTGAACTGAGAGTTTCTTTTTAATTTTAGCATCAAACTAACCGATTTGATGGCCGATTTCTATTCATCTTTTTTTGCATGTTTGGTGATTGCACAATAAATACAGAGGTACATACTTATGAGATATAACATAAATATTTGGACATTTTTATATTTGTTCTTTGTTCTTATCGTAAATATTCTGGTAAAAGTACCTTTTTGATGTTGAAACCTTTTTTATTTTTTGATAGTTTTTTATTTCATTCTCCAACATGTCAGCAAAAAACATGTACAGATTGGTATTCGCAATAGAGTGTAACAATGTAATTAATGTTGAAACTTGGTATGTTAAACTGTGAGCTGATTCAGCTTGAAAGATAACAGACCACTTTTCTAAAATATGATGATGAATGCCTACCTCAACCACAAAACTATCTACAATTCCTGGTCTAGGAATGAACCAATGTCGGAATTCTTCCTCTGTGAAGACAGGTGCTAGGTCAAACCTGCTCAGGTACTGAAATCAAGAAGAGGAGAATCATGTACAACAAACCAATTTGGTCCCTACTATCAGGGCTCGAAATTAGGGGGTGCCAGGAGCCCGGGGCTCCCTTGAATTCTTCTGGGGCTCCCTCATATTTCTGCAGGGAGCTCAAAAATGCACTGGTTTCTAAGTATAACACCTTCAAGTGGCTTTTGAAGATGCAATTAGACTCCCAGGGGAAAAAACACTTAATTTCGAGCCCTGACTGTTCTATTTGTTGCCAAGTGTGATCTGGAGTAAAAATCAGCATTGAAGCATAAATTCAAAAACATGAAATTAGATCTAGTGAGTAGTTTCAGGTTAACAAAAATCCCCTCAGTTGTACTCTAATTTCAAATTATTTATGGATTATTTAAAAATGAGAAATAATTGAAATCAGAGGTACCACATAGTTTCTGATTAATGATTTCAGCTAGACTTTCGTATGAGACTTCTTACCAAAATGGACTGGCAAATTTGGGGAGCTACATGTGGATACTCACACTGAGAGGCAGTGGAATTCAGAGTGAAACAGGCATGCATGGTTTAGTAAAGAGATGTGGAAATAACATTAATGCATTAAGGTATGGGGGACAATGATATTCATTTCACCAAGCATTCTTGGAAAAGATGAGGGAGAAACAACTTAATAAACCTAAACAACAAATCACCTTCAAATAGATGGTTAAGTCACGCTTACATCCAAAGCTTAATCCAGACAGCCTTTGACAAGATCTCTAGGCATAAATGGCCTTGCATTTAAGTATTTACAATAAATTGGATAGCAAAACATATTGTCTGTAGTACAAGAAATTTAAATATATCTGATAGTGATGGGACGATGATCGACTGTAGTCGAAAGTCGTCAGCAAGTTAACAGTAACCAATTAATCGGCTGGAGACTTTACACCTAATTGTTAGTCGGTGTAATAGCCTATTAAGCCAGCCCACATCCTCTAAGGTCAAAGGGTTCCTTGCCAGATATCCCACAGAGAAAGTTGCTTTTCTCTCTTACTGACCTACTGGCCTGTTTATACCTTCTAAGAGCCAGCACTGTAATAGGTCTAGTATGGGTCATGCAAGTAGTAAGTAATAGCATACCAAGAAGTATACCTACTGACTCTGATAAAAACTGGGGTACTGAGCAAACTAGATATTTCAGATTCCTTCTAAATGTAGAAATATGAGTTGGATGAAATGTGTTCTATGATGTGTCTTTCATTATTTTTCTAAAGACATCTTTTAATGCCTTCATACATATTGTAAAAAGTATTTTGATTTATTAGAATACTGGTAATTTGTCTCTAAGTTACTGAATAAAAATAAGAAAGAAAACATACAAGTATATCTAACCTGCACTGTTTACATGTATAATCCTTCATAGCATAAATCAAAAACACTTGAGAAAGTTTGATGCCAAGATAGAATAGATAATTTGAAATAGTACAATATTATAATAAGTGTTAACATGCTAAACTTAAGCTTTGACAAGCAAACATTCTCATGAAAGTGCGATGAACCGATTAATCGGTGATAGTCGGTTGGCCTAGCTGACTGATGATCGGTTGGGAAAATTCAACTGACTCCCACCACTAATATCTGACAAGTTTTCTTCTTCTGCACTTAACCCATCTAATGCTGAGGCTACTTTCGTCAAAAGAACACGGATGCAAATATTTTTGAAAACCATCTAAACCCTGTCATGTTGGTATTCATTGGATAGCTCTCACTGCATACTCTCAGATGAGTACCCATTTGCCAGAGTTTGTCATTTTTCAGGTTTTTTGCATCATTTTGTATCGGAAAAATTATCCACCAGCAGCATAAGGGTTAAATATGATAAATTCATTGATTTAGAAGGAAATCTTGTAGTTGTATTTTGTTACCTGTGAGAGGACTTTGTGGGCTTCAGGAAGGTCAGCTGCTGTAAAAGGTCGGAACCCTGGCGTTCTACATTGCTGAAAAAATAACACAGAAAACAGTTAGGCAGGGTGTTATTTAGTCTGACTCTATTAAACACTCCCTCGTGAGGCAGTTGTGTGAACTAAATGGCCAACAGTAGGCCACAAGTCCCTATCTAGTATAGGTGCAGGCTTCTATATATAATAAAGTAAAATCATAATAGCCCCTTGTAGCTAGGCTAGACGTTATTGTGCCAAGTCTTTGATTATTTTGTGAGCTTGCTCGCAAGCCCAGCTTCATGATCAGCGCCTGCTTAAAACAGGCTTTTACTAATTAGCAGCATTTGGGGAGAGAGAGTCATCACACACACGTAGGTGATCAGCTTTTGTCTCTCTAGAGTTTAGTGAGATTGACCTATTTCTTCTGCACCTGACATGCGGTCGTGGGCGCCGTCTCCGCACAACTTTGCATGTCCTACCAAAATATTACACCTTCAATCCAAAATTTCACCTCTTGAATAGAGTCTTTCTGGATAAAGTAGAAAGATTGGAAACCGGATTAAGGATTTGTAAGCCATTTGTAACTTACTTCTGGTAGCTTATAGAGCTTGAGGGTGCGCTGCATGGTCATGTTGCGGCTCAAATGAGAAAACTTCACGTCGATCAACTTGCGAGGATTCAGCGATCTATGCCAATATCTGAAACAACATACAGTAAATATAAGTTATTGACAAAACACAAATAAATCAATGTAATATAAATACTTTTTCCTAATGGTACAAATTACTGACTACTGGTTTTGGTAAAACTACACCAGCCATATAAACATCCTGAAATGTATCCTTACAGTTAACTTTCTGTAACAGAACATCTAACCTAAAAATATAGGTTATTGACAAAACATCATCCTATTTACATCAGGAGCTTATACATGATCTAAAAATGACATACCTTGATGAAAGAAGCAATACATTACACGTTTAGAATTGAATGTTTTGTTCCTGTTATCATTCCAAATATTCTTAACCCTTTCAATGCTGAGACTACTTTTGTCTAAGGCACAAGGACACAAAAATCTTTGAAAATCGTCTAAACCCTATCATCTTGGTATTCATTGGAAAGCTCTCATCCAGTACTTTCGGATGAGTACCCATTTGCCAGGGTTTCGGTCATTTTTCAGCTTTTTTCACATTATTTTGTACAGGTGAACTTGGATATGACGGACCACTGTATGACAGATTTTTGCATATGACGGACAACATGCTTGGTCCCAGTCCGATGCATATCAAGTATTTGTCATATGTATATGACGGATTTTGCATATGACGGACCAATTTTCCTGGTCCCATTGAGTCTGTCATATCCAAGTTCACCTGTATTGATCAAATTAGCCACCAGCAGCATAAGGGTTAACATATTACCATATATGATATTATTCAAAGTTGTTAATCATTTTGTATTGTGTAGATTCAATATAGAATATTGGAGATGCAGTACAACTTACGTACAACTCCCTACTGGTTTTGGTAAGACTACACCCTCTGCCATGGTCTTAGCCGATATTTGGAAACAGGGTGTCCAAATAGAGGTTTCATAGACTTTTGCGTGTCCAAAGTGTGGTACAAAGTACATACTACTAATAAAATAAACCATAAATATTAACAGATTTTGCTTTTTAGGCCAGTAACTGCTTTGTGTGTCTTATAAAAGTGACACTACAGCTTCTACAACTTCTATCTTCTGAGAAAAGTCATCATCAGCAAATTCTGACATAAACTTTTGGGTGTCCAAGCTGTCAAAAAACAGTGTTCTGGGTGTCCAAGTGACACGCTGGACGCATAGGCGGCTAAGCCCCTGCCCTCTGCCTAGACCGCCTGAAATATATCCTTACAGTTGACACTGTGTAACGGTACAACTTACCTACAACTCCCTACTGGTTTTGGTAAGACTACACCCGCCGTATAGACAGCCTGAAATATATCCTTACAGTTGACGCGGCGAGTGATTTCTCTGATCAAGACTGGTGCTACACGCTTCGACCGAAGCTTCTTGTGAACGCAGAGGAAGTTGATTTCTACCATTCTCTGGTTGCTGAAAGGAGAGAAGTATTGTATTATAATGCATTGTATTGTATTGCATTGTATTGCATTGTAATGTATTGACTGTACTTGGTTTATGCAAAATCATACATTAGGCCTAAAAAAAGTTGTTTGTTTCCTGTAACCCTACCCTAACAAGTTTTTATTCTAAAAAATCCCTACCCTAAAGTTTTTTCCGCCCTCCCAACTCCCAATCAACTTAAAAAATGCATAAAACACACATTTTTGACCAAAAAATAATGAAAAAAATATTTTTTTACCGACCTACCTACCATATCTTTTCTCTGACCGTTACAGGAAACAAACAATTTCTTTTTTTAGGCCTTACATGCATTGAAGTATAATATTAAATTGGAGAAACATAGATACCAATATAAACACATGAGATTAGCAGAAAAATAGCTAAACGCAAAATACAAAAGAGGAAATTGGTATAATAAGTCTACACAGAGTGGATAAGAATCTCATACAGTCCAGTAGCCAGATCAAGAAGTTAGGTTAACCTGAGAGCAGGAAAAATTCTGGCGGTATCCTGGCTGGCTACTGTACTAACAAAACATGCTCAGATGAATTAAAGTTATACAGTTTAGTATATACAATGAAATACACATTCACATCATCTAGAATATAACAAATGGAATAGAATGAAGAGATGTAGTTTTGATATAATAAAAAAAGAATTCAAATTGTTCAAGCCTGCTCAGGGAAAGATGCCCGCTACTAGTCTAGCTCAAATCCCTACAACCAAAACAATATACAACAAGCAATAACAGGTAGCAGCTAGTGGTTGGACGATTATTTGAAAACTTGAGCATTCGTTTGTGGTGAAGCTCGACTTGTTTGACAAACATTTGACATAATTGATTATGCTCAAATGTCTGTAACTCGCCAATATGTAAAACAACAAAAAAAATTACATCGTTTGCCTTGAACCCGGCCAAAAAAGGAACATGAACATTTTCTTTTTTTTCTTAAGTTTCCATGTCAGTTGCAAGTCAAGCAATGTTTGGTGCACCAATCTTCAATTGTGTGCATAGCATGTGCCGGTGCATGGCGCAGCACAATAATATTTTAAGTAAAAAGTAACTTACTGGTCGTAAATCTTGATATTTGCCGGCACAGCACTGATGAACCCTACGAGCTTTCCACTCTTGACCACGCGCACACCACAGTGCCACTCCCGCAGCCAGCCGGGGGGCTTCAACGCCCTGAAAACACGAACAAGCTCCACTCAAAAACACTTTCAGAATGCCCGGAAAACATAAATATTTTCCCTATCAAAAGAACACTCAGGAATTTCAGACTAAAATTTAACACATTTATGCTTGTGACAGCCCGAATCTGAATACTAGTATTTTGGTGTGCATTTGTTTCAATACCTCGAAAACAAATATCTTCCCTATCAAAAGATCCTTCAGGAATTTCAAAGTTAAATTTAACCCATTCATGCTTGTAGTACACAAAAAAATCTGAATATTTTGATATTACATTTGTTTCAATACCCTGAAAACAAATATTTTTCCTTTTCAAAAACACTTTCAGGAATTACAGACTGAAATTTAAACCCATTCATGTTTGTAGTTCCAAAAAAGGACCAAATATTTTGGTATTTCATTTAGATATTTCAATTTTAGTTACTTCTTCTATTCTGGGCGAGTTAGCCTACTGCTACACTTACCAGAGAAGAAATTCTGGAGAGTAGTCAAACCTAAACATGTTGTCATCATCTTCCACGTAGTTCTCATTGAGAAGTGTGTACAACTCCTTCAACTGAAAACAAACAGTGGGAAAATAATAACATCACTGCAAATGACAAATCAATAAGGATCTCATAATAATAAGACACTGAAAAGGTGAAGGAAAATTTATTAAGGTAATTTCAACCAAGAAGTAGCAACAACACATGACTAGGAAATTGAGACAAATGTAAGGATAGCGAGCAGATACCATAACTTCACGTGTATAAATCTTTACACTGAAATCAGGGTTGCGTCTTATACACAAAGCTTTAGATCTCTGGATGTTGAGAAACAGACAATAAACTGGATGTTCCGGTTGAGAAACAGGCAATAAATTGGTGTTCCGCATTGAGAAACAGGCAATAAATTTTATGTTATGGTTGAAAAACAGGCAATAAACTGGAAGTTCCGCATCGAGAAACAGGCAATTAACCCCAGATGTTCCTCATAGAGAAACAGGCAATAAATTGGATGTTCCTTGTTGGGAAACAGGCAATAAACTGGATGATCCTTGTTGAGAAACAGGAAATAAACTGGATGTTCCTTGTTGGGAAAAAGGCAATAAAATGGATGTTACGTTTTGAGAAACAGGCAATAAACTGGATGTCCCATGTTGAGAAACAGGCACTAAAATGGGTGTCCCCGATTGAGACACAGGCAATAAACTGGATGTTCCAGTTGAGAAACAGGCAATAAACGTGTTTGTCCTGTGCTTAGAAACAGGCAATAAACTGGAAGTTCGGTGTTGAAATGTACTCACGATGAAAGGATCACCAAGATCCAGCGTGTCCCATTGGAAGCCACCAGGAAGACTGTAGGGATCCTGACGGACCTCGGCCTGAGGGCGATCCTCTTCGATTGGCTCGTTCTTGGTGATCTTCTCGTTGAATTTGGGTACTGGTTGCGTATCCCAGAACTGGTAGGTCTTCTTCTGGGCGTCCTCGATGCTCTTGGGCGGGTTCTGCTGGATGTTGATCAGCTCCATCGCTTTCTGGAGCTTCTGCAGGTCAGCGATCGGCAACGGCTGCAAATAATAGCAATAATAGTTATAATAATAAGAATAATGATAATAATAATAACAACATCAATAAGAAGAATTAGAATCATGAGAATAAGAATCAAAATAATAAGAATAATAAGAAAAAGAATAAGAATGATAATAATAATAACAATTATAATAATAATAATTATAATAATAATAATAATAATAGTAATAATAATAATAATAATAATAATAATAATAATAATAATAATAATAATAATAATAATAATAATAATAATAATAATGATTTTTTTCATGAGGGTGCTTCAGGCCACACAGTTGAAAATTGTTCAAGCTTAGCATGTTGCCATGGTAATAAATAGAAATTGTTTTCCCACGGTCACACAGTGCAATTAGAGCAAAAATAAAATGTTACCTGGAAAATATTTTTGTTTTAAGAAATATTCTTAGTGATAAATGGTAGGCAAAAAGTTGAGCTGTTCATGTTTTTTAATCGGAATAGGTATTCCGTTCCCACCATGCTTTCGATTCAAAATGTCATGAAAAGACTTGGGGTAGGACCAAAAAAATAGGGTAGGTAGGGTTACAGGAAAAAAGCAATTATTTTTAAAGGCCTTATCACACATTTAACTAGGGAGTATACTCAAGGCCTAGAAAAATAAATTGTTTTTTTTTTTACTGTTTAAACGGTCCGAAAAAAAATAGGGTAGGTAGGTCGGTAATTTATTATTATTATTAGTGGTTGGACGATTAAGCAAGAACTCGAGCATTTGGTTGAGGTAAGGCCGACTCGACCCGTTTGAATGGCTTTTGAAATAATCGATTATTTTAAATGTGAAATTTCTGAATAAATTTTGCGAAATTGAGCGGCCAAAACATACAAAAACAACAGATTTCGTTAATTGATATGGAACGGCTCCGTGTCAACACTCAAATCTATTGCGCCATATTTGGTGCATCGATTCGTCAATTGCTGCAGTACACTGCATATGTGCCTGGCATTTAAAATCGTTTCCCTTAAAATTACGGCAATGTGGCCGTAAAACTCAAACTGAATCGATTAATTGTTCGCAAAGTTTTGGTCAAAAATGAGTGTTTCATGCATATTTTACATCGATTGGGAGTTGGGAGGGTGGAAAAAACTTTAGGGTATGAATTTCTTTGGAAAAAAACTTCTTAGGTAGGGTTACAGGAAACAAACAACTTTTTGTTTTAGGCCCAAGCGAAAAACAAGTGGGGATATATCTTACCTTGACCCCTGCGGAGCTAGCGGCCTCGGCTTTCATCCCCTCCTCCCCCGCTGCAGGCAGCTGGCCGTCAGAGTCTCCGCTGGAGCGCTCCATCTCGCGGCTACGCTTCTTCTTCTTCTTACTCTTCTTCCTCGCGGCATCCAGGCTGAAAACAGAGAAGGCAAAAGTGACTTAGAGTTCTGATCATAGTCTTAGCAGTTGTGGCGTACGGGTCTTTTTGGACACCCAACCCCTCAAAAATCAGCCCTCTGGACACCTAAATCTTTTGTGAGGAATTTCTTAAAATGTCAATCTCGAGCATATAGTTGAATTTTGTAATTAAAGTATAATTCCCATGGAATGATGGAGACAAGGAGAATGCATAATTCAAATATACCCATTATTGACATTCCGTTGCAACACTTTTGGGAGTCAATGATTTTCTTCACATCTACCATAGAAAAACATTTCTAAAATAAATATCTAGAGTACCCGGGCCATACATGCTGCTTGTAGATGCAGATTCATCTAGGGGCAATAAAAAAATTCAAAGGCAATCCCTCTTTTTTGTCAGATTACTGGAAGGGCAATCTAGAAATATATTGGAAGTCATTATTCCCTGGGTTTGAGAGACTATCCCACAGTGTTCAGGGTATTAGCCAGGATTAAAGAGTCTGGGTGTCCAAAATTGGCAATTATAAACCTTTTGGGCGTCCTATTATATTGAGATTACAACCATAAACATGTATTTACTCATTAAAAATAGGGATTAAGTCCTTACATAATGTCATGGAAATTATATTGAGGTGTAAAAACTTAAATTTTATGCTTGAAATTGACATTTTCAAAAGTTACTCCCCAAAATATTTGGGTGTCCTGATGGGTAATTTTTGAGGGTGTGGGTGTCCAAAGGATACCCAGACGTCCTGCTGGCTATTGCGCAGAGCTGCCTGTCAGGACAGTGCTCGTACTGAAACTCTACCCCGGAATATGTGAGTGCCAGACAGAATTCATAATATCATTCCTAGTCTTCACCGGGACTTTGTCACCATGGCAACAAGATATCACGCTGCTCCAGCACAAGGGTCTTAACTCAACAAACACTAAGTACTGCATTTAATATATAAAGATTATGATAGAAATGGTTGTATTAAAACAATATCTTATTCTCAAGAAGTGAAGGTTAAGGCCAGTAGACATTGAGTGAACACAGGGCCCCGAGCAGGTAACATTTTTCAAAATGGCTGAGGGGCAGGTAAAAATCAGGGTGTGCCTGCCCTACATGGCAGGTAAGATTTCTTCATAGATACTATAACACAAGGGAAATCCAACATTTTTTTAACAGTACAAATAAAGCTATAGCAGGAAAACGGTCCATCGGTACAGGCATGTCAAAATTGTGTCAGGCAGTTAGAAATTAAAGTTTACGTGCCCTACATGGCAAGTGCCTTCAAAAGTTAATGTTGAGCCCCGAAACAACAGTCACAAATCAGAAACATCCTGGTGAATATTGAACAAACTAATTGCTTGGCCTAAAGTTTTAGAAGTCAGCTTAGACCACCAGAAGTATTTCCATTTATATAATTGTAATGCACATTGATTACTGCTTTACTTTTTTTGCTTGACTATCAATTGAGAAAGGAAATATTCAACATACATATCAATTCTTGTTCAGGTGCCTTTGGCACAAACTTGAAGAATAACAAGTTAAAAACAAAACTCTATTGTTCGGTGCATGTGGGGTATAAAACCAGCTTGGCTACGAAATAATCGATTATTTCAAATGCCGTTCGAACGGGTTGAGTCGGCCTCAGCTCAACCGAATGCTCGAGTTCTCGCTTAATCGTCCGACCACTATTTATAGTTATGTTGAGTCATGTCAGAATTTAGACAGGCATTTCCTTCAAACCTACTTTATTTTTTAGATATTTAAAAATCTAAAAAGTTGCCAAATCTTATATCTTATCAGACTGTATTATAACTATTCAAGCTGGCTATGTATGTGATATAGAGTGTGCGCCAGTATATTAAAGAATCTTTTAAAGCTTGAAGACATAATTATGTGATAAGTATAACCTTCTATTTTATACTATGTGTGGAATCAGTGTTTCAACATAGATAAGATCTCAATTGATACTATGATATTATTAGTTCTGGAAGTTACAGAAAGTGCCAATATCTTTTTTTCATTTATGTAGTTTCCTTAGAGTATATTCTGAAGATATTTTTACACACATATCAATGAAATTTGAAAGTGCATGAGGATCCTTTTTTGATTTCCAATTGCCAATGAAGTTGGAAATCACAAATTCACTTTCACTGGATTTTATTTTATAATAGGGAATTAGGGATGTGTTGCAAATCATGAACTAAATTTCAATTGATTAGGCAAACATTTATGGGATTATGTTTCATAACATAGGTGTATGAACTTTATTGGCTTTATCTGTACTTTCTACAGTCTCATTTGCTTGGTACTGCTATATGCTTTTACAGGTGCAATATTTAATGAGTTCTAATAATCTAAAGAAGTATATACACTTCATTGTGGTCAAGCAATAAGCTTCAAATAAAGTTTATAAACAGAGCATTGTGGTGGAGCAGTAAGCTCAAATAATAATAATAGTTCTCAAGGTCTCACACACTCAATAAACTTCCAGTAATCTATTTATAAATCAATTGTCTTTCCTCATATATAAATGGGATTCACTTTTACTGCGGGACAGTCCTGTGTAGAAATGATAAAGACTGTGATCAATAAAATATGAACTGAACGTACTCTATTTTCATGTTGCTTATATTTTACTACTTAAAGTCCCATGTGATAACAAAGAATGAACTCATCTTGTGTTCAAAATTAGAAGTGCCCCCTGGTGTCAATTATAATACTAAAAGCAACTAAGGGGACTAAAGATGGGTTATTGGATATGGGGCGTAATGGGATTCAGGGCGTAATGTGATTGAATGGTAATTTGCACGTAGGGCTCCCGCGATACACTCGTATACTCGCTGCACCGCGGATTGCCGCGATACGAATAGCATTCGAATATACGCATTTGTATATTCGAATACTGACGAATATACATAAAAATGAAAAGCCCTACCAGTTTGCAGCCATAGAAGTTGAGGAAATCACTTCAAATCAGCAGCGCTGAGTGCGCTGAGTTTTGAAGTGCCTCCATTTTACGTTGTGGGCGCACGATTACTAATGCCGGTGGGCGCACAATTTCTTATACCGGTTGAGCTTGGGGACCATTCCTGTCCTTAAAAGGTAAAACGGCGCTCTGGTTTTCAGATCATTCGCTGGCATTCTACGAATATTAGTATTCGTATTTGTGACCCTATATTCGTGAATATATTCGTATTCACCACCTACTGTATTCGTGAGAGCCCTATTTGCACCTGGCGGATACTCCCCTGTATCTACTATTTAGCTCTCTCTACTTATGAGATATATATACCAGAAAAGTTGAGATTGTACAGTAAAATATGACCATGAATAAAAGCATGCAAAGCAAGCAGCGCGGAGCACTGCGACAAGCGGCGTCTACGACTAGGCCATCTCCACACAGTGAACAGGCACACTGATACCGATATTTTTGTGTCCGCTCTCCCGGAAGTTCATTTGGGCGAAATCTGTTTTGTGCGCACTAGTCCGTGCAAAAAAACAACGCCCTCTATCGGCGGAATATGGCGAAAAAAATGGCGTCATGGTAAGGCGGATTACAAAGTCCTCACTTCGATATTCACGATTATAATTGTCTCAAAGTTGTAACTTTGTGACTGCTGCTGAAGGGGAATGCAGAATTATTAGCGAGCGCACGAACTTTCGATGTCCACGGCAGAAAATAAATAACAATTTTGCAACAGGTTGAATTTGTAGTAATTCCTATGCCGTCACATTGCCGTGTTACCGATCAATCAATGCTCATACTGTGTGCTTATTCTGATTGCAATGATTGCAATTATGCAAATATAAAGCTCATATCAAGAGGTTTCCAATATGTTTCCGCAAAATTCAAGGAAAGAAAAACGTCACGGAGCATTTAAAGCTTTGCATTTTCCTCATATTATTTAGGAAAAAATTGTATTCCATAAGACCATATAAACCCTCACATTTATGCTGCAGTGCAGGGTCAACTGACAGATGCAGGGATTTGCTACTTAGAAAAATATGCTTTTAATGGACACTTGTCTTCACTTGAACAGAATTGCAAATTGTTGTGCACTTTCGATTTTGATGAAGCTCCTGTGGGGAAGACCGTTGTGCGTGAGCATTCAACTTTGACTTACAAAGCATTTTCTCCCATGCCTGACAGACGAATTAGAAGTGCACTTATTTTGAACGGGATGTCAGCCAGCAGATGAGTCGGCTAACACTGACAGGAGCGCAATGATTAAGTCGACCGAAACGCTGCAAGTTCTATTTCATTGTCAAGTTCATCCCAATATATAGTTAGATAAGATACTTACTTATCAGATGGGACCTCATCATCCTCTACATCTGCATCCATGGCGTGAGGATCGTTCTCGACATCTGAGTTTGCCTCGTGCAGACTGTCCGCGTCCGCCATCTTTCCTTCTCCTGTGGTCCCGCACTAACCCCGCAGAAAAATATTAAAATATTTTCAAAAGTCGCAGAATGAGCCATAAGCTTTTCATAACCATGTATCATTTTAGATAAGTAATGGAAAACAAATATGATACGAACGAGACTATAATTCATGAGGAAAAAGCAAAATTGAAAAACAATATACATAATGCACCAATGCCCAGTTTCCCTATGTTGAGATTTCTGATATACTATCAACATATGGAAATTGTGGGGGACAAGGTATGCTGCAGACCGAGGGAGAATCTAATTTTATATATAAATTCCAATTTCTGACGATCGTTGCTAGCTAGAAGTATTCATTTATGTTAGCAATCATTATTTCATAAGGTTATCCAAATATCAGTGGGGCAAGCTGCTGCTGGTGTGGTAAAGCCCCCCCCCCCCCCCCCCCCCCTCAGTATTATTAGCATTACACAGCAGAAGAAAGCAGCTTTATTCCTATACTCCAATTCACATTACAAATTGAAGATAGAAAGACCATCATAAGCTACAGAACCTTTACACTAACATTTTTTTTGTTCGATAACTATGACGTTGACTTATGACCTGTAATACTATTTTGTCTATTTGATTTGTTCAGTTAAATGGAATTGTAATTTTTCTAAAGAGGGCGCAAGTAGCAAGATCATCCTTTCAGGTTTTGATACAGAGCACACATGAAGTATGTCATTTCCTGCCTACTTCTAACCACAAGATTAAAACAGGCGTTGGCTCCTTTCCCATAATGATCGCTTTAAATCGCTGGGAGTAAAGGACCAATTTGAAGCAAAGGCATTACGCCAATTACAGCATTTTCTAAAATTGTGTCGAGTTTACCACCGGATTAAAATAAACAAGACAAAATCTTCAATCACTGTTAACTAAGAAATTGTTCACGAAGCATGACCAAAAGAGTCTACTCAATATTTCACTTGCACTTTTAAATACAGATTGTATTAGAAAACACTTGGGCTCCTTTTATTGATACCACTTATTGATTGACCTATAGGAAATCATTTTTCACCAAGAAGGCTGATATCGTAGTGTCACCTTAAACGATTTCTTGTTATCCATGAATTGTTTATGGATATCAAGAAATATTTTGATGACAATAGATGTTCATTATTTTCAGCATAGTGCTTGCCATACTATTTTTGTCTATAAATGTTACCAATCAGCCATAAATCTTGATCTCTATATATTCTCTCTATATATTTATTGAGGGGTTAAAAATTATTAAGGGGATAAAAGGCCAAGTGGATTGCCGCTTTGGGCCCAGAGCCCCAGACTGACATGTTTTGAGAAGTCAAAAAAGTGCTGTTAGAGCGACGCGCACTAATATTTAGTATTCGGTGCGTTATGGAATCTGTGGCGCACCTGCCGGGAGCCGAGAGAAGTAATTGCTTGACAACGAAATGCCATAGGCATAGGTGTATGGTGCAGTTCAGGCAGTGTTGATCTTCCACATAAACACTGATCTCTGTTGAACTGTGCTCGACAAAATGCCTAACATAGTTGTGAAGAAACAGCAGCAAATTCTTGCTGAAACTTTATGCAAAAAGACTCATTGTAAGTTTAACAAATGAAATGTGTTTTTTTAAAGAGTAACGTTTGATTTTGATAACAAGTTAAACAACCAAAATATACTGAAAATGAAATAGATCTACACATGTAACTTTATTTTTTTACCAACATAATTGAACATTCGTGATCACCAAAAGCCCATCAGGTGTGCGCACATCAAAGATAAAAGACTTCCAGAAATATAAAGACAAAGCTGGCCATTTACAGATGCACCCCCCCCCCCCCCCCCTGGCTGACAGGGTCTTAGCCAGGATTTCAAAAATGCCTGTCCAAAACAGCAATTTCAAATTTTCTGCCTGTCCAGATTTAGCTACCTATCTACTTCAAATCCTTATACCATCTTCATTTAATAGCCTAGTGTGTCAAAAAGGGCAAGTACACTTCAGTTGTGTTCTAGAAGATAGTTTGTTAGAAGTATATCTATATTTGTTAATTACCCCCCCCCCCCCCCCCCCCAAAGTCAAAATTGAAAAATCTTCATAGAATTTTTTGCCTGTCCAAACAGGAGGTTTTTATGAAACTACCTGTCCAAAAGATGGGTAGGACGGGCCCCTGGTTAAGTCCCTGCCCTGGCACCTTTCTCAGGTCTCAGATCTATATGTTTGCTGTGCAGGATACAAGAGTCCCAGCAACCTAATTTTATCAAATTAAGCTCTGTCAGCTTTAGAAAATTTGCTAATAAATAGCAAACAGTCTTCATACAGAGACATCCATAAGTCAATTTTATATGACTGTGATAAGCAGTATCAGTATATTAGGTCATAGATGATATGATACTTTTCCCCATTCAATATCAGTATTTGGTACCATTTTGAGTACTGTTATTGACCTTTGATGGTGGTGGCTTTGACTATTATTATATCTATAATCATAATGGGGATTTTTCTCAGAACCAATGACATATTCTATTTGCAGTTACAAAGCAGGAGGTAGAAACCCTCTTGGTGAATTTTCGCAAAGTTAAAAAAGAAGATGGTCCTGCAAAGCTGGACAGGAACACATTCAGAGATGTTCTACAGAATACCTTTATGATGACTGACGATATAATCATGGATAGAGGTAAGTCTTCCTTCCTTTCTCAGGGATTGAGCGTTATCCAGATAGGTATCAACTGAGGGGTCTTTGTCAAACCATAAACTAAAGGTGTTAGGATGTTATGATTTATATTTCCACACCTGGCTAATGTTCCAAGTAATAATTTAGTAATAACGTAATAATTTATCGTATATATAAACTATTTTATTATTCAGCTGCAATCTCTCTCTCTCTCTCTCTCTCTCTCTCTCTCTCTCTCTCTCTCTCTCTCTCGAGATCTCTCTCTCTCTCTCTCTCTCTCTCTCTCTCTCTCTCTCTCTCTCTCTCTCTCTCTCTCTCTCTCTCTCTCTCTCTCTCTCTCTATTTATATATATATATATATATATATATATATATATATATATATATATATATATATATATATATATATATATATATATATATATATATTATTATATATATATATATATATATATATATATATATATATATATATATATATATATATATATATATATATATATATATATATATATATATATATATATATATATATATATATATATAGGACAGGACTTGGGAACTGATTTTAGTACAGGATACATATGTCTATATTTTAGTATATATCTCTTTGTTCTAGTGTTCCGTGCATTTGATAAGGACATGGACAGCTTCATAAGTATGGAGGAATGGGTGTGTGGTCTGTCAGTGTTTCTGCGAGGAACTTTAGATGAAAAAATGGCATGTAAGTATTGCTGGTAGGACTGCTGTGAAAAGGGTTAATTCTGTATAGCTCTTCATTTACCTCACTATTCCGATGGCATCTTTCTGCTAGAGGCATTTGTTGGAATTATTCTATAGAAGACAGGTTGATTAGATCCAAACAAAAAATTACAGCAAATAATTTTAACATGGCAGAGCAGTATTTCAGGCAGTGACAGTTTCTCTGAAAGGATGAATTTAGTAAAACTGCATTCTGTGGAACTGCATTCTATCACCAATTTATAATAGCAGCATCAATTCACTGTGGTATGCTGCTTCAATTTATATTGTGCTTGCAGTGGTTTGTCAAAATCCCTTTATTGTGGAAGTGCATTAATTCTGTCTGCTGACAATTTATATAGCATGGTGTAACTGCATTCTGTCACCTGATAATTGTTAAAGCAGCATCAACTCACTGTGGTATGCTGCTTCAGTATATATAGTGCTTGCAGTGGTTTGTACTTGTGGCCTCATTGTGGAACCGCATACTGTCTGCTGACAATTAAGATAGCAGCATTTATTCACTGTAGTATGTTGCTTTAGTTTCTATAATGCTTGCAGTGTTTTGTCACAATCCCTTTATTGTGGGACTACATTCTGTCAGCTGACAATTAAGATAGCATCATCAATTCACTGTGGTATGCTGCTTCAGTCAAGTGAAATGAGGCACCATTTCAGGAAAACAAACATGGCAGCTGCCTGCGGAGGTATTGTACAGCATCAGCACTACCAATGTCTGCAAGTGGCTGATGGCTAAACAGCTAGTGGCTGAACAGAATGTTAAAATGTCAATTCCAATGTGTATGACTTGAGCAGGATGTTAACTTGTTAAGTTCAATGTGTTGCTCATTCTTTCCAGCTTGTTTTGACCTGTACTACCCAAATCGAATGTTAACTTGTAAAGTTTAATGTGGTGCTCGTTCATTCCACTTTGTTTTGACGTATACGACTTGAACAGGATGTTGAACTGTAAAGTCCAATGTGGTGCTCGTTCTTTCCAGTTTGTTTTGACCTGTACGACCCAAATCGAATGTTAACTTGTAAAGTCCACTGTGGTGCTCGTTCTTTCCAGTTTGTTTTGACGTGTACTACCCGAACCGAATGTTAACTTAAAAAAGTCCACTGTGGTGCTCGTTCATTCCAGTTTGTTTTGACGTGTACTACCCAAACCAAATGTTAACTTGTAAAGTTCAATGTGGTACAGTCGTTCATTCCAGTTTGTTTTGACGTGTACTACCCGAACCGAATGTTAACTTATTCATTCCAGTTTGTTTTGACGTTTACGACCTGAACAGTGACGGCCACATCTCGCGAGAGGAGATGTTCCACATGCTCAAGTGCTCGCTGGTCAAACAGTCCGGAGAGGAAGACCCTGACGAAGGCATTAAGGACCTTGTCGAGCTCACCCTGAAAAAAATGGTACGTCTCCTCTGGGGTTTTAAACTTTTCCAATTATAACTTTTCAAAAACAGAGGCCTCAAACCAAAGAACAGACCACACCAAGAAGGTACAACAGGTTATTTTCTCTTTAGGCCTAAAAAAAGAAATTGTTTGTTTCCTGTAACGATCCGAAAAAAATAGGGTTGGTATGTCGGTAAAAATATTTTTTTTGCATTGTAAAAAATGTGTGTTTTATGCATGTTATACGTTGATTGGGAGTTGGGAGGGCGGAAAAAACTTTAGGGTAGGGTTACAGGAAACAAACTACTTTTTTTAGGCCTAAATGGACATTGTAGTATTGTACCCCTTTTTCTGATTAGAGCCATGACATTTACTTCTTCAGTTACGACCAGAGGGCAGTTCTAGAAAAGAGGTTGCTTCTGGGCAACTATGAATATTCATTTTGATGTAGTTTAGTAAGATTTGCTTTGATTATTTTATCTATCATTTCTTTACTGTACCTCTTTCTGTCTAGGATTATGACCATGACAACAGAATCTCCTTCACCGACTACAAGACGGCGGTTCTAGAAGAGACCTTGCTCCTGGAGGCCCTGGGGACATGCCTGCCTGATCATAAGGTCAGCTTCAAAAGGATATCAATAGTAATAGATTAATCCGAAAATTTCAAAGGTGAAATATGAATGGAATGATTATATAAATATATCTTTTTGATAACAATTGATCATTGTTTGAATACAAAACTCAGTCACAATATTACTATATTTCTTGCCGTTAGAAATTTGCATTTTTGACTGCACTATTTTTTGAAATACACATTATATTATGAAAATGCTATATCCATTGTATTCAAATCTGTATAAATTGGCTAACTAACTTTTGTTATGTATGTCTCCCCCTATCAGAGGAGATGTGTGTTTTCAGCACAGTTCCCGTGGGCATCAGGACTTGTCTGCAAGTCATCTTAGAAATTGGGTCAATGAAATATTTTCTAATTTTCAGAGATCCTTTCTAATGGCACTTACATAAATTGATTAGAGTTTGGTTAAAATTTGACTCATTTTTATTGTCATAATGGCATACTTTTAGTCGGAATTTCCTATTCTGGACCAGACTACTTTTTCAGCAAGATGTCTCAAAACATTTAATAAAATCTTCTCAAATTTTCAAGGATCCTTTTTTTAAATGGCGATTATATAGATTGATTAGGTTTTGGTAATCTTTGATTTGTTTTTAAAGTAATTTTGTGACGTTTTGACAGTCAGCAATGAACTGCTTGGGTAGTATGTCTATAAATAGCAATCCACCTCCCTCACTGTGCACTAAGGCCATGCAATTTCATTCAGCAGTGTAGACCTCAGGGGCCCTAGTATATAGCTTTGCATATGCTCCAGTCACACTAGAGTCCGACTATCACACAACTTTAAACTGGCAGGTCGGCCCGATAGTTTTTAAAATTTTTAGGCCGATCTTTAGGCCAAAAACGGAATCCGTCTAAAAAAAGTCTGGCAAATACTGACATTCGAGTGTTTATTGTTTTCCAGTCAGCTGAGGCCTTTCAATGTCTCTTCTCCAACACAGACACCGTCCACTAGAGGAATCCAACAAACGACTCACAGAGGGCTGACTTCTCAGGATGGCCAAAAACTATGAATCTCCTGGAAACAGTGTTTTAAATTACCCCAACATACCAAAGGCCCATAATTGTGCGGTCACAAGGGAGTACAGTTAAGACAGCACAGTTGGGAGAGCATAGTCCAAAAAATATGAAACTCCTGGATGGACACTTTCGTACCACTACCTTCATATCAATTAGTATATTATGGATAATGTGACTAATAGGGTGGCACTACCCGATGACATTTGTTCCGTCTATTTTTACAAAGGGACCACCAAATATTGCTGTGCTCCAGCACCAATTGTCTGTGCTCCAAGACTTCTTTACTTGGACACCCCTGCAAGCTACCGTAAAGTCTGTGCTCCAAGACTTTTATACTAGGACACCCCTGCAAGCTATAGTGACTTCCTCAACATAATGCTTCCTACTCATACATTAAACATGCAGCATTAAATTACTCGGATTATTTTATGCAGTGTTCCATTTTAACTGTGGGTTACATTACATTAAATACAGTAATTAATTATTTGGAACATTCCTTGGGATGTCTTGATTTATTGTGATTAAGTCCATAAAACTCAGTATTAAGATATTTGGTTCATTCATGTTGATGGCCCTTTTAATTGTGACCTGACTCGTACTTTAAACTCAATATGAATATAATTGGATTATCAGTAACTGTTAAGATACTAGGATCGTTCCATGAGATTTTGCTGTTTAATGTGACTGGGCCAATATAAAGAATCTCAGTATTGTGTAAGATATGAATGTATTGACATGGTGTAGGTTTGTATGTACGTTTTTATTTACCCTTAATTGTGCCAACCTGGTTTATATAGTACAAGATCTGAAATCTTTGTAATCATGAATATTTTTCAATTCACCACAGCTAACACATAGATATGTTTGTATTTTATCATAAGTGTTGTTGACCAACACTATATGTGTGTGTGTTTTAAGCTGGTATGGTCATTTGTTAATCCTGCCATCCATCTTCCCGGGAAGAAATGATAGACTGCTGCCCTTTTCCTGAAAAACAATTATTGTAAATTCTCAGTAATTTGGGACACATTTTGATAATTACAACTTTTATGGGTTGAGGGTACTCAGAGCATGTTTTATGAAAACGCTGACAAAGCATAGTGTCCATACTTTGTGAAATAGCCACAAAATATTTGAAGGAGAGATAAGAAGTGTTTCGATATGTATAATTCTCCTTTAAATATATTCCCATCTATGTTTTCTCCAGAGGGGTTTCAGCAATATGTTAGGCTACTTTTGGCCCATGCAAGCTCTCAAGGGTTTATAGTATGAAGCCAGTGGTTAATGATGGAGAAACGGAGTACCTGGGAAAAACACCAACTAACCACTGGCACTCACATGTCTCAAGCTTCACAAGAGCCTCGGCTATTTTTAGAGATGAGAGATGATTTTTTTTTATTGTTCAAATATTTTCGTCTTTATAGTAGAAGAGATATATAAGTTCAATATTGGTCGCTGTGTCAACTCCTGCCTCTTTCTGTCTGTTCGATATATGTCTATCTTAATCACCATAAAACATTGGATTTCTTATACTTCCAAAAACCCATGAAAACCTGCAGTGTGCGTGCCATCCAAAAAGCCATGAATACATACCGTGTCCATGTCATCAAATATGACATAAGCATGACTGAAAGGTACACATTAGTAAGTTTAGCCAATCTGGATCTAAAGATTTCCTCTTCATTTTTTGAGAAAAAACTTGTATTAAGTTACAGTGAGTGAACTTTGTTGTATATTATTAGATGGCTTAGCAGTCCTGAGTCCTAAATATTCTCCTGAGTGGCTGGCCACTTATGAATATTAGGTTTTATTTTTCATGGATATTATCGAATCTTGACTTCAGTGTAAACAGGTTTACAGAGATTAGACTTTTAAGAATATATTTAGGAAATTGACCATTTGGTTGGATGCTTTGAAAGTATAATATTGGGGATTGTGCCGATACTCGATACAGTAAAATATAATATTATTGAATAGGGAAAAATATCATATTTTTTAAGGTCTGTAATACTACTGCTACCTGGAAGTCTTTGTGTAAGGGCAGTTTGGTATTTATTAGGGAAAGTTCTGAGGATGACAATGCATGTGTTGATATTGATATATTGATATTGTGTTGTATCCCAAAGCAATAAGTATTGATAAAAATAGCACTAAGATATTGTATTCTTTAGGAAATATTGATATTGAGTTGTATCCCAAAACTGTTTAAGATACCGAAACCTATCATGATGTCAACTTCCATATTTCATGTTACTTGAGTAGCACAAATTGGTCTGCTTGATTGTGTCCATTCCGTGTGTTTACATTTAATGGTATACTGTATGTCGTGTTGATTTAGTAATGCGCTCAGCAGGCACCTGCCTTTGATGATAGCATCATAGGGATCAGATGTCCAAATAATGGTGCACAGTTTAATAAATGCGAATCTCGGGGAAGCACAGAGTATGTATTAGTTAAACCGCAGCAGTATTAACCCTTGTGCTGCTGGTGGCTAATTTTGTCAATTGATACAAAATAATGCAAAAAAAGCTTAAAAATGACAACGCTGCACATGGGTATACTCATCTGAGAGTACTCGGCGAGAGCTTTCTAATTAATACCAACATGACAGGGTTTAGGTAATTTTCAAAAGATTTAGCATCCTTGTGCTTTGGACGAAAGTAACCTTAGCATTGGACCGGTTAACACGTTATACAGTATTTACTTTGCATTGTGCGAAATCAAATGTGTTTTCAATTGTATTCCACTGTTTCGTTATCAGTGTAGTTTCCACCAAATAAAGATTGTAGTGTTTATCTTTATATGACTTTTACACTTTGGGTCCTTAAGGGAACTTCTATCAGTGTGTCTACCTAACAGGTTCCACTGTGAACAGATCTATTACTGTTTTTGTTTTCTTTATAGGACTTTTACAACATATTTTCTTAAGAAAACTATCGCCAGTGTATGCATGTGCTTAAGTCAAGAGGTTTTCAATCTAACAGTTTCCATCAAATAAAGATTGATTGTAGTTTTTACCTTTATGACTTTTACACCATATTTCCTATGGAAGCTATTACCACTGTTTGCATGTGCTAAAGTTAAGAGGTGTTTAATAGAGCATGGTATGCGCGTGTTCAATCTAAGTCTCCACCAAATAAAGATTGATTGTAGATTTTATCTTCATGACTTTTACATTGTATTTCTTTAAGAGAACTATTGCCAGTGTATGCATGTGCTAAAGTTAGGCGGTGCTCTATCTGTTTCCACCAGAGAAATACATCCCCTTGATCCGCAACCCCATAGGCACAGCATGCTAGTACCTAGGTGATGTGCGCCTCGGGTAACGCGGTGTTGCCTGGGGAAGAATTGGTCACGTGATTTTTTTCAGCAGGCAGCCAATCCTGCGGTACACAGGTTATCTATGACTCATATAGTCGGAGGCAGCGAAATTTGATGACGCATGCACAGTGCCCACTCCCTGTCTACTACTCCCAGGTTTCCACCAAATAAATATTGATAGTATTTTTTCTATTTTTATAACTTTAACACTTTATTTCCCCTAGAGAACTATTACCAGCGTCTGCATTTGCTAAAGTTTAGAGGTGTTCAATCTAAAAGTTTTCACCGAATAAAGATTAAAGGGCAAATGCACCATCATGATGATTTAGGTTCAAAATGTGCCTATACGTGTCACCTTTCAAATAAGACCACCCGCAAGTCTGTCCTCCTCAGCACTCCTCAGATATGGCTTATGAAAGTTAGTAAAAAACTAGCCTGAGTCTGGGCATGGAGGCTGACATTGCAGGCCAATTAAGCACAATTAAGCACAATCAGTGGTATGAAGTGACTGCCAGTCCTGCTTCTGATTGGTTGAGAGATATCAGTGGCTGGAAGTGACTGCAACTGATATCTCTCAACCAATCAGAAGCAGGGCTGGCAGTCACTTCATTAGCACCACTTCTGATAATGTCAGCCTCTATACCCAGACTCAGGCTAGTTTTTTACTAACTTTCATAAGCCATATCTAGGGAGTGCTGAGGAGGACAGACTTGCGGGTGGTCTTATTTGAAAGGTGACACATATAGGCACATTTTGAACCTAAATCATCATGATGGTGCATTTGCCCTTTAAAGGGCAAATGCACCATCATTATATTACTGAAGAATGGCTAAATTCTCCGTGAGTTTTATTTTCCTGTTTTTTCCTGAATGCTTTCAAACGGGAATAAACAACACAGGAAAAAAACATACAGTACATGTCCAGACCTCTTTTCGGAAATATTAGAAACGGAAACACCCAAAAATGAAAAATTAGGGGAAATTGTTACACAGAAAAATTAGCCATTCTACAGTACCCAGTGGCTAATCTAGAAGATATTTTATCTTAGCGAGGAAAGTTCTTCCTTATGTAAATGTGTAAGAGGCATAAAGACACACTACCCAGGCAAATTAAGTAGTCCACATAGATATGACTTTTGTATCACATTATTTGCAAATTGTTTGGAGAAGGAATATTTATCATGACCTTACCATCAACTCTCCTTCAAACATCTAAAGAATGAATTCAACATTTTATATTTTATTATAAAAGTTATTTTCAAAAGTATCATAATGGCAGAGTATGCTGTTTAGAATGATCATCAAGCATGAATGGAAATTGTCTATGATTTACTATTACACATTTACCAGCTTAGGGTACTATACCCATGACATGGATTTGTTCCGGAACAGGGCTCAACATTAAGAAAAACTTAATAAGCCCAGCAGGGCTAGTTACCGAAACTTTCACTAGCCCTGAAATATTTTTGCTAGCCCTGATATTAATGACAACTCTTTTCAAATAGTGACCTGTTGATATCATAGCCTCTGTTGATAACATGAAAAGAATACAGTGTATTGTGGTAAAATGAGTTAAATTATCATCCAGGTATGCAGAGCCATAGGTGGGCTTCATAATTTTTTAAGCGCTGATATTCTAATTCTATCTAGCCCCTCAGGGCTACTCATAGGTAGAATTTACTAGCCCTGACTTTCAACAACTAGCCCGGGGCTACAGGGCTAGCCTTAACGTCGAGCCCTGCGGAAGTATCTTAATCAAAAATACTTTACTTAACTGAGAGGTTTACATTTTCTTCAAGCACCTCTAGAGAAGTTTCTTTTAACTGAATTCACTCAACTGATTGACATGACTTCATAATGCATGTTTATAGCAGTTCCTAGATAACTGTGGTCTCAAATGAAATAATCTACAGGTATCTGTTGTATTTATAAGTATGTATTCAAGGAAAATACAACTTGGAAGTGATGTCAGATGTCACAGTACATGTTCAACTCTACTACAAATATTTTGTAAAATTATTCTTAATTTTAATACACTTTATTGTTAAAAGTATCACAGATCCAGAAGATATTTTCACTTAAGCATTAATGGGTTAGGCCATTCCAATTTAATTGCTTGTCTTACAAGCTTTTTTTGGAAAAAAAATCCTGTCAGACTCCAAAAAAAAAGTCACCTTTGGTGTCTTACGGACGAAAGTGGTTTCAAAATTTTCTGTCAGACTCCAAAAAAAAAAAAGTGCAAGTTTTAAAAGAATATTCTTTGTAAGGGTGATTCAATCATCTACAGGAAGCTATCATTGCTGTAGTAGAGCCTCAGACTTGAGGAGGTATACCTCCCACCCTTCAGGTTACAAGGATTAATTGATTGATTGATTTTATTTAGTTGAGAATAGGCTGGTAGAAACATATCGCTACCAGTCCTAGTCGGCAGACTCTAAAATAAAAAAAAATAATAAAAAAAAGTTGCATTTTTCAACTTTTTTTTTATTCCAAAATGGCTCATTTCCTACCTCCTGAGCATGTAAGACAAGTAAATAAATTGGAGTGGCCTTAAAGGCATTAAAATGAAGCAAAATGTGACAAGCCTTTTGTTCACTGACTACTCAGGGGTGCTCAACTGCCAGAGTGTGTGACAAAGCCTACATAACGTGCGACAGGCCAACTTCTAATACCACTTTACCCTTATACTGCTGGTGGTTAATTTGGCCAATACAAAATGATGCAAAAAACCTTAAAAACTACTGAAACCCTGCCACATGGGTACTCATCTGAGAGTACCCAGCTAGAGCTATCCAATGAATACCAACATCATAGGGTTTAGATGGTTTTCAAAAATATTTGTGTCCTTGTGCTTTAGATGAAAGTAGCCTTAGCATTAGAAGGGTTGAAGTCGAGACATCCATAGGCGTGTAGATGATTTTACTCTTTAAAAAATACATCTTCATTAAAGTCTCTAAGTAAAAACAGTCTCACATTTCAAGAATATATCATAAAACATTCTTGTTATCCTCGCAGGTCCACATGACAATGACTCTTGTTATCGTTGCCATGACGATGTTGGGTTGGCCTGGTACTTGAGGTAATCTGCCTTGTGGAAGAAAGAGATTTCTGTTTCATTTTCTGAAAAAAAGGAAGAAATATGTGTCGATCAAATAAATTCATGAGGACAACATCCCAAATTGTTTGATAACTCTTTAAATGTCACATGATTTACTACAAGGGGAATGTAATTTCATCCATCACACCTTTGTTTCTATGGTTAAATCATAACTAGGCAGCAGATAACAGAGTACACAGGGAAAACAGCTATGTCACTGGTAACTTCCTCACAAGCCTCAATGGGCAAGACTATTTTAGAGTATTCATGGAAAATGGCCAGCCAAAGTCATGTCACTGGTAACTTCATCACACGCCTCAAAGGGCACTGCTATTATGTTAATATATCTCTCATAAAAGCATCTTTTGGGTAATAATTTTATTATAAACTTATATCAGAAGCCATCTAACAACTAATCTTCAAATACTTTATGATTTTCTTGCTTAATTCCTAGGTTATTGTCAAAAGTACTGATGCTCCAGATGACTTATTTAACCAATTACCACTCAGAGCGGCCAAAACAGGCCTGACGATTTTGGAAATATTTCACTTACAAAAGCATTTTTTGGAAAATATTTCAAGAAGAAATGTTTAGCAGAAGCCACAAAACAGCTCTCATTCAACTATTTTGCAAACGTTCCCTTCATTCTCAAGTTATTTTCAAAAGTATAAAAGTAGTGTGTGAATGGGTTAACCCGTTCACCACTGAAGTACAAACACATAGTCTGACAAGTGACAACTAAATGACCTTTGAGTATATAAACTCATCAAACAAAGCAAGAGTTGAAAAATATTTGAAGTCTGGAATAGTAAAATCCAAAATGATAAGCAATTTCAAGTCAATATATTCTATAAAAATCTTGCTTTATTGCAAGAATGCTTTCAGAACTGATTTTTGTTTTGTAAATGCATGAGTTATCATTTGTCTTCTTTTCAGTTACTACTGTCATTATAATTGAAGGTACCTTTGGAGACCATTTTGTAAAAATCAAAAAGATTCTAACTAAAAAAGTTTTTCAAAAAGCTTTCAAATATTATCAGAATTTGTGTAGGCTTCAAATATAAGTAGTTGACATATTTACACTCAAAACGGCCAAAACAGGCCTGACAAGTTAAGAAGTATCATATTCATTAAAGCATTTTCTGGAAAACATTTGGAAGAGAAATGTTTATGAGAAGCGACACAACAACAACAACAACAACAACTGGATCAAACAGTTTGCAAACTATCGCTTAATTCCAAGTTATTTTCAAAAGTCTTAGAGTAGCAGACGATACTTTCTAAGGCCTAAAAAAATAAAATGTTTGTTTTTTGTAACAGCCCGAAAAAAAATAGGGTAGGTAGGTCGGCAAACTTTTTTGCATTATTTTTATGGTGTTTTATGCATGTTTTACGTTGATTGGGAGTTTGGAGGGCGATAAAAACTTTGGGGTAGGGATTTTTTTGAATAAAAACTTGTTAGGGTACGGTTACAGGAAACAAACAACTTTTTTTAGGCCTAAAGGAACTCTTTCTAAAAGCGAGATATACATACCCACTCCGGCATCTGCCAGTGATGTTCCTGGGTCGATCAAGAGTTCCTCATCACACTCTGTGTTTATTACAGGATCACTGCTCTGGAATAACAGAAAACAAGGGTTTATTTTCCAGTATTTCCGTAACTAAAAACTGACAGTTTCTTGCCTCAGAAGGGTGGATTCTGATATTAGTCTTTCCGAGGGACCTGCAGTGTTACAAGTACTTCACACTTCAGGCTTCGATCTATGCTAATTTTAAAAGTTACTGGCCCCTTAGGAACAGTAATACCTAGAATCTAATGGTCCTTCAATATTTTCCTTTAATATTACCAGGCATCTGATGTGGGGGAAAACTTGTTAACAAGAATGTCCCCAGATGTCTACTGACCCTGTAGGACCAGTTGAGGTATGTTATTACTGGCCTGAAGCCATTTTGAGAATTTTTTACTGGCCTGGGGCCAGCGGTTCACTAGCCCTGCACTTGTTTCTTAGGATCTCAAGTGATTATTACACAATGACCACTGAGTGGTCAGGAGTAACAGACATGGCCAAATTTAATGTGGCAGGACCTGCAGAACTGACCAGTGGAACATACTGTAAATGAAGAGGCCTGAAGTAACTCAAGTGGGTGAAGTACTAGACTGGCAATCTAAGGGTCACCAGTTTCCAGTACTAGTGTAACAATAAGTCACCAGGGGAGGTTTTTTGGGTTACACACATCCATTAGTTAAACAGATATCGCAGGTCTTTTTTATAATCATCACCGTCTCTTTGATTCTAAAAGTTGAAAATTGAGAAATGAGAAAAAAGAGAATGTGGAAAAAAATAAAGGAAATTTTCATCAACACAAAAAACATTCTTGAAATTGGTTCATGCAAATTCAGCTTTTATTTCGAACTATTATATAAAAGTATTGAATTTCCACATGTACCTCTAAAAAATAAAAAAATCTCACCTTCGCTCCAAATGCTTTGTGCTGTATTTTCAACGTATCTGGAATATTGAAGGAAATATATTTAACAGATTCACAATATTCTATTATGACTGCCTAATGATAATGAACTATGTAGATGATTTCTTCATTCATATTTGTATAAAAAATAATAAATTACTCTCATAAACAATGACTTAACCCATCCATGCCTGGAGATCTATTTGACAAGTGTCATCTGGACCTGTCATACATTTGAAAGTTATTTACAAATGAATCATTATTTTGCAAACTATTTGAAGGACTGTTGTAGAAAAGGTTTTAATGAACAACTTTCCTTCAAATATTTTCTAACCATCGATTTTTAAAGCGACATCACCAAAATTGTCACCCAGTTTTGGCTGCAACAGGCATGAATGGGTTAAAGTGTTCAAACTACAAACAAGAAGTGTCATATGGTAGACAGATACAAAAAGTAGATTGTCCTTTTTCAAAACACTTTTGACCAAAGGTCATTTTATCACCATATGTCACCATTTCAGACATAGACAATGCAAGCAACAAACATACTCACCAAAAGCAAACTTTCTGAAAGGGGGTGGCAGTCCTGGTCTGGTATGAATGTCTGAAATGAAATAATGGACATGAATTCAATGAAACCTTTAGCATGATGACATTATCATGAAAATATAATACTCAAACTCTCAAATTGAAAATATCCAAAGGTAATTTGTAAATGAAAGATAGCAAGTATTGTTATGATAATGATTGATATACATGGACTTCGTAATAGCTGGGATTTATAAATACATATTCAAAGTTGGCCATTTTATCATTTTATGTTTCATATATTTTTGAATAAAGCAAAATAGTAAGATACCAACCATAAACATGTATCAACTTATTAAGGAAAAGAGTCTGAAAAGGACACTTAATGAGGCCTTACCATTTTTGATAAAGTCAATCAGTTGATGGCCAGTTTGCTTGAGATCTATGTTTTGATACACAACATGTTTGATATTCCGATGCTCAAATGACCGTATGAGTCTGACTGTGATGGTAGCGCCACCTGTCTCTACCTGACTGGTCATGATTCTCACGTCGTCTTTGCCGAGGAGCGAACTCAGCTAAGAAGGAGAAAATTCACTGAAATGAAAATGGGTATACAGTATATATAATGTATTGCAAGAGAAATGTCTCTGGAAAGGTCTAAAATATACAACACAGTGAAATCTTGCTAACTGATTATTGCCTGGAGTGTGCAAAGAAAGTCCAACTTTTTTGCAATTTGGATAAATCTTTAACCTAGGTAAGATTTGTATAGGTAGGTAAGGATCAGCCACGGTTGCCTTGCGAACATTATATCACTCTAGTTTACATACAGATATTCATAAATATATCTGAGAGAAGTAGACAGGGAGTGGGCGCTTGTCATGAATCATCAAATTTCACTGCCTCTCACTATCTGACCTAGATAGGATAACATCCCCCAGCCAGCCAGTCAGCCAGCAGTGCACAGTTCACGTGACCAATACAACCCCAGGCTACAGCGCGTAACTCGAGGCGCAGATGCCGGAGAGGCTAGCATGCAGTACCTATGGGGTTGCGGATCAAGGGGATGTATTTCTCTGATATATATATATATATATATATATATATATATATATATATATATATATATATATATATATATATATATATATATATATGTATAAATAAATAAATATATATACATATATATATATATATTTATATATATATATATATGTGTGTGTACGTATATGTATGTTTATGTACAAATACTGTCACATTTCCATACATTTAAGCCAGAGAGAGAGAAAAGTTTTTCATTTTCATTTTTTTTGCAATGGTACATGATCAGATCTGTATTATTGGTTAGAATTAGATTTAGTCTACATACAGATTACAGACAATACAGTGACATATCATGTCATATATTCATATTTGGAGATTTATCCTTGTCAATCTTAGCCCATCAAGTCAGAGAAAAATGTACTATAACCTCGCAGTTCGTGTAGTCAGAGACTTTGTCAGAGTCTGAGTATGTCTCCCACTCACAGATGGACTTCCCTCAGTTTTGCTTGGGATTCACACAAGACTAGTGTCAGTCCTCTGAGCAACTACGTACCCACAATAATCCAATCCAAATTAATCCATGACGTGATAATAGACTGGCGCTAGTCTAGGATTCCCTTTAGCCTCGTTTTCAAATTGGCCGCAGTTGTGTTTTTCTCGTTTGCCTCATTTCCGACAGAGGGCGCGAAACTACAAACATTAAGCGCACGTGCGTCTGGTGAGTGCTCCAAAATAAGTTGTTTGTTTTTGAGGTAAATGGATATTGTCATGTGTAGTTTTTAAATGTAAATTGTCCAATAGCATTAGATTAACAATGTTTATACTTTTGTTTGTATGTTTTACCTTAAAGTAAGGTCTTTTTTGATGGTGAATACCGTTGATACTTGGCCTTGTTTATCGACTGGTCCGTCGGTCGATCACTGCCTGGACACTTTTAAGAAAATAAACTTCGATTTCCCTCATTTGTACATGGGCTACCCATTAGGGAAAACTTTCCCTTGTTAAACTATATTTTCTAAAAGGTAATTGTGTCCGCTGCTTCATAGTGAGTGCATATTGTGCCTTTTTAGATCGGCATATCAGTGGGTTACAAAAAAAAAAAAGAAGCTATACTCAGAAACAGGGCTGGGGGTCAAAGGTCAATCCAGGACAAAAGTTCATAAGGTGCAGTCTCACACTGGTGGGATTGAGAGTCCAATGAAAGGGAGGATTATCAAAAGAATTCTTAGGAAATTATGGTCTTTTTCCATGAGGGTCACTAACTAAGTTACCTTACACCATTCATTTATACTTGCTTTTTTGAACTGAACTTTCAAGGTACATGTAACATTACATGTATCTATAGATTTTATTTGATGGTGATCAGACAGTCAGACCTGAAAAAAGGGTTAATTTCCTCTAACCATGCCAAAAAAAAATAACTTGGTTGGGGGCAGGGACTTGGCCAGGACCAAGAATATTGTCCTTCATAGCCAAAAGTCTGCCGTACAGTGGTTCATCATATCCAAGTTCGCCTGTATGTGGACAAATAAAAATTTCTAAGGAGATTTTTCAATTTTGACATTTGAGGGGTAATAACGATAAACCTAATATTTTCCAAACAAACCATCTTGGACATAGCTGAAGTATAAATTGCCCCTTTTGACACACTAGGCTATTAATTGTAGCCGGTAAATCTGGACGGGCAGAAATTTTGAAATCGCTGTTTTGTACAGACTGTTTCGAAAGCCTGGCTAAGACCCTGGTCGGGAGGGGGGGTACCCGGGGTATGATTTTTTCTTTTGAAAAATATTTTCATATACCAGTATGAGCAGTACCTAAGTCCTTGAAGGATATTTGTTTTTATTTTTCAACACTGGAGTATTAAACAGTAAGACACAGAATCACAGATATTCTATTAAATATATTGAGGGACAATTGCATATGTTGAAGCGATGCAGCAATTCATTCCTGATCGCCAGCACAAAACACTGGCAGTGATACATGAAAAAAATTACCATTAAAAATAGGCTAGGTTTGTGTTACAGGAAACAAACACTTTTTTGACGCTAGAATTTTCTGATCCTATTCTCTGAGCACTGGAGAAGGGATGTCTGGGTACTGTAATAACTAATAAGTGTGTCCAATATTACTTTCATGTACACATATTAGTTATTAAATAACGCAGGAACTAGGACTTACTGTCACACTTTATTGCATTTCTTAAAAACGTTTTGGCTAAAGCACATATGTATATCTCCCAGTTCACTGAAAGATTTTGAGTGATAATAGCACTAAAATTGTAAATGTTAAAGTTCAAATTTTGCAAAGAAATTTTGAACCATTGATTTTTACAAGAATGGACTTTTTGAGGTAGTGGTCTATCAGTCATATTCTTTCTGGAGGGGGGGGGGGAGACCAGGGCACACTAATACAAAGGTCACTTATCATCTCTAAGAGAAATGATACACTACACTTACTGGGTAAAACAAAAACACCCTTATGACACCCTCATGTACTCCAACATTTATGATCATATTATCTTGAGGAACAATAGAGGCTACTTCCAGGAGTAGCTTCTTATCAGTATTCACTGTCTCACCTCCTGTGGTTAGCAGCACTTGTCCACAGATGGACAGCAAGCTTGAGCCACAGTATACAGGCATCTCTGGAAGAAAGCTAACTAAAGCCCTTACATCTAACTGACTACAAAAATGTGTATTTATAAGTATGTTACACACTTGAGCAGTTTTACATTTAGATAAGCACAGATGAAAAATATGATTTAGACACTTGAAAAATATATTAAACTTATATTATTTTGAGTAAAAAGTTAGAATTAACTTTATTAGTTATATCACATAATCATCTAGAATATTTACTAATATTGATTCACTTATCCTTGCGAAGTTACCTTAAAAAAATCACTATTTCTAGGTTTCTAGACAGCTTGGGTGAGTTATGTGAGAGTTATATTGGCCCCTTACCAAGTACCACCCTTAGCTTTTTGCAAGAATCTTACACTAAGCTGGACTAAGTGTGCTTTGTTTTACTGGCCATAAGTGCTAAGAGTGGCCTTAATTTAGTTGGGGTAATTTTTAATTGTAATATAAAAAATGAATAGTAATTTGCCATTGTTCAATGTATTAATAGCAAGTAACCAATTACTTAGAGGCCAAACTATTACTGTAATAGGTAATAGTAATTGACTAGTCTTAAAATTAATTGTAATTTTATATTACTGTCAATTACATCTGTCAAGTAATCAATTACTTGGAGGCTAAACTATTACTGTAATGTAATAGTAATTGACTAGTCTTAAAATTAATTGTAATTTTATATTACTGTCAATTGCATCTGTCAAGTTATCACAATGCAATGCATATGTACACATTTTTCACATTGATGCTAATTGCTTTACTGTCACACATCATGAAGATTATCTGCACTACACAGATCTATGTCACTTGTGTTCTAGATAATACAAGTGGCCAGGAACCATGTATATGGAAACATTGCTTTTCTTAATTGAGGGTGCAGCTGACAGGATGCAAATCTATTGTGTAGTTCAACTGTAAGAGATATGCCAAACTTGATTGAAATCCAATCAGCTTGAAAACAGATACACCCTGTTAAAAACTAGCCCATGACTCTCAGAAGATCAGTATATGCAGGAGATGTACAGCTGTGCACTGGCTTAAGGTGAGTTCAGTAATAAAGACAGCTCATTGACAGCTTGTAGGGGTTTGTAACAACCTAACAACCAGTAAACTATATATTTTCTGGAAGAAGACCTCTTAATTTGCTACCTCCAGGATTTTTAAAATGCACGTCCAAAACAGCAATTCCAAATTTTCTGCCCGTCCAGATTTAGCTACCCAGTTACTTCAAATCCCTATAACAAATACATTCAATTTACCCTTTTGTGTCAAAAAGGACAATTTACACTTCAGCCATGTCATAGCAGATGGTTTGTTCAGAAAATATTTGGTTATTACCCCAAACAGGTCATCCTTAAAATATGTGCCTGTCCAAGAAGTAGGTTTTCAGAAACTGCCTGTCCGAAAGACAGGCCGGACAGGGTTCTGGCTATGTCCCTGGATAACTCTCAATGTTACTTTGATTTTATCTTTAACTAAATTTTAGAGTTTGATTGAAAAAAGTGTAAAGTTATTTTATTTCAATTAAATCACTTTCAGCCTGCAGCAGAGTGTCGGAACGCCCATTTAACTTGGATGGATTACATGTTCATATATATGTACCTAGAATAAGGTGACTGGGATTTATATCATTTGTAGAACACAACAAAAAATATTTGACCTGAATTTATCTTTTATTGCTTCCAGATTTTAGTATCTAGACTATATATAGCGCGAACATGATGGGAGTAGACGAACTTACAGGATACTTGATGCTTTTTGTTGGCGAGACTAAGAAGTTGATGAAGCTACGCCAGAATGAAAAAGCCTTGGAGCTCGCACGTAGGAGTGCCGACATGATGCACGGTAGGTTGTCTATTTTTTAATCATTACTCCAGACCATGGTCTTAGCCAGCAGGGCGTCTGGGTATATTTTTGGACACCCAAACCCTAAAAAAGCACCCCTCAAGACATCCTAATCTTTTTATACGGAATTTCTTAAAATGTCAATCTCAAGCATTTAAAGTGAATTAGTTCATCTCCATGTAATTCCCATGATATTGTATAAGGATATCATGCCTTATTTTGGTAAATTTATACATGTTTATGGTTGAAATATGAGTATATTGGGGTCCCCCTTAGAAATTTGGACGCCCGAAAATGTTACAATTGCCAATTTTAGGCACCCTGTTTCTAAATCCTGGCTAAGACCCTGGTTGTCTATTTTTGTATCATTACTCCAGACATTTACCCTTCCAATGCTGAGGCTACTTTTGTCCGAAGCACAAGGATACAATAATTTTTGATAACCATCCAAACCCTGTCATGTTGGTATTCATTAGGCATAGAAAAAAATGTTTGTTTCCAGTACCGGTCCGAAAAAAAATAGGGTAGGTAGGTCGGATTTTTTTTTTGATTATTTTTTTTGTTCAAAAATGTGTGTTTTATGCATGTTTTTTGATGATTAGGAATCGGGAGTGCTGAAAAAACTTTAGGGTAGCGATTTTTTGGGGGATGTCTTCATTGTTATAGTGTGAACTCTTGTCTTTGTATTCCAGAAGCTCAAGCTGAATTTCCATATTGGCGATACAAAGAGGACCTGTGGCCAATTTTTGCGGAGGTTCACTTTCTGCGCGGGACGCTCATTTTCCAGCATAGCAATAATCTGAGTGGTCCCCTTGAGGAGGTCACCAATCTAGCCATCTGTGACTTCACAATGGCCTTATTCTACAGGTGGGTAAAATAAAAGAGATTCTGTTTTGTGAAGTGTATTTTTTTCTCAACTTCTCTTAGAGATGCACTCACCACTCACAAACTCGAGGGGCTCGAGTACTGAAGCCAGAAAAGAGCTGGAGTGGTCAACTTTTCTATGTAGGGAAGTACATAAATCTAACTCAGTACACCCAACACACACATTATCACTGCTTATCACTGTCAAATCTTGTTTACAATCCCCAATTTATCACCAGCCTAGTGCGCCATGTTAACCCATTAATGCTCACAGCGGCCAAAACCAGCCTTACATTTTTGATGATATTTTGCAGCCAAAAGCGAAGTCAAGACAATGTTTGGTGGAGAACTATCAATCAGAACATTACCTACGACTCTCCTTCAAATATTTTGTAAAACCAATCTCAATTGCAAAGTTATGATCAAAAGTATCATAGGTTCAGACGACACTCTCTGGAGGAACTCTTATATGTATGAATGGGTTAAGGTATGCTAACAAGCGTTGTATGTTTTCCAGGAAGCATGCATATCCACAGGCGCTGCTTATCCGAAGCTTGGCTCACCAGCGGCTCGGCAGCCACGCGCGCCGTGTGCGGGACATTTTGCACCTTGTGACCCTGAAAACCAGCAAACACGAGGAAAGACTTGCCACAATGAGTGGGAAGAGGATCCTTAAGTACGAATTTGGCAACAGTGTGCTTCAAGGTGATCACAGCATTTTTCTGTCATCATCGGCTTAATGTTCATTAACCAGAAGTTAATCAGTTAATATAGCATTGATAAGTTAATATAGCATAAGCAGGAACTAGTTAAGTTAATATACACAGCATGCAGTACTGATCAGGGCTCGAAATTAGGGGGTGCCAGGAGCCCATGTCTCCCTTGAATTCTCCTGCGGCTCCCTCAAGTTTCTGCTGGGAGCCCAAAGATGTACTGTTTTTTATTAAGAACACCTTTAGGTAGCTTGTGGAGATGCAGTTGTGCTCCCTGGATAAAATCTTAATTTCGAGCCCTGCTGATTATTGATGTTGCAAGATAAAGCTCATCACCATGTCTGGTAGAGATCTTATTTACAATTCAATTACGGGAGATCTCATTTGTAAATCAATTGATAGATTTAATTGTGTATCAGAGCTTAAGCCGGAAAACCCTCTACCTTGTGACACAAATATCATCCTCAAACATTTTCTTTCAAACTTTTCTCTTATACAAAAGAAAATCATAGTTATGGTACTCGAAATGCAACCTCCTCATTGTTAGCTCTTCCAAAATGTAATAAATCAATTGGCCAAAAATGCATTTCATACTCAGGGCCTAAAGTTTGGAATAGCTTTAAAACTGAAGCAAACAGATGTGCACCATCTCTACCTTCCTTTAAGTCTCGATACCTAAAAGCAATGTACTGTACTACTTTGCAATCCTGGGGCCCTCAGGCTACTTAACATGCCAGAGGGCCTCAGGGAAGATCCTTACAATTGGATTGAGTTACCCTCTTTAAATAAAGATTATTATTATTATTATTATTACTATTATTATTATTATATTATTACTATTATTATTATTATTATTATTATTGTTATCATTACTATTATTATTATTATTATTATTGTTATCATTACTATTATTATTATTATTATTATTATCATCATTATTATTATTATTATTATTATTATTATAATGCTTTTGCCTTTATTTCTTTCCCAGGAGCGTGGCGAAAGTGTGCGGTCAGCGGCGATATTCCGGGAGGACGAGCCTTCTGCGCTCACACTCAGGTCGGCCATATGCTCTACATATACGGGGGCACGTATGCCAATAGTTGCGGCAAACTCGGCACAGCCAAAAACAGCGTACAGTTCTACAACGACCTCTATGCATTCAACCTTGAGACATTCAACTGGAGAAAACTCAAGGCTTCAGGTGATTATCAATCTCTAGATAGTTGTAGGTTCATTGTCCTTCAAAGATTTTCCAATAAAATGCACTGATCCCAATGATATTATCAAACCATTCATGCCTGGAGATCTATTTCAGGAGTGTCCTCTGGACCTGTTAAACTTCTGACTATCTCCTCAATGAAGCATTTATTCACAAACATTTTGAATGAGTTGTGTAGTTAGAGTTTCATTGAACAACTCTCCTTGAAATAGTTATAGTCATTGCTTTTGTTTTAGAGATATCACCTAAATAAGTGGGCTGTTTTGGCTGCCACAGGCATCAATGGGTCAACCCTTTGATGTCCAGACTTTCTGCATGAAAGTGTCATGTATATTTATGAAACTTGTTTCCAAGGTGAAAACCAGGACTGCATGATAAATAAAGTATCACCTGGGTCTATGATAAAACTGATATTAACTAAGGAATAAACCATACCCTTGCAAAGTACTGTAGAACACACAATTTACGCGTCTGTTTATATATAGCGTACATAGCGTGTGGTTCCACTTCGCTAAATATAAAAACGCTGTACTTTTTTATTTGTACTTTCTGTACGTTAGCGGCGGCTACTGTCGCTAACATAAAGATACACAATGATGCCAAAACTCCCCAATTCGCTATATTTGGGACACGCGTCATATATGTGTTCTACAGTATTTGAAGGAGGCTCATTGGTTGTGTGTAAGATAAAACTGATATTAACTAAGAAATAAACCATACCCTTGCAAAGTATTTGAAGGAGGCTCATTGGTTGTGTTTATATCTACATTTGCCTGTCAGATATTTGTGTTTGAACCCTTTTTAACCCTTATGCTGCTGTTGGCTCATTTGGTCAATACAAACTGATACATAAAACCCTGAAAAATGACTGAAACCTTTGTGCATGGGTACTCATCTGAGAGCTCTAAGTGAGAGCTATCCAATGAATACCAATATGACATAGTTCAGATGGTTATCAAAAATCTTTTTGTTTTTATGCTTTTGACAGAAGTAGCCTCAGTGTTGGAAGTTTTAGAGACATATCACCAGAAATCTTTACTATGTTGATTACAGTTGATAGTGTGATTTTTCACCCCCAGGTCCGATGCCAGAGGCTTGCACCAAGGCTGTCATGTGGTACTACCAGGGCTGTCTCTACATCCACGGAGGGATGACCTATGACCCCGCGGGCGGTCAGTCTGTGGTCACTCTTGGGAAGACACTGTGGCGGTAAGTACATACAAACATTTGGGATTTCGTTTTTTTTGTCACTTTCTCATATTGCAGCTAAGTCGTGACTATCCAGTTGTATCTCGTGGAGAAATTGGAGTATACAGCGAAAACCACCGCCTAGCTCCCAGTCACTGGCAACTTTCTCACATTGTCTGGACAAGATTCAAAACCAGGCAGTGGCAAACATTAGGAAAAAAGTATTATAAAATTCTAACCAAGCAGAAATTAGATGAATTGTGGTACCCTTTCCTCTATATTCTACTCAACTGTGAAATGATGGTCACCGATTATAATAGTAGATAGATGCTCTGGTTGAAAACACTGCATATTTATTCAAGGATCTTACCCCTCATTATATCCATATACCAGCCTCTTTATTACTGCTCTCTCTTGAGCACTGGTGGCAGGGTCTTAGCCGATATTTGGAAACAGGGTGTCCAAATAGAGGTTTCATAGACTTTTGCGTGTCCAAAGTGTGGTACAAAATACATACTACTAATAAGATAGACCCTATACCTTTACAGATTTTGCTTTTTTAGGCCATATACTGCTTTGTGTGTCTTATAAAAGTGACACTACCGCTTCTACATCTTCTATCTTCTAAGAAAAGTCATCTTCAGCAAATTCTGACATTAACTTTTGCGTGTCCAAACTGTCAAAAAACAGTGTTCTGAGTGTCCAAATGACACGCTGGACGCATTGCGGCTAAGCCCCTGACTGGTGGCACCGCTGGTGCTCCAGTGATGCCACAAACCAGCAAGAGGCTGGGGAAGATGGATGCTCTGTACGACTGTCTTAGGCCTGTTACTTGCTCACTTCTGTAAGCCATAACTGAGGAGTGCTGGAGAGGACAGGTTCGGAGAGGTCTTACTTAACACATTAATGCTTAAGAGCTACTTTTGAAAAGTTGTCGTCTGTGTCTTTGATACTTTTGACAATAACTTAGAAATTAAGAATGCTTTTAAAAAATATTTGGAGGAGACTTGTTGGAAATGATCGGATGGACATTTCCCCTTCAAATATTTTCCCAAATATGCTTCTAGATAAAAGATTTCACCCAAATCATCAGGCAGTTTTGGCTGCTATGAGTATTAATGGGTTAAAAGGTGACATACATGTATAAGCTCATTTTAAACCTGAATTATTTAATTATCTTCTCTATTTTTGTAGGTATGATTTGACAAACCAGCTCTGGAGTAAGGTGGTGACTAAGAACAGCGTGAGTTGTTGCGGTCACAACGGCTTTGTGGTGGGGGACGAGTTCTACATGGCAGGTGGCGCCACTGGTAGCCTGGAGGAGAGGAAGAGGAAGTGCTGGTCACCGTGCCACGTCCACCAGCTGGACCTCCAGCAACTCAAGTGGACAAAGGTGAGTCAGGGCTCGACATTGGTGCTTGCCCCATTGCCCCGGGCAAGTAGAATTTGTAAATTATAGCTGTGGGGCAAGTGAAAACTGCATCTTGCTTGCCCCACTGGGAAAGTACGCTTTGTATATTTCAGGTTTACTTTTGACAATGTGTGCAAGTTTTGTGGTCTGCCATCCAAGCTTGTCCTAGAAAATATGCTTTCACATGCCAGAACCATGTTCTACTTGGTTTTAAATGAAATATTATAAAACATACAATTTTTCAAGGGCAAGTGAAAGTTGAAGTAGGGCAAGTGAAAATTGAATATGTCACAGCAAGAGTTAACGTCGTGTCCTGTGAGTCTTGTCTCAATGCAAGTGGCGGTTGCAATTCCACCTGGGACCATGTAAGGAAGTTGCCAGTGACTTGATGACAGTGGATTGATGGAAATTTCACCCCATACCTAGGTTTCTTCTTATGCAGGGTCTTAGCCAGCGGGGTATCAATTTCTAGAAATATCAAGGATATCATGCCTTATCTCATTTAGTAGATTCTTGTTAATGGTTATTTTCTTTATATACTGATGTTTCTAGTGATAATCTAATGATTGATTATAATCGAAGCTCAGAACTATAGGGTTTCAATTTCGATTAAGCAATCCCAAAATTTTGCATAGCCTGCTGGTACAATAAGTGCTAACATTTATGCTATTGTTATTGCCTTTGTTCCAGTTCGCTGGCAAGCCGTGTCCAGAAATGTGCCATATCCCCGATACGCGTCACCAATTCGCCTGCTGGTTCAACAGGGAGCGTTATCAGCTATACATGTTCGGGGGCCAGGTGTCCCAGAGATCAGAATGCCGTGCTGGTAAATACTATCCTTAATCCTGCGGAGGACTTTGATATTTGTTTATTTTAAAAGGTGCCCTTTGGGATATCTTACAATAAAGGAGGAAAATCCTTTTGAATTTAGGGTGTTGTGTAGATCATTAGAATTATCATTTCTTGGCAAATTTGAACAAAAACATTATTTTTTTAAATCAATGGAAAAGTAACACTGTGAACTGAAATATTTCATTGAATTCGCTGTGTAGTTTCCAAAATCTACCTTGATTGCCCACCTGGAATGTAATAGGCAATTACTGTTCATCTACCCAAAAGTCAGTTTCAGTTGTAGGTTGCCCATAAGCATTTCATCTGAGCTGGGCTCAGGCCAGAGGATGAATATCTATATCTACCAGGGTTGGCAATTTACGCCAAAGGACGGTTTTTACCTTGCCAGATACCAGTTTCTGGCGTCCTGCCAGAAATGGGTTTCTGGCACTTAATTCGCCAGAAACAGAATGACATAAAACACAAATCACAAAAAAAAATTCTTTCCCCATCAAAATAGTCAAAATACAGCTAGGAAATGCATAGTAGCTTAATCCACTCACCTGAGAAAGTAACTTTTAGCTAGTCTTCTGCTACGTTGACTTTGATGAGATTTTCTTGCAATTTGATAGGTCCTACTCCAGAGGACAGCACTAGTCACTTTGACCTGGTTCACCTCATGTGGCACCAAGACAGACACTGCGTTCACGACCACTCAGCCGGGATCAGACCCTTCCCTGTGAGAGAACTGGCCTCAACCACTAATCAACAAAGGTAGGTGGAATATCATCTACTCTGTAAACTAGCGATACTTACTTAACTTACTTACATGATCTTAGCCAGCAGGGCGCCTGGCTGCCTTTTTGGACACCCAAATACTTAAAAAGAACCCCTCACGACACTACGACCGTCATTGATATAACAAGTATCGATCGATGGAAATAATTTTTCCAATTAATCGAAAAAAATATTATGTCAATTATTATGTCAATTAATCAAAACACATTTTTTGAGCCTTTTACGCCATTATTTGCTATTTTTAGCCAATGCTAATAAGAATTTTGAAGAGGAACTCAAGTATTCAATCAAAAAGTGTTGAGAAAACCTTCATTGTGTTTGCATTGTGAGAATCTTAGGATCCTAGCCACAAAAAAAGTGTGGAACATGTGAAAATATTCTATCAGTGCAGGTCTTCAAAATCGAATCGAAATAATCGGAATGGAAAAATAATATGTCAATTATCGAATCGAAAAAAAATGGATGTCAATGACAGTCCTACACGACACCCAAATTTCTTTGCGTGGAATTCCTAAAAAATCTCAATCTCAAGCTTATGATTGAATTTTCTCATCTCCTTATAATTCCCATGACATTGGTTAATGATATCATGCCTAATTTTGACAAATTCATACATGTTTATGGTTGAAATATCAGTATATTGTGATCACCCTTAAAAATTTAGACGCCCAAAAAGTTTACAACTGCCAATTTTAGGCACCCAGTTTCTAAGACACCGCTTATTGATTGTCCCGTATTGGATTGTCCTTTCAGTCTTGACAGCCACAAGGAGCCTGAGGGTGAAGAATTCAAGGCCTTTGTGTTTGGAGGATGCACAGACTTGCAGGTAAGGAGTCATCTGTGGCATATTTGTAAAACTTACAATGCTGAGGCTACTTTTGTCCAAAGCACAAGAACGCAAAGGTTTTTGAGAACCATCTAAACCCTGTCATGTTGGTATTCATTGGATACCTCTCGCTGAGTACTCTCACATGAATATCCATGTGCCAGGGTTTCAGTCATTTTTAAGTTTTTATGCATCATTTTGTATTGGTCAAGTTATAGCCACCAGCAGCTTAAGGGTTAACATTTATCCTGTTCTGAGTGGTCTAATGCTTTGCCACTGACAGCTTGCTGTTTTATCATGCCCGGATTCGAATCCTGGCCGGTATCCTGAATCTGTGAAAAAGTTGCGAGTGACTTTGGGTAAAGTAGTGGACGTGGTTATCCCGCTTGCTGTTTCTCAGTGCTAATCGGGTTCAAATCCAGGCCGGGGTCTGTTTGTTCTCACCAACTACTCTCTGTTTCTCAATCCTACCTGGGTTCAAATCCTGGCCAGGGAATCCTGTGAGATAGTTGCCAGTGACTTTGAAATAAGCAATGGTTTTCTATTCTATTCCCAATATAGGGTTCCGCATTTAAGTTGCTTTTTATCTCTCAGTGATAAAGTAGTTAAACCCTTCTTGTTTCACTTGTTAGTTTAGGACGGAAAAAGTGTCCATCAAAAGAATTCTATTCCAGATATATTGAAGTCCCACTTAGAAGCGTCTTATTTCTGTGGTTAACTACTAATTAAGGTAATACCTTTTATTTCAGGCGGACTTCAGAGTGGACTCAAAGGGTATACCTACCAGGTTATTAAAGATGTACAACAATGATCTCCACATGTACAGTAACGGAAAATGGTGAGTAGCATAAATAATCTTAATCTTAAAATCTTAACTGTGAGCTTCTCTTGAAGCTCACAGCTGCCAAAAGCAACCTGGCAATGATCTCAAGATGTACAGGAATGGAAAGTTATGAGTAGCTTGAATAATCTTTAATCCATTAAAGCTCACGGCCCCCAAAGGCAACCTGACTATCTTAGTGTTATTGCATAGTCTTAGCCAGCAGGGCGTCTTGGGTGTCATTTAGACACCCGAAAATCACCCCTCAGGACACCCAAAATTATTTGTGAGTAGTTTATTAAAGTGTCAGCTGTGGTAAAATAAGAAAAAATAAATTAACGTACTAGATTAGATTTAATCTAATTTCTTGTGTTCCTTTCAGGTTTTATGTAGAGAACACGGGTGAAGTACCACGTAAGCGAGCGGGGGCGTGTATGGCGTACTGGAAGGGCAACGTCTATGTGTTGCTAGGCTACACGACTCTATCCCGCGACGAGCTGACATCTGGTCAGACGGCGGACTACTTCAACACAGCATTCATGTGCTCAGTCACAGACAGGCCTTTCAAAGATAAAGTGTGAGTTTTATCTGCGATTTTGAAGGTCCCTTGTAAAATCAAATCTACACCAAAAACTTCCTGTCACACCTCATAGTATTCTTTAGCCTAGTAGGCACTGATGATATCTAGCTCGTAGTGCCTGGAAAAACACTCAAAAATTAGTACTACTTTTAATTTCACACATTTCACGCTAGGTCATGATAACGCGAATATTACTGGGGCTGATATACTTTCAAAGTAGCATACCAATGCCCCATCTAGGGGTGATGCCTTGGATACGTGTGATTTAAGATAGCAGTTGCGTGAATGAAAATGTGCGTGGTAATAAAATTTACAGAACTATTCACAAATTTCAGAAATTTGATTATTATCACCTTTTCTGCCATATTTAGGTGAAATTGTGACTAACCAGTTGTAAGGGGTGTGAGAAAGTTGCCAGTGACTTGGGGTTAAACAGTTGTTTTCACTGGGCGGTTTCCTCCACTACTTATAACTGGCTAATCACAAATTAGCAACACAATGAATGGGCTTAATGTGACGAAAAAGGAAATTCCAAAAATAATTTGGAGAAAACCAGAGTACCTGGCGGATTCGACTGCCTTAACCCAAGTCAGTGGCAACCCTCTCACATACCTAGAGTCATTCCATTGGGTTGGTCTAATTCTTTTTGATGCCTACTCAGAACTGTCAGTAGGACATCTGGTATATTGTATTGATTATAGGAATTAATGTCTGAAAGGCCACAAGGTTCATAAGAGACACACCCATCAATGAAGACCATTGCAAAATTATACTTCAAAGTCATGAGTATCATTACCCATAGAAATCTTCCTCATTTTGTTTGTTTTTTGGAAAGCCCTTATGAAATATTAGCAATGCGTGATAGTTTAAGGCATAGTCTTAGCCAGCAGGGCGTCTGGGTGTCATTTGGACACCCAAACCATCAATAATCATCCTTCAGGGCACCAAAATATTGCTGTGGGTAACTTTTATAAATGTCAATTTTATGTATGTAATTGTTCTTTTTAACCTTAATATAATTCCCATGATATTGCATCAGGATATTATTTATGTCTTTCTTTCAATAAATAGATACATGTTTGTGTTTCGAATCTGACTATATTGTGGTCTCTCTTAAAAACTGGACACCCAAAAATTCTAGAATTGCCACTTTTGAGCACCCTGTTTCTAAATCCTGACTAATATCCTGGTCTGTTGCTACTTGTATCATGAATCTCGATAAACTTTTCCTCTCTTTTCCCACAGATGTGCCTACTCGAAGTGCAATGTGACCACCTACCGCAAAGCGCTCCAGAAATGTGGCCGCTGCATGAAGTTCTACTACTGCAGCCGAGAGTGCCAGAAGTCTGACTGGGAGGAACATAAAGCAGCATGCGTTCCCAAGACTGAAAAGAAAAGGCCACAACCAGGGAAGAAAAAGGCGTCGAAGTGATTCTGAATGTATGAATGGTGTTTGTGTGGGGGTATGTGATGAGTGATTGACCTATTTTACTTTTTCATTTTCTGTTTTTATTTGTGTGCCATTTCTTCAACAAAGTGGCCAAATTTACTTCCAAAGTAAAGAAACTTGTGTGCCGATTGTTCTAAGTGGCCAAATTCACTACAATAGAAAAGACTTTTGTATGGCAGTTACTCAAAGTGGCCAAATTCACTACAATAGAAAAGAAATTTGTGTGGCAGTTACTCAAAGTGGCCAAATTCACTACAATAGAAAAGAAATTTGTGTGGCAGTTACTCAAAGTGGCCAAATTCACTACAATAGAAAAGAAATGTGTGTGGCAGTTACTCAAAGTGGCCAAATTCACTACAAGAGAAAAGAAATTTGTGTGGCAGTTACTCAAAGTGGCCAAATTCACTACAAGAGAAAAGAAACTTGTGTGCCACTTGTTCAAAGCGGTCAAATTCACTACAAGAGAAAAGAAGCTTGTGTGCCACTTGTTCAAAGCGGTCAAGTTCACTACAAGAGTAAAATCACTTTTTGTGCCAATTGTTCGATGTGGCCAAATTTCTACTATTTCAATCTTTGCAGTATACAACCCTAGTTTCTGTCTCCTTAACAAGTTCCACACTTTTTGCTAGCTAAACCTTAAAGTCAACGTGAAGACAACTTGTGATCACTTTTTCCAATATTCCTACATTTTCCAATTTCTCCTCTGCAGGCTTATGGTGATTTGAGTGTTTTGTTCACATTTACAGGCTTATAAAGCACATTTGCTTAACATTCCCTTAAATGGGACATAGGGCAGTGATTAACCATTAGTCTCATTGATAAGTCAACCAGTGTATTTCAAACATTGAGAAGCTACTAGAGTTTTTGTCTGAAATTCTACATGATCTGACCAATAATTTGTTGGGCCATAAATGTAAGTGTGAATCCCATTTTCATTGTTTTAGTACAGGATTTCTGATGTAGGAATGTCTTCCTTGTTTCATTTTCGATAGCTTAGCCATAGAATAGTGTGATTTTATTTTGTGTTGTTTTTAACTTATGAAGAAAAAGAAAGATTAGCCAATAATCGCCACAGAGTCTTCCAGACATCAATGGGTTAAATAGTTAGATGTTGGATTCTATGTTTGGCAGTTGTCCTCTATATAGTACAGGTGAACTTGGATATGACGGACCACTGTATGACAGACTTTTGCCTATGACGGACGATATTCTTGGTCCCAGTCCCATGAATATCAAATATGTGCCATATGTATATGACAGATTTTGCATATGACGGACCAATTTTCCTGGACCCATCGAGTCTGTCATATCCAAGTTCGCCTGTATTTCAATATGCTGCTATACATTGCTGAATTAAACAATGACTCTTCTGGCAGTGAATAACATGTAGTCCTCCTAAACATATGACAACTTAAAAGGTATCACTTGGATTGGTACAAGAAATACCGTTAATACATATCAACACTTATATAAGCCTTATTTTGTAATTAAGAGTAAAACATGTTATCCATAACATTGTAGTAGATATATCTCAAATTTGTTGATTAAGCCAAAGACTAAATGTTTTCAAACTCTTTGTAAGAAGTTGGCCTATCTTCCTTATTTGTTTTATTTAAAACTGGTAGAACACATCTTGTTGTCCTGTGATACTAGTATCTCACTCACTCAATTGAGTCTCAGACGCACCGGGTAGTGGTAGTACTAGTAGTAGTAGTAGTAGTGGTTGTAGCAGCAGTAGTAGTAGAAGTTACTGTGCGCTTTTTCTAGTTTTTTCATATCAAATACTGTGTACTGTTTTAGCTTGACCATAAAATTGCCAAGTCCAAGCTACATTTCGTTCCAAATGCTGTGTTATGCTGAGTTTCACTCAATCAAATTTCAGGGATGCATTGAGTAGATGTTGCTTTGCTTTTTCCAGTTTCCAGTTGAATATTCTAAGTAACATTTTAAGTCAAATATTGTGCTGTTTCAAGTTTCCCTTTGTATTTCTAGGTAACATTTTACATCAAATAACATGTACTGTTTTAAGTTTACCATTGAATTGCCAAGTCCGAGTGACCTTTTGTATCAAATGGTGTGTAATGTTTATAGGAATCTCAAATTCCAAGCTCTTTTTTTGTATCAAAAACTATGTGTTGTTTTAGGTTTCCAATTGAATTGGCCAGTCGAAGCTACTTTTTGTGTTGAGTACTGTGTATCGGTTTAATTTTCCATTTGGATTACATTTTGTATTAAGTGTGTATTGGTTTAAGTTTTCAATTGAATTGCCAAGCTATATTTTGTTTGGCTTTTTGTATCAACAACTGTGTGTTGTTTTAACCCTTCCAATGCTGAGGCTACATTTGTCCAATGCAAAACAAGGCAAATATTTTGGAAAACCATCTAAACCCTGTCATGTTGGTACTCATTGGAAAGCTCTCACCGAGTACTCTCAAATGAGTACCCATTTGCCAGGGTTTCAGTCATTTTCCAGGATTTTTGCATTACTTTGTATAGGCCAAATTACCCACTAGCAGCAGAGGGGTTAAGTTTGCAATTGAATTGCCGCCAAGTCCTAGCTACATTTGGTATCAAATAGTGTGTATTTGTTTTAGATTGCAATTGAATTGCCAAGTCCCAAGCTGTATTTTGTATGAGATTTTTGTATTGGTTTCAGTCTCCAATTGAATCTCAAAGTCTAAGCTACATTTTATACCAAATATTGTATATTGGTTTAAGTTTCCAATTGAATCTTCAAGTCTGAACTACCTTTATATCAACTGCTGTTTACTGTTTCGTTATTCAAACTTAAATTCCATGTTACATTTTATTTTTAATGACCATCAGTTTCTTCCAATGATATTGACCCTTTAATACTCACAGTGGCCAAGTCTGATCATCTGACAATTCCGGTGAAACCCTGCAGGCGAAACTGTAATTTGGAACTTATTTGATGAAGAAATGTTAATCTGCACATCTGCAACAATTATCTTTCAAATACTTTGTAAAATCATTCTCAATTGTAAAGTTTATGTCAAAAGGATCTTAGATCCAGAGGAACGTTTCTAGAGGAGCTTGATATCAGGGCCAAGATCACACTGGTACCCTTGTCAGATTTGTTATCTAGTGTAGTTTACAAGGAGAGAATTTGATCTCATGTGTATCCAAGATTCAACTGCCATTTCAAAGTTTCAGACGCTTTATGTTAGAATGGTATGATATTCTGAAAGACGTTGAATGTAGGTATAGTATTTTTTTTTTCAGAGATGTGAATGAGAGATAGTTGATAGTTCTTTTAATATGTTTTCATTTTGGCTTGCATGTTTGAAACACCATGGTGAGATAAGGACTTCTCTCGAGATTCTATGTATGAAGATAAATATATTTTCTTTAAAAAGTATGATTTGATCACTGAAAGCGGTGCTAATTTTGACAGAACGTCCACCTGCTGTTATGTGGCAGGACTTGCAGCATTAAAGAGAATCTGTCCCAATGATAAGATGGTTTCACAAGTATAGCAATGATACATACTTCTAGTCATATGATGAAAGATTTTGCTCAGATCATTCCATTGTATTTTGAATAAATGATATTTCCTTAGCTTGTTGTTTTGTTTTACTCTTTCAAGAGGGAAGTATTTAAAATGTGTCTTCATGTGGATCTGAAGTCAGGTGAGACCATTGTTGTTATGTGTCTTACAGACCCTACCAATTGCAATAATAATATTATATTTCTTCTCTAAACCTCCAGCTGGATAAGAAAGTGGAATTAAATGGAACTCATATCTGCCCTAGAATAAATTCGAAACCAAGTCTGTGTATAGTGTATGAGATAAACGTTAACCGATTTTTAGAATGCAGTATTTCGGAAGGAGGGATATCACTTTTTTTTTTAGTTTGTTCAAAAAGTAGAAATACAATTTTTTTCTCATTTTTAACAAATATTTTGAAAAGAGATGGCAAAATCTCAAAGGAATAAACATTTTTAATATGATACTCTTTCCACATTTGTGCCATTTGAAGACCCTCTGTCCTTAAGTATAGGAAAGAGCTCTGTTTGAAATCATGCATGTTTTACAGTTTGTTACCCAAGGCATCTCAGCCCTTTAAAGAAGTTAATACTTCGCATATAATAGTAGGCTGGATTGTCAAATAAAAGCAGGGTAAAGGAAAAGTTGAGTCGAAGAAATCAGCCCCACAAGCTACCTTTGAAGGGCCACTAAACTCTGAAATACACGCCAGCTTACATGAAAGAAAAAACTTTAAAAATCATCAATACAAAGACCCAGCATAATTAGGCTCCATTGGGCAGAATAAGTGTCTATTCCAGTAGCACCTTTCCTCCCTGTGGGCAGCCATATTAGGAGAGCGGCCAAGTGCGAAAAAGGGCTCTATTTAAGATTTATTTTGGGCGGGTCTCACACACACCTCCAACATACATCATTTGAAAGCTTATACTCTCTAGTTTAATATTCTGCCTGTTGGAGTTGTCAAAAGTGGTGCAGATTCTGAGAAAATACGTTTATGTAACATAATGTCTGGAAAAAGCTGAAAGGTATGAAATTACGATTTTTTTTTGAAGGGGCTAAAGAGGATAGTATGTTCACTCAACTTTGTGTACTACAACAAGCCTCATGCTCACAATTCAAATAAAACATTTGAAGCCATACTACTAAATTTTTCTGGTGAAAATTCCAATTTTATTACAAATTTAGGGTACGATTCACCTTTTTCTCAAATGCCATCACATAGATCAACCTTTCAGCTAGTACAATACCAGACTTAGCTACATAGCACACATATATATAATCCTACATCTTTTTTCAATCATTTAGGAACCAAACTGAGTTACAAGGCTGATTTATTCAAACGTTTTGGCAATTCCTATGCCTATAAAACTGAAAAAGATGATAATAGAAAAATGTGTGAAAATGATATTTAATCTTTCAAATACCGGTATTCCAAAAAGTATCTGAATAACATCCAAACTGAAGCATACCCTGTACAGATATCTTATATTGGATATTGGCTGTCAGATCTTTAGATTTGGTTGCCCAGTCACCCAGGACAACTAAATTATTTGTGAAAATAGTCAACAATTTAGCAAAGGCGATGGGTTCGGGGATCTGGATATTGATATTGTAGGTGTAGGTGTAGGGCATTTGCAGAGCAAGTTGGTGTATAAAGTAATATGAAACTTATGTATGAGAGGTCTACCTTAAGATTTTTAGGAAGGGCAAATTTTTGTCCTGGATTTTAGAAAGTAGAAGCAGATTAATTCCGGTGCGAGCACCGCAACGGCGACAGTATGCAACAGCATGCCGTCCATGATAGGGGGTCTGGGGGCTTGCTCCCCCAGGAAATTTTGAAAATTAGGTGCTCTGAGGTGCATTTTTGGACACTTTCAAGTGAAATAAAACAAAAAAAAGTTGTAAAAAAGCTTATTTTATAAGGGGCCATTATTCTCTTTGCAGGGTCAGTATGCAACAGCATGCCGTCCATAGTAGGGGGGTCTGGGGGCATGCTCCCCCAGAAAATTTTGAAAATTAGGTGCTCTTAGGTGCATTTTGGGACACTTTCAAGTGAAATAGAACAAAGAAAAGTTGTAAAAAAGCTGATTTTTAAGGGGCCAATATTCTCTTTGCAGGGTCAGTAAATGCTTCCCTAAATATATATATGCCCAAAAGTTTTGAAAAAATTAGGTCCAATTTGTTTGCAGTTATTCATTTTCAAAAGCCAGAGGGCATATATGCTCTGAGATGTATTATCAGGGCAATCCTGCAAGCAAAATTGGTAATTTAGAATTAGATCACTAGTTTATCTAATGACAAATTTCATTTTTAAAATGTGTTATTGAAGAAAACTACTGAGGATCAATGCAGGGAGCCCATTTGCTTTAGTATATTAAAAGTGTTTAAAAGGTATAAAACGGCGACTTTCAACTCTGAGATTGAACTCCCCATGGGACATAGTACACCTGTAAAGCTGTTATTCCCATATTGTTACATAATGATCCTAAAGTACTATTTTTAACTGTAATATCATGTTTCTTTTGATTATATTTGTTGATTATATTTTTAATTTCCAACTAATCAAAGTATGCTTTTGTAACTATGAAGTCGAAGTTATAGTCCATAAACATACATACACACGAGAAGCTGATGCCTTTGAAATTATCTTTGAAATTAAAATTTCAATTGTTGTCACTGCCATATTCAGTCTGTCTGACTCGAGTTTGGAAACCGCTTTTTCCATTTTTTTGTGACTAAATGCTCGAATGTTTGTATTATTAGCAATGGGCAAATTTTACAATAAGACCTGGAAGAATTAGGTACATCCCTGGGATGAAATGTTTTCAGCCAATCAGGTCCCTTGTCACCCTGAAATTCCCTGCTATTGATAATATCTTTCATATTTTTTTTTGTTGCCCCCCCCCCCCACCCCCTGGATCCACCCATGCAACCACAAACAGAATTATTCTGAATCACTGTCTGATGTATCTTGTGTTGAAATCGGATTTTGACAAACATCATCACCAAGACAGGAACACAATTCCACACAGGCCAAGCGGTTCTTTCTACAAGAGCATGAGTCAGTACCACAAGGATTCCTCTTGCTGCAAGTACAAAGCAAATCTTGCATCACCTCGGAGGCTGACAATCCTTCATAGTACACTGGGACAAGCTTCTCCCCCTCTCTTTTCCAGTGGGGATCCCAGGTCAGGCTTAGCCATGTGAGAGGAAATCCAAATCCTTGTTTGCCAGGCAGCCCTTCTGACATGCTGTTTCAGACTCTCTTCACAGGGTGGCAGCTTTGCCAACACACATTCTCGCTTGGCTGCAAGCTTTGCACGTAACACATTCATGTTTGAATGTGCTTCTTTTTCCTTGCCCTTAGGATCATACAAACTAGCAATGAACTTGCGAGCTCCAGCAATTGAAGTGTTCTCATCCTCACCACCTAGGAAAACCAGCTCAGCAAAGGAGTCTACCCCTTTTTCTGAGATTGTTTTATACACAGAATTTTTTCCTATACCGAAAAAACAGATGTTGAATCACACCCTGTGAGAGCGTGAGTAGCAGGCAATACTTTCAGAAACAGTGGTGATTGTGAGTGACATATGTCATGTACTGGGATGAACCTCCGAAGGTCAGTGGTTCTGGTTACTGTTCCAGTCTCAATCCAGAATTCTTTCACTGTCCATTTGCGGATAGTAGTGAATGGTTAGCACCAGAATATCTGTGTCAGGCATTTTGATGATGACTCGGCCTGTCATGTCATTTCTCTCGAATACGTTGTTGGCATGGACGGCATGTAGAATCATCCTGGTATCAGCTTCCTCACGTGTGCTGTAAAAATCTACTGCTTCTTGTACACCAGCCAGTCCTATGCTCTTTGCCTCCTCACCATTTTCAAATCCTCCAGCAAGGAAAAGTTTTCTACCAGGGTGAGTAGATAACAGTTCAGGAGCATTCGTCTCCATATACTTGCAGAGAAAAGCAACGAGTGCCTGTTTGTTAGAAGGAACATTTAGAAATATTTTCGATGGTGGAACTGGTCGACCGCCCATTACATGGTATTTCCTGCTCCCTTCACCAGCATCTGCCCTCCGCTCTCTTTCACCCACTTTGACAGAATTTTCATTATTGTATCTGTCAAATACATCAAATACTGTATCTGCCTTGTCATACTCAACCAGCAAGTTGCGCTGATATGCACTGGCTAGGCTATCAAACGTACTGTAACTGTCTCCTGGCATCACTTGAATGGTGGCCATTGCATCCCTGATATATACACTGGATGTCTTGTCATGTTGTGGAAGCTCAGTCACCTTTGATACATCTGCTTCAAGTTTATGTCCAAGCTCTGATTTGGTGGTCTTTCTCATTGAGCTGTCATTGTGAAACAGGGCTGGTGGAACTGGTCCCACAGGATGACTAAGAACAGATTCAAGGCTGATATCATCCCTACAGCAAGCAATGTTGAGAGCTCGGCGGAAGATTACTTAGACTGGACTGATGCCTCCAGTCTTACTTCCCTGTTTGCACAGAAATTTGGCTTTCTTTGTCATATAAGAGAAGGTAAGTACGCCAGATCTACTGATGGGGCTATAAAAGCTGCTTGTCTGCTGTGTTGAGAAGGATGATTTGACAAATGATTCTTGGACTTCAGGAGAGGCGTGTATACCAGTGGAGATGTTGATCAGTACCTCAGGATGTGCCTCTGTGTCAAATGGGTCTGATACCAGGATGATTCTACATGCCGTCCATGCCAACAACGTATTCAAGAGAAATGACATGACAGGCCGAGTCATCATCAAAATGCCTGACACAGATGTTCTGGTGCTAGTCATTCACTACTATCCGCAAATGGACAGAGTGAAAGAATTCTGGATTGAGACTGGAACAGTAACCAGAACCACTGACCTTCGGAGGTTCATCCCAGTACATGACATATGTCACTCACAATCACCACTGTTTCTGAAAGTATTGCCTGCTATTCACGCTCTCACAGGGCGTTATTCAACATCTGTTTTTTTTTCGGTATAGGAAAAAATTCTGTGTATAAAACAATCTCAGAAAAAGGGGTAGACTCCTTTGCTGAGCTGGTTTTCCTAGGTGGTGATGATGAGAACACTTCAATTGCTGGAGCTCGCAAGTTAATTGCTAGTTTGTATGATCCTAAGGGCAAGGAAAAAGAAGCACATTCAAACATGAATGTGTTACGTGCAAAGCTTGCAGCCAAGCGAGAATGTGTGTTGGCAAAGCTGCCACCCTGTGAAGAGAGTCTGAAACAGCATGTCAGAAGGGCTGCCTGGCAAACAAGAATTTGGATTTCCTCCCACATTGCTAAGCCTGACCTGGGATCCCCACTGGAATATGGATGGAAAAGAGAAGGGGAGAAGCTTGTCCCAGTGTATTATGAAGGATTGTCAGCCTCCGAGGTGAAGCAAGATTTGCTTTGTACTTGCAGCAAGAGGAATCTTTGTGGTACTGACTCTTGCTCTTGTAGAAAGAACCGCTTGGCCTGTGTGGAATTGTGTTCCTGTCATGGTGATGATGTTTGTCAAAATCTGATTTCAACACAAGATACATCAGACAGTGATTCAGAACAATTCTGTTTGTGGTTGATGCTGTGAGACTTTGAGTGTGAACACTTGCACACAAGTTTGATCATCCAGTGAGTGTTCTTTGTCTTCTTCAAGGTGGACATTTTACATTTGGTATCAAAGAAAAGAAAAAAATCTTCCTGAAAAAGATATTGTGAATCTCATAATACAGGTAACCTTGCATAAGTCGGATGAATTGGGACCAGGATTTTCTGTCCGAGATAGGCAAAATTAGAGTTATGTGAAGATTATAATACTGCAACGATAGGGATGGGACCAGCAAAGTCATCTGACTTAGTAGAAAATCTAACTTATAAGTGTCTGACTTATGTAAGGTTGCCTGTATGATTACATTTTATTTGATTTATTATTATTTTATTTTTTGTCAGCGTTTTGTGAATTTTGCTAAATTGTTGACTATTTTCACAAATAATTTAGTTGTCCTGGGTGACTGGGCAACCAAATCTAAAAATCTGACAGCCAATATCCAATATAAGATATCTGTACAGGGTATGCTTCAGTTTGGATGTCATTCAGATATTTGAAAGATTAAATATCGTTTTCACACATTTTTCTATTATCATCTTTTTCAGTTTTATAGGCATAGGAATTGCCAAAACGTTTGAATAAATCAGCCTTGTAACTCAGTTTGGTTCCTAAATGATTGAAAAAAGATGTAGGATTATATATATGTGTGCTATGTAGCTAAGTCTGGTATTGTACTAGCTGAAAGGTTGATCTGTGTGATGGCATTTGAGAAAAAGGTGAATCGTACCCTAAATTTGTAATAAAATTGGAATTTCCACCAGAAAAATTTAGTATTATGGCTTCAAATGTTTTATTTGAATTGTGGGCATGAGGCTTGTTGTAGTACACAAAGTTGAGTGAACATACTATCCTCTTTAGCCCCTTCAAAAAAAATCGTAATTTCATACCTTTCAGCTTTTTTCCAGACATTATGTTACATAAACATATTTTCTCAGAATCTGCACCACTTTTGACAACTCCAACAGGCAGAATATTAAACTAGAGAGTATAAGCTTTCAAATGATGTATGTTGGAGGTGTGTGTGAGACCCGCCCAAAATAAATCCCATATCTGGCCCCTGGCCGCTCCCCTATATCTCACACATCCTACAGGTGCCAGGATGTTACAATAACTTGTAGGCAATGCGGCATGACTGGATAAGCTAGTATGCATACACTCTGGGTTTCTTCTTTCAGTTTCCAGCTCATGACTGATGAATGGACCTGCTGAAGCTGGTGATAGTAGAATCGTAATTGTGAAACTATGCGTTGCCTTTGGCTGTACTAATAAATCTGGAAGTGGCATTAGCTTTCACAAGATTCCATGTGATAAAGATAGACATTATTGCTCCTAGAATTTGCTAAGCCAAATAATGTAAATCACTTAAGTATAGCGGGAACAATAAGATAGCGATAATAGCGCTCTGCCCATATGCGCTATTATAAAATCCCCGTCTTTATCAATTTCTTAATTGAACTTGTTGCTGCTGTTCCTGTTCACCGCTATACTTAGATCACGCTATCCAGGACAGTACCGTAATTGCGCTATATAATGTTCACGCCATATTTAAGTGATTTACAGTAATGTAAAGCATGCCGATGTGTGCTCTGACCACTTCCTTGAAGAGGATTACGACTTGAATTACTTATTGGAATCAGAATCATTTGGTAGAAATTACACACAAAGAAGATTCTTGAGCGGAATTGCTGTAATAAGTTTTACTTCAACTTGAAAGAATCAAGCGAAAGATAAGCTAAAACAGAAAAAAAGACGATAAGAGAAGAACGAAAGGTAATTGCTTTCTAAGTAAGTATTGATCAGTGAAAGGTGTTTTTAGAGAGCCTGGTACCCACATGCTTTCTGAAGCCGGATCTTAATAGTACAGTACAGACATTTAATTCCTGCACAAGGCGACCGGATATCTGCCAGTGCCTGGCTGTACAAACACTCATAGATAACATGCCGAAAAGTAAGCCAAGCACACCAATGACAAAACCTAGTTTCCTAATCAAAGCTACGCTCTCTTGTGAGGTCATTCATGCGTCCATGCACAAGAAACTGGGTAAATCATGCGTGCGGTCGTGCATTATGCCTGGGCTGCCCAGGCATTTAGTGCAGGAATTAAAAGCCGGCACTGTAACAGGATTAGGTGTTAATATCTGTCTGACTTCGAGTCCCATGTTGGTATTAGGTACCAAATTCAGCACCTTAAAAGCCATTGTAAGAGTTTAGAAATTGCGCACTGCATATGCAGATGTATTTGTTAATGTGCTTCACCCTCAGCATCACCCTCCTCTTTTTAGACTGAGGTGCTTCACCCGCAGCATCACCTTCTTTTTAGACTAAGGTGCTTCGCCTGCAGCATCTTCTTCTTTTTAGACTGAGGTGCTTCGCCCACAGCATCTCCCTCCTCTTTTTAGACTAAGGTGCTTCATCCGCAGCATCACCCTCTTCTTTTTAGACTGAGGTGCTTCACCCACAGCATCTCCATCCTATTTATAGACTGAGGTGCTTCGCCCGCAGCATCATTCAACTCGTTTTAGACTGAGGTGCTTCACCCTCAGCATCACCCTCTTCTTTTTAGACTGAGGTGCTTCATCCTCAGCATCACCCCCATATTTTAGACTGAGGTGCTTCGCCCTCAGCATCTCCCTCCTCTTTTTAGACTGAGGTGCTTCGCCCTCAGCATCACCCTCTTCTTTTTAGACTGTGGTGCTTCACCCTCAGCATCAACCTCTTCTTTTAAGACTGAGGTGTTTCACCCGCAGCATCACCCTGTTCTTTTTAGACTGAGGTGCTTCGCCCGCAGCATCACCCTGTTCTTTTTAGACTGAGGTGCTTCGCCCTCAGCATCTCCCTCCTCTTTTTAGACTGAGGTGCTTCGCCCGCAGCATCACCCTACTCTATTTAGACTGAGGTACTTCACCCTCAGCATCTCCCTCTTCCTTTTGGACTGAGGTGCTTCTACCTCAGAATCACCCTCTTCTTTTTAGACTGAGGTGCTTCACCCGCAGCATTATCCAACTCTTTTTAGATTGAGGTGCTTCACCCTCAGCATCACCCTCCTCTTTTTAGACTGAGGTGCTTAGCCTTCAGCATCACCCTGTTCTTTTTAGACTGTGGTGCTTCACCCTCAGCATCACCCTCTTCTATTTAGACTGAGGTGCCTTACCCTCAGCATCACCCTCCTCTTTTTAGACTGAGGTGCTTCACCCGCAGCATCACCCTCCTCTTTTTAGACTGAGGTGCCTCACCCTCAGCATCACCCTCCTCTTTTTAGACTGAGGTGCCTCACCCTCAGCATCACCCTCCTCTTTTTAGACTGAGGTGCTTCACCCGCAGCATCACCCTCTTCTTTTTAGACTGAGGTGCTTCGCCCACAGCATCTCCCTCCTCTTTTTAGACTAAGGTGCTTCATCCGCAGCATCACCCTCTTCTTTTTAGACTGAGGTGCTTCACCCACAGCATCTCCATCCTATTTATAGACTGAGGTGCTTCGCCCGCAGCATCATTCAACTCGTTTTAGACTGAGGTGCTTCACCCTCAGCATCACCCTCTTCTTTTTAGACTGAGGTGCTTCGCCCTCAGCATCACCCTCTTCTTTTTAGACTGTGGTGCTTCACCCTCAGCATCAACCTCTTCTTTTAAGACTGAGGTGTTTCACCCGCAGCATCACCCTGTTCTTTTTAGACTGAGGTGCTTCGCCCGCAGCATCACCCTGTTCTTTTTAGACTGAGGTGCTTCGCCCTCAGCATCTCCCTCCTCTTTTTAGACTGAGGTGCTTCGCCCGCAGCATCACCCTACTCTATTTAGACTGAGGTACTTCACCCTCAGCATCTCCCTCTTCCTTTTGGACTGAGGTGCTTCTACCTCAGAATCACCCTCTTCTTTTTAGACTGAGGTGCTTCACCCGCAGCATTATCCAACTCTTTTTAGATTGAGGTGCTTCACCCTCAGCATCACCCTCCTCTTTTTAGACTGAGGTGCTTAGCCTTCAGCATCACCCTGTTCTTTTTAGACTGTGGTGCTTCACCCTCAGCATCACCCTCTTCTATTTAGACTGAGGTGCCTTACCCTCAGCATCACCCTCCTCTTTTTAGACTGAGGTGCTTCACCCGCAGCATCACCCTCCTCTTTTTAGACTGAGGTGCCTCACCCTCAGCATCACCCTCCTCTTTTTAGACTGAGGTGCTTCACCCGCAGCATCACCCTCTTCTTTTTAGACTGAGGTGCTTCGCCCACAGCATCTCCCTCCTCTTTTTAGACTAAGGTGCTTCATCCGCAGCATCACCCTCTTCTTTTTAGACTGAGGTGCTTCACCCACAGCATCTCCATCCTATTTATAGACTGAGGTGCTTCGCCCGCAGCATCATTCAACTCGTTTTAGACTGAGGTGCTTCACCCTCAGCATCACCCTCTTCTTTTTAGACTGAGGTGCTTCATCCTCAGCATCACCCCCATATTTTAGACTGAGGTGCTTCGCCCTCAGCATCTCCCTCCTCTTTTTAGACTGAGGTGCTTCGCCCTCAGCATCACCCTCTTCTTTTTAGACTGTGGTGCTTCACCCTCAGCATCAACCTCTTCTTTTAAGACTGAGGTGTTTCACCCGCAGCATCACCCTGTTCTTTTTAGACTGAGGTGCTTCGCCCGCAGCATCACCCTGTTCTTTTTAGACTGAGGTGCTTCGCCCTCAGCATCTCCCTCCTCTTTTTAGACTGAGGTGCTTCGCCCGCAGCATCACCCTACTCTATTTAGACTGAGGTACTTCACCCTCAGCATCTCCCTCTTCCTTTTGGACTGAGGTGCTTCTACCTCAGAATCACCCTCTTCTTTTTAGACTGAGGTGCTTCACCCGCAGCATTATCCAACTCTTTTTAGATTGAGGTGCTTCACCCTCAGCATCACCCTCCTCTTTTTAGACTGAGGTGCTTAGCCTTCAGCATCACCCTGTTCTTTTTAGACTGTGGTGCTTCACCCTCAGCATCACCCTCTTCTATTTAGACTGAGGTGCCTTACCCTCAGCATCACCCTCCTCTTTTTAGACTGAGGTGCTTCACCCGCAGCATCACCCTCCTCTTTTTAGACTGAGGTGCCTCACCCTCAGCATCACCCTCCTCTTTTTAGACTGAGGTGCCTCACCCTCAGCATCACCCTCCTCTTTTTAGACTGAGGTGCTTCACCCGCAGCATCACCCTCTTCTTTTTAGACTGAGGTGCCTCACCCTCAGCATCACCCTCCTCTTTTTAGACTGAGGTGCTTCACCCTCAGCATCATCCAACTCTTTTTAGACTGAGGTGCCTTACCCTCAGCATCACCCTCCTCTTTTTAGACTGAGGTGCTTCACCCTCAGCATCACCCTCTTCTTTTCAGACTGACATGCCTCTCCCTCAGCATCACCCTCCTCTTTTTAGACTGAGGTGCTTCACCCGCAGCATCACCCTCCTCTTTTTAGACTGAGGTGCTTCACCCTCAGCACCACCCTCTTCTTTTTAGACTGAGGTGCTTCACCCTCAGCATCACCCTCCTCTTTTTAGACTGAGGTGCTTCACCCTCAGCATCATCCAACTCTTTTTAGACTGAGGTGCTTCACCCTCAGCATCACCCTCTTCTTTTTAGACTGAGGTGCCTCACCCTAAGCATCACCCTCCTCTTTTTAGACTGAGGTGCCTCACCCTCAGCATCACCCTCTTCTTTTTAGACTGAGGTGCTTCACCCGCAGCAACACCCTCCTCTTTTTAGACTGAGGTGCTTCACCCTCAGCATCACCCTCCTCTTTTTAGACTGAGGTGCTTCACCCTCAGCATCACCCTCTTCTTGTTAGACTGAGGTGCTTCGCCCGCAGCATCACCCTTTTCTTTTTAGACTGAGGTGCTTCACCCTCAGCATCTCCCTCCTCTTTTTAGACTGAGGTGCTTCGCCCTCAGCATCACCCTGTTCTTTTTAGACTGTGGTGCTTCGCCCTCAGCATCACCCTCTTCTTTTTAGACTGTGGTGCTTCACCCTCAGCATCACCCTCTTCTTTTAAGACTGAGGTGTTTCACCCGCAGCATCACCCTGTTCTTTTTAGACTGAGGTGCTTCGCCCGCAGCATCACCCTGTTCTTTTTAGACTGAGGTGCTTCGCCCTCAGCATCTCCCTCCTCTTTTTAGACTGAGGTGCTTCGCCCGCAGCATCACCCAACTCTATTTAGACTGAGGTACTTCACCCTCAGCATCTCCCTCTTCCTTTTGGACTGAGGTGCTTCTACCTCAGAATCACCCTCTTCTTTTTAGACTGAGGTGCTTCACCCGCAGCATTATCCAACTCTTTTTAGACTGAGGTGCTTCACCCCCAGCATCACCCTCCTCTTTTTAGACTGAGGTGCTTCGCCTTCAGCATCACCCTGTTCTTTTTAGACTGTGGTGCTTCACCCTCAGCATCACCCTCTTCTTTTTAGACTGAGGTGCCTTACCCTCAGCATCACCCTCCTCTTTTTAGACTGAGGTGCTTCACCCGCAGCATCACCCTCCTCTTTTTAGACTGAGGTGCCTCACCCTCAGCATCACCCTCCTCTTTTAAGACTGAGGTGCCTCACCCTCAGCATCACCCTCCTCTTTTTAGACTGAGGTGCTTCACCCGCAGCATCACCCTCTTCTTTTTAGACTGAGGTGCCTCACCCTCAGCATCACCCTCCTCTTTTTAGACTGAGGTGCTTCACCCTCAGCATCATCCAACTCTTTTTAGACTGAGGTGCCTTACCCTCAGCATCACCCTCCTCTTTTTAGACTGAGGTGCTTCACCCTCAGCATCACCCTCTTCTTTTCAGACTGACATGCCTCTCCCTCAGCATCACCCTCCTCTTTTTAGACTGAGGTGCTTCACCCGCAGCATCACCCTCCTCTTTTTAGACTGAGGTGCTTCACCCTCAGCACCACCCTCTTCTTTTTAGACTGAGGTGCTTCACCCTCAGCATCACCCTCCTCTTTTTAGACTGAGGTGCTTCACCCTCAGCATCATCCAACTCTTTTTAGACTGAGGTGCTTCACCCTCAGCATCACCCTCTTCTTTTTAGACTGAGGTGCCTCACCCTAAGCATCACCCTCCTCTTTTTAGACTGAGGTGCCTCACCCTCAGCATCACCCTCTTCTTTTTAGACTGAGGTGCTTCACCCGCAGCAACACCCTCCTCTTTTTAGACTGAGGTGCTTCACCCTCAGCATCACCCTCCTCTTTTTAGACTGAGGTGCTTCACCCTCAGCATCACCCTCTTCTTGTTAGACTGAGGTGCTTCGCCCGCAGCATCACCCTTTTCTTTTTAGACTGAGGTGCTTCACCCTCAGCATCACCCTCTTCTTTTTAGACTGAGGTGCTTCACCCTCAGCATCTCCCTCCTCTTTTGAGACTGAGGTGCTTTGCCGTAAGCATAACCCTCTTCTTTTAAGACTGAGGTGCTTCGCCCTCAGCATCACCCTGTTCTTTTTAGACTGAGGTGTTTCACCCTCAGCATCACCCTCTTCTTTTTAGACTGAGGTGCTTTGCCTATAGCATCACCCTCTTCTTTTTAGACTGAGGTGCTTCACCCGCAGCATCACCCTCTTCTTATTGGACTCAGGTGCTTCGCACGCAGCACCACCCTCTTCTCTTAAGGCTAAGAGCTTCGCCCGCAGCATCACCCTACTCTATTTAGACTGAGGTGCTTCACCCTCAGCATCACCCTCCTCTTTTTAGACTGAGGTGCTTCGCCTTCAGCATCACCCTGTTCTTTTTAGACTGTGGTGCTTCACCCTCAGCATCACCCTCTTCTTTTTAGACTGAGGTGCCTTACCCTCAGCATCACCCTCCTCTTTTTAGACTGAGGTGCTTCACCCGCAGCATCACCCTCCTCTTTTTAGACTGAGGTGCCTCACCCTCAGCATCACCCTCCTCTTTTTAGACTGAGGTGCCTCACCCTCAGCATCACCCTCCTCTTTTTAGACTGAGGTGCTTCACCCGCAGCATCACCCTCTTCTTTTTAGACTGAGGTGCCTCACCCTCAGCATCACCCTCCTCTTTTTAGACTGAGGTGCTTCACCCTCAGCATCATCCAACTCTTTTTAGACTGAGGTGCCTTACCCTCAGCATCACCCTCCTCTTTTTAGACTGAGGTGCTTCACCCTCAGCATCACCCTCTTCTTTTCAGACTGACATGCCTCTCCCTCAGCATCACCCTCCTCTTTTTAGACTGAGGTGCTTCACCCGCAGCATCACCCTCCTCTTTTTAGACTGAGGTGCTTCACCCTCAGCACCACCCTCTTCTTTTTAGACTGAGGTGCTTCACCCTCAGCATCACCCTCCTCTTTTTAGACTGAGGTGCTTCACCCTCAGCATCACCCTCTTCTTTTTAGACTGAGGTGCTTCACCCTCAGCATCATCCAACTCTTTTTAGACTGAGGTGCTTCACCCTCAGCATCACCCTCTTCTTTTTAGACTGAGGTGCCTCACCCTAAGCATCACCCTCCTCTTTTTAGACTGAGGTGCCTCACCCTCAGCATCACCCTCTTCTTATTAGACTGAGGTGCTTCACCCGCAGCAACACCCTCCTCTTTTTAGACTGAGGTGCTTCACCCTCAGCATATCCCTCTTCTTTTTAGACTGAGGTGCTTCACCCTCAGCATCACCCTCTTCTTGTTAGACTGAGGTGCTTCGCCCGCAGCATCACCCTTTTCTTTTTAGACTGAGGTGCTTCACCCTCAGCATCACCCTCTTCTTTTTAGACTGAGGTGCTTCACCCTCAGCATCTCCCTCCTCTTTTGAGACTGAGGTGCTTTGCCGTAAGCATAACCCTCTTCTTTTAAGACTGAGGTGCTTCGCCCTCAGCATCACCCTGTTCTTTTTAGACTGAGGTGTTTCACCCTCAGCATCTCCCTCCTCTTTTGAGACTGAGGTGTTTTGCCCATAGCATCATCCTCTTCTTTTTAGACTGAGGTGCTTCACCCGCAGCATCACCCTCTTCTTATTAGACTCAGGTGCTTGGCACGCAGCACCACCCTCTTCTCTTAAGGCTGAGGAGCTTCGCCCGCAGCATCACCCTACTCTATTTAGACTGAGGTGCTTCACCCGCAGCATCACCCTCTTCTTATTTAGACTGAGGTGCTTCACCTGCAGCATCAACCAACTCTTTTTAGACTGAGGTGCTTCGCCCGCAGCATCACCCTCTTCTTTTTAGACTGAGGTGCTTCACCCTCAGCATCTCCCTTCTCTTTTGAGACTGAGGTGCCTTGCCCATAGCATCATCCTCTTCTTTTTAGACTGAGGTGCTTCGCCCACAGCACCATCCAACTCTTTTTAGACTGAGATGCTTCACCCTCAGCACCGGCTTCTTCTTTTTAGACTGAGGTGCTTCACCCTAAGCATCACCCTCCTCTTTTTAGACTGAGGTGCTTCACCCTCAGCATCACCCTCTTCTTTTTAGACTGAGGTGCCTCACCCTAAGCATCACCCTCCTCTTTTTAGACTGAGGTGCCTCACCCTCGGCATCACCCTCTTCTTTTTAGACTGAGGTGCTTCACCCGCAGCAACACCCTCCTCTTTTTAGACTGAGGTGCTTCACCCTCAGCATCACCCTCCTCTTTTTAGACTGAGGTGCTTCACCCTCAGCATCACCCTCTTCTTGTTAGACTGAGGTGCTTCGCCCGCAGCATCACCCTTTTCTTTTTAGACTGAGGTGCTTCACCCTCAGCATCACCCTCTTCTTTTTAGACTGAGGTGCTTCACCCTCAGCATCTCCCTCCTCTTTTGAGACTGAGGTGCGTCGCCGTAAGCATAACCCTCTTCTTTTAAGACTGAGGTGCTTCGCCCTCAGCATCACCCTCTTCTTTTTAGACTGAGGTGTTACACCCTCAGCATCACCCTCCTCTTTTTAGACTGAGCTGCTTTGCCTATAGCATGACCCTCTTCTTTTTAGACTGAGGTGCTTCACCCGCAGCATCACCCTCTTCTTATTAGACTCAGGTGCTTCGCACCCAGCACCACCCTCTTCTCTTAAGGCTGAGGAGCTTCGCCCGCAGCATCACCCTACTCTATTTAGACTGAGGTGCTTCACCCTCAGCATCACCCTCTTCTTTTTTAGACTGAGGTGCTTCACCCGCTGCATCAACCAACTCTTTTTAGACTGAGGTGCTTCGCCCGCAGCATTACCCTCTTCTTTTTAGACTGAGGTGCTTCACCCTCAGCATCTCCCTCCTCTTTTGAGACTGAGGTGCCTTGCCCATAGCATCATCCTCTTCTTTTTAGACTGAGGTGCTTCACCCGCAGCATCACCCTCTTCTTATTAGACTCAGGTGCTTGGCACGCAGCACCAACCTCTTCTCTTAAGGCTGAGGAGCTTCGCCCGCAGCATCACCCTACTCTATTTAGACTGAGGTGCTTCACCCTCAGCATCACCCTCTTCTTATTTAGACTGAGGTGCTTCACCCGCAGCATCAACCAACTCTTTTTAGACTGAGGTGCTTCGCCCGCAGCATCACCCTCTTCTTTTTAGACTGAGGTGCTTCACCCTCAGCATCTCCCTTCTCTTTTGAGACTGAGGTGCCTTGCCCATAGCATCATCCTCTTCTTTTTAGACTGAGGTGCTTCACCCACAGCACCATCCAACTCTTTTTAGACTGAGATGCTTCACCCTAAGCACCGGCTTCTTCTTTTTAGACTGAGGTGCTTCACCCTCAGCATCACCCTCCTCTTTTTAGACTGAGGTGCTTCACCCTCAGCATCATCCAACTCTTTTTAGACTGAGGTGCTTCACCCTCAGCATCACCCTCTTCTTTTTAGACTGAGGTGCCTCACCCTAAGCATCACCCTCCTCTTTTTAGACTGAGGTGCCTCACCCTCAGCATCACCCTCTTCTTTTTAGACTGAGGTGCTTCACCCGCAGCAACACCCTCCTCTTTTTAGACTGAGGTACTTCACCCTCAGCATCACCCTCCTATTTTTAGACTGAGGTGCTTCACCCTCAGCATCACCCTCTTCTTGTTAGACTGAGGTGCTTCACCCTCAGCATCACCCTCCTCTTTTTAGACTGAGGTGCTTCACCCTCAGCATCACCCTCTTCTTGTTAGACTGAGGTGCTTCGCCGGCAGCATCACCCTTTTCTTTTTAGACTGAGGTGCTTCACCCTCAGCATCACCCTCCTCTTTTTAGACTGAGGTGCTTCACCCTCAGCATCTCCCTCCTCTTTTGAGACTGAGGTGCTTCGCCGTAAGCATCACCCTCTTCTTTTAAGACTGAGGTGCTTCGCCCTCAGCATCACCCTCTTCTTTTTAGACAGGTGTTTCACCCTCAGCATCACCCTCTTCTTTTTAGACTGAGGTGCTTCACCCTCAGCATCACCCTCTTCTTATTTAGACTGAGGTGCTTCACCCGCAGCATCAACCAACTCTTTTTAGACTGAGGTGCTTCGCCTGCAGCATCACCCTCTTCTTTTTAGACTGAGGTGCTTCACCCTCAGCATCTCCCTCCTCTTTTGAGACTGAGGTGCCTTGCCCATAGCATCATCCTCTTCTTTTTAGACTGAGGTGCTACACCCGCAGCACCATCCAACTCTTTTAAGACTGGGGTGCTTCACCCTCAGCACCGGCCTCTTCTTTTTAGACTGAGGTGCTTCACCCTCAGCATCACCCTCTTCTTTTTAGACTGAGGTGCTTCACCCGCAGCATATCCCTCCTCTTTTGAGACTGAGGTGCCTTGCCCATAGCATCATCCTCTTCTTTTTAGACTGAGGTGCTTCACCCGCAGCACCATCCAACTCTTTTTAGACTGAGGTGCTTCACCCTCAGCACCGGCCTCTTCTTTCTAGATTGAGGTGCTTCACCCACAGCATCACCCTTTTCTTTTTAGACTGAGGTGCATCACCTGCAGCACCATCCAACTCTTTTTAGACTGAGGTGCTTCACCCTCAGCAACACCCTCTTCTTTTTAGACTGAGGTGCTTCACCCTCAGCATCATCCAACTCTTTTTAGACTGAGGTGCTTCACCCTCAGCATCACCCTCTTCTTTTTAGACTGAGGTGCCTCACCCTCAGCATCACCCTTCTCCTTTTAGACTGAGGTGCTTTACCCGCTGCATCACCCTCCTTTTTTTAGACTGAGGTGCTTCACCCTCAGCATCACCCACCTCTTTTTAGACTGAGGTGCTTCACCCTCAGCATCTCCCACCTCTTTTTAGACTGAGGTGCTTCACCCTCAGCATCTCCCTCTTCTTTTAGACTGAGGTGCCTTATCCTAAGCATCACCCCCACATTTAAGACTGAGGTGCTTCACCCTCAGCATCTCCCTCCTCTTTTCAGACTGAGGTGCTTCGCCCTCAGCATCACCCTCCTCTTTTCAGACAGGTGCTTTACCCGCAGCATTTCCCTCCTCTTTTTAGACTGGTGCTTCACCCTCAGCATCACCCTCTTCTTTTTAGACTGAGATGCTTCACCCTCAGCATCATCCAACTCTTTTTAGACTGAGGTGTTTCGCCCGCAATATCACCCTCTTCTTTTTAGACTGAGGTGCTTCACCCGCAGCATCTCCCACCTCTTTTGAGACTGAGGTGCTTTGCCCATAGCATTTCCCTCTTCTTTTTAGACAGGTGCTTCGCCCGCAGCATCACCCTATTCTTTTTAGACTGAGGTGCTTCACCCGCAGCATCGCCCTATTCTTTTTAGACTGAGATGCTTCGCCCGCAGCATCTCTCTCCTCTTTTGAGACTGAGGTGCTTTGCCCATAGCATCATCCTCTTCTTTTTAGACTGAGGTGCTTCACCCGCAGCATCACCCTCTTCTTATTAGACTCAGGTGCTTCGCCCGCAGCACCAGCCTCTTCTTTTTAGACTGAGGAGCTTCGCCCGCAGCATCAACCAACTCTATTTAGACTGAGGTACTTCTCCCTCAGCATCACCCTTTTCTTTTTAGACTGAGGTGCTTCACCCTCAGCATCACCCTCTTCTTTTTAGACTGAGGTGCTTCACCCTCAGCATCTCCCTCCTCTTTTGAGACTAAGGTGCTTCGCCATAAGCATCACCCAACTCTATTTAGACTGAGGTGCTTCGCCTGCAGCCTCACCCTCTTCTTTTTAGACTGAGGTGCTTCACCCTCAGCATCTCCCTCCTCTTTTGAGACTGAGGTGCCTTACCCATAGCATCATCCTCTTCTTTTTAGACTGAGGTGCTACACCCGCAGCACCATCCAACTCTTTTAAGACTGGGGTGCTTCACCCTCAGCACCGGCCTCTTCTTTTTAGACTGAGGTGCTTCACCCTCAGCATCACCCTCTTCTTTTTAGACTGAGGTGCTTCACCCTCAGCATCATCCAACTCTTTTTAGACTGAGGTGCTTCACCCTCAGCATCACCCTCTTCTTTTTAGACTGAGGTGCCTCACCTTAAGCATCACCCTCCTCTTTTTAGACTGAGGTGCCTCACCCTCAGCATCACCCTCCTATTTTTAGACTGAGGTGCTTTACCCGCAGCAACACCCTCCTCTTTTTAGACTGAGGTGCTTCACCCTCAGCATCACCCTCCTCTTTTTAGACTGAGGTGCTTCACCCTCAGCATCACCCTCTTCTTTTTAGACTGAGGTGCTTCACCCTCAGCTTCTCCCTCCTCTTTTGAGACTGAGGTGCTTCACTCGCAGCATCACCTTCTTCTTTTTAGACTGAGGTGCTTCGCCCACAGCATCACCCTCTTCTTTTTAGACTGAGGTGCTTCACCCGCAGCATATCCCTCTTCTTTTTAGACTGAGGTGCATCACCTGCAGCATCATCCAACTCTTTTTAGACTGAGGTGCTTCACCCTCAGCAACGCCCTCTTCTTTTTAGACTGAGGTGCTTCACCCTCAGCATCATCCAACTCTTTTTAGACTGAGGTGCTTCACCCTCAGCATCATCCAACTCTTTTTAGACTGAGGTGCATCACCTGCAGCATCATCCAACTCTATTTAGACTGAGGTGCTTCACCCTCAGCAACGCCCTCTTCTTTTTAGACTGAGGTGCTTCACCCTCAGCATCATCCAACTCTTTTTAGACTGAGGTGCTTCACCCGCAGCATCGCCCTATTCTTTTTAGACTGAGATGCTTCGCCCGCAGCATCTCTCTCCTCTTTTGAGACTGAGGTGCTTTGCCCATAGCATCACCCTCTTCTTTTTAGACTGAGGTGCTTCACCCGCAGCATCATCCAACTCTTTTTAGACTGAGGTGCCTCGCCCGCAGCATCACCCTCTTCTTTTTAGACTGAGGTGCTTCGCCCTCAGCATCTCCCTCCTCTTTTTAGACTGAGGTGCTTCACCCTCAGCACCTCCCTCTGCTTTTTAGACTGAGGTGCTTTGCCCATAGCATCTCCCTCTTCTTTTAAGACTGAGGTGCTTCGCCTGCAGCATCACCCTCTTCTTTTTAGACTGAGGTGCTTCACCCTCAACATCATCGAACTCTTTTTAGACTGAGGTGCTTCTCCCTCAGCATCACCCTCTTCTTTTTAGACTGAGGTGCCTCACCCTCAGCATCACCCTCCTCTTTTTAGACTGAGGGGCTTCACCCTCAGCACCGCCCTCTTCTTTTTAGACTGAGGTTCTTCACCCTCAGCATCACCCTTTTCTTTTTAGACTGAGGTGCTTCACCCTCAGCATCACCCTCTTCTTTTTAGACTGAGGTGCTTCACCCTCAGCATCTCCCTCCTCTTTTGAGACTGAGGTGCTTCGCCGTAAGCATCACCCAACTCTATTTAGACTGAGGTGCTTCGCCTGCAGCATCACCCTCTTCTTTTTAGACTGAGGTGCTTCACCCTCAGCATCTCCCTCCTCTTTTGAGACTGAGGTGCCTTGCCCATAGCATCATCCTCTTCTTTTTAGACTGAGGTGCTACACCCGCAGCACCATCCAACTCTTTTAAGACTGGGGTGCTTCACCCTCAGCACCGGCCTCTTCTTTTTAGACTGAGGTGCTTCACCCTCAGCATCACCCTCTTCTTTTTAGACTGAGGTGCTTCACCCTCAGCATCATCCAACTCTTTTTAGACTGAGGTGCTTCACCCTCAGCATCACCCTCTTCTTTTTAGACTGAGGTGCCTCACCTTAAGCATCACCCTCCTCTTTTTAGACTGAGGTGCCTCACCCGCAGCATCACCCTCCTATTTTTAGACTGAGGTGCTTTACCCGCAGCAACACCCTCCTCTTTTTAGACTGAGGTGCTTCACCCTCAGCATCACCCTCCTCTTTTTAGACTGAGGTGCTTCACCCTCAGCATCACCCTCTTCTTTTTAGACTGAGGTGCTTCACCCTCAGCTTCTCCCTCCTCTTTTGAGACTGAGGTGCTTCACTCGCAGCATCACCTTTTTCTTTTTAGACTGAGGTGCTTCGCCCACAGCATCACCCTCTTCTTTTTAGACTGAGGTGCTTCACCCGCAGCATATCCCTCTTCTTTTTAGACTGAGGTGCATCACCTGCAGCACCATCCAACTCTATTTAGACTGAGGTGCTTCACCCTCAGCAACGCCCTCTTCTTTTTAGACTGAGGTGCTTCACCCTCAGCATCATCCAACTCTTTTTAGACTGAGGTGCTTCACCCGCAGCATCGCCCTATTCTTTTTAGACTGAGATGCTTCGCCCGCAGCATCTCTCTCCTCTTTTGAGACTGAGGTGCTTTGCCCATAGCATCACCCTCTTCTTTTTAGACTGAGGTGCTTCACCCGCAGCATCATCCAACTCTTTTTAGACTGAGGTGCCTCGCCCGCAGCATCACCCTCTTCTTTTTAGACTGAGGTGCTTCACCCACGGCATCACCCTCTTCTTTTGAGACAGAGGTGCTTCACCCGCAGCATCTCCCTCCTTTTTTGAGACTGAGGTGCTTTGCCTATAGCATCATCCTCTTCTTTTTAGACTGAGGTGCATCACCCGCAGCACCATCCAACTCTTTTTAGACTGAGGGGCTTCACCCTCAGCATCTCCCTCTTCTTTTTAGACTGAGGTGCTTCACCCTCAGCATCACCCTCCTCTTTTTAGATTGAGGTGCTTCACCCTCAGCATCATCCAACTCTTTTTAGACTGAGGTGCTTCGCCCTCAGCATCACCCTGTTCTTTTTAGACTGAGGTGCTTCACCCTCAGCATCACCCTCCTCTTTTTAGACAGGTGCTTCACCCTCAGCATCTCCCTCTTCCTTTTTGACTGAGGTGCTTCACCCTCAGAATCACCCTCTTCTTTTTAGACTGAGGTGCTTCACCCGCAGCATTATCCAACTCTTTTTAGACTGAGGTGCCTCGCCCTCAGCATCACCCTCTTCTTTTTAGACTGAGGTGCTTCACCCTCAACATCATCCAACTCTTTTTAGACTGAGGTGCTTCTCCCTCAGCATCACCCTCTTCTTTTTAGACTGAGGTGCCTCACCCTCAGCATCACCCTCCTCTTTTTAGACTGAGGGGCTTCACCCTCAGCACCGCCCTCTTCTTTTTAGACTGAGGTTCTTCACCCTCAGCATCACCCTTTTCTTTTTAGACTGAGGTGCTTCACCCTCAGCATCACCCTCTTCTTTTTAGACTGAGGTGCTTCACCCTCAGCATCTCCCTCCTCTTTTGAGACTGAGGTGCTTCGCCGTAAGCATCACCCAACTCTATTTAGACTGAGGTGCTTCGCCTGCAGCATCACCCTCTTCTTTTTAGACTGAGGTGCTTCACCCTCAGCATCTCCCTCCTCTTTTGAGACTGAGGTGCCTTGCCCATAGCATCATCCTCTTCTTTTTAGACTGAGGTGCTACACCCGCAGCACCATCCAACTCTTTTAAGACTGGGGTGCTTCACCCTCAGCACCGGCCTCTTCTTTTTAGACTGAGGTGCTTCACCCTCAGCATCACCCTCTTCTTTTTAGACTGAGGTGCTTCACCCTCAGCATCATCCAACTCTTTTTAGACTGAGGTGCTTCACCCTCAGCATCACCCTCTTCTTTTTAGACTGAGGTGCCTCACCTTAAGCATCACCCTCCTCTTTTTAGACTGAGGTGCCTCACCCGCAGCATCACCCTCCTATTTTTAGACTGAGGTGCTTTACCCGCAGCAACACCCTCCTCTTTTTAGACTGAGGTGCTTCACCCTCAGCATCACCCTCCTCTTTTTAGACTGAGGTGCTTCACCCTCAGCATCACCCTCTTCTTTTTAGACTGAGGTGCTTCACCCTCAGCTTCTCCCTCCTCTTTTGAGACTGAGGTGCTTCACTCGCAGCATCACCTTTTTCTTTTTAGACTGAGGTGCTTCGCCCACAGCATCACCCTCTTCTTTTTAGACTGAGGTGCTTCACCCGCAGCATATCCCTCTTCTTTTTAGACTGAGGTGCATCACCTGCAGCACCATCCAACTCTATTTAGACTGAGGTGCTTCACCCTCAGGAACGCCCTCTTCTTTTTAGACTGAGGTGCTTCACCCTCAGCATCATCCAACTCTTTTTAGACTGAGGTGCTTCACCCGCAGCATCGCCCTATTCTTTTTAGACTGAGATGCTTCGCCCGCAGCATCTCTCTCCTCTTTTGAGACTGAGGTGCTTTGCCCATAGCATCACCCTCTTCTTTTTAGACTGAGGTGCTTCACCCGCAGCATCATCCAACTCTTTTTAGACTGAGGTGCCTCGCCCGCAGCATCACCCTCTTCTTTTTAGACTGAGGTGCTTCGCCCTCAGCATCTCCCTCCTCTTTTTAGACTGAGGTGCTTCACCCTCAGCACCTCCCTCTGCTTTTTAGACTGAGGTGCTTCACCCACGGCATCACCCTCTTCTTTTGAGACAGAGGTGCTTCACCCGCAGCATCTCCCTCCTTTTTTGAGACTGAGGTGCTTTGCCTATAGCATCATCCTCTTCTTTTTAGACTGAGGTGCATCACCCGCAGCACCATCCAACTCTTTTTAGACTGAGGGGCTTCACCCTCAGCATCTCCCTCTTCTTTTTAGACTGAGGTGCTTCACCCTCAGCATCACCCTCCTCTTTTTAGATTGAGGTGCTTCACCCTCAGCATCATCCAACTCTTTTTAGACTGAGGTGCTTCGCCCTCAGCATCACCCTGTTCTTTTTAGACTGAGGTGCTTCACCCTCAGCATCACCCTCCTCTTTTTAGACAGGTGCTTCACCCTCAGCATCTCCCTCTTCCTTTTTGACTGAGGTGCTTCACCCTCAGAATCACCCTCTTCTTTTTAGATTGAGGTGCTTCACCCTCAGCATCATCCAACTCTTTTTAGACTGAGGTGCTTCGCCCTCAGCATCACCCTGTTCTTTTTAGACTGAGGTGCTTCACCCTCAGCATCACCCTCCTCTTTTTAGACAGGTGCTTCACCCTCAGCATCTCCCTCTTCCTTTTTAGACTGAGGTGCTTCACCCGCAGCATTATCCAACTCTTTTTAGACTGAGGTGCCTCGCCCTCAGCATCACCCTCTTCTTTTTAGACTGAGGTGCTTCGCCCTCAGCATCTCCCTCCTCTTTTTAGACTGAGGTGCTTCACCCGCAGCATCTCCCTCCTAATTTGAGACTGAGGTGCTTAACCCTCAGCATCACCCTCTTCTTTTAAGACTGAGGTGCTTCACCCGCAGCATCTCCCTCCTCTTTTGAGACTGAGGTGCTTTGCCCATAGCATCATCCTCTTCTTTTTAGTCTGAGGTGCTTCGCCCTCAGCATCTCCCTCCTCTTTTTAGACTGAGGTGCTTTGCCCATAGCATCACCCTCTTCTTTTTAGACTGAGGTGCTTCGCCCTCAGCATCTCCCTCCTCTTTTTAGACTGAGGTGCTTCACCCGCAGCATCTCCCTCCTAATTTGAGACTGAGGTGCTTAACCCTCAGCATCACCCTCTTCTTTTAAGACTGAGGTGCTTCACCCGCAGCATCTCCCTCCTCTTTTGAGACTGAGGTGCTTTGCCCATAGCATCATCCTCTTCTTTTTAGTCTGAGGTGCTTCACCCGCAGCACCATCCAACTATTTTAGACTGAGGGGCTTCACCCTTAGCACCGCCCTCTTCTTTTTAGACTGAGGTTCTTCACCCTCAGCATCACCCTCCTCTTTTTAGACTGAGGTGCTTCACCCTCAGCATCACCCTCCTCTTTTTAGACTGAGGTGCTTTGCCCATAGCATCTCCCTCTTCTTTTAAGACTGAGATGCTTCGCCTGCAGCATCACCCTCTTCTTTTTAGACTGAGGTGCTTCACCCTCAGCATCATCCAACTCTTTTTAGACTGAGGTGCTTCTCCCTCAGCATCACCCTCTTCTTTTTAGACTGAGGTGCCTCACCCTCAGCATCACCCTCCTCTTTTTAGACTGAGGGGCTTCACCCTCAGCACCGCCCTCTTCTTTTTAGACTGAGGTGCTTCACCCTCAGCATCACCCTCCTCTTTTTAGATTGAGGTGCTTCACCCTCAGCATCATCCAACTCTTTTTAGACTGAGGTGCTTCGCCCTCAGCATCACCCTGTTCTTTTTAGACTGAGGTGCTTCACCCTCAGCATCACCCTCCTCTTTTTAGACAGGTGCTTCACCCTCAGCATCTCCCTCTTCCTTTTTGACTGAGGTGCTTCACCCTCAGAATCACCCTCTTCTTTTTAGACTGAGGTGCTTCACCCGCAGCATTATCCAACTCTTTTTAGACTGAGGTGCCTCGCCCTCAGCATCACCCTCTTCTTTTTAGACTGAGGTGCTTCACCCTCAACATCATCCAACTCTTTTTAGACTGAGGTGCTTCTCCCTCAGCATCACCCTCTTCTTTTTAGACTGAGGTGCCTCACCCTCAGCATCACCCTCCTCTTTTTAGACTGAGGGGCTTCACCCTCAGCACCGCCCTCTTCTTTTTAGACTGAGGTTCTTCACCCTCAGCATCACCCTTTTCTTTTTAGACTGAGGTGCTTCACCCTCAGCATCACCCTCTTCTTTTTAGACTGAGGTGCTTCACCCTCAGCATCTCCCTCCTCTTTTGAGACTGAGGTGCTTCGCCGTAAGCATCACCCAACTCTATTTAGACTGAGGTGCTTCGCCTGCAGCATCACCCTCTTCTTTTTAGACTGAGGTGCTTCACCCTCAGCATCTCCCTCCTCTTTTGAGACTGAGGTGCCTTGCCCATAGCATCATCCTCTTCTTTTTAGACTGAGGTGCTACACCCGCAGCACCATCCAACTCTTTTAAGACTGGGGTGCTTCACCCTCAGCACCGGCCTCTTCTTTTTAGACTGAGGTGCTTCACCCTCAGCATCACCCTCTTCTTTTTAGACTGAGGTGCTTCACCCTCAGCATCATCCAACTCTTTTTAGACTGAGGTGCTTCACCCTCAGCATCACCCTCTTCTTTTTAGACTGAGGTGCCTCACCTTAAGCATCACCCTCCTCTTTTTAGACTGAGGTGCCTCACCCGCAGCATCACCCTCCTATTTTTAGACTGAGGTGCTTTACCCGCAGCAACACCCTCCTCTTTTTAGACTGAGGTGCTTCACCCTCAGCATCACCCTCCTCTTTTTAGACTGAGGTGCTTCACCCTCAGCATCACCCTCTTCTTTTTAGACTGAGGTGCTTCACCCTCAGCTTCTCCCTCCTCTTTTGAGACTGAGGTGCTTCACTCGCAGCATCACCTTTTTCTTTTTAGACTGAGGTGCTTCGCCCACAGCATCACCCTCTTCTTTTTAGACTGAGGTGCTTCACCCGCAGCATATCCCTCTTCTTTTTAGACTGAGGTGCATCACCTGCAGCACCATCCAACTCTATTTAGACTGAGGTGCTTCACCCTCAGGAACGCCCTCTTCTTTTTAGACTGAGGTGCTTCACCCTCAGCATCATCCAACTCTTTTTAGACTGAGGTGCTTCACCCGCAGCATCGCCCTATTCTTTTTAGACTGAGATGCTTCGCCCGCAGCATCTCTCTCCTCTTTTGAGACTGAGGTGCTTTGCCCATAGCATCACCCTCTTCTTTTTAGACTGAGGTGCTTCACCCGCAGCATCATCCAACTCTTTTTAGACTGAGGTGCCTCGCCCGCAGCATCACCCTCTTCTTTTTAGACTGAGGTGCTTCGCCCTCAGCATCTCCCTCCTCTTTTTAGACTGAGGTGCTTCACCCTCAGCACCTCCCTCTGCTTTTTAGACTGAGGTGCTTCACCCACGGCATCACCCTCTTCTTTTGAGACAGAGGTGCTTCACCCGCAGCATCTCCCTCCTTTTTTGAGACTGAGGTGCTTTGCCTATAGCATCATCCTCTTCTTTTTAGACTGAGGTGCATCACCCGCAGCACCATCCAACTCTTTTTAGACTGAGGGGCTTCACCCTCAGCATCTCCCTCTTCTTTTTAGACTGAGGTGCTTCACCCTCAGCATCACCCTCCTCTTTTTAGATTGAGGTGCTTCACCCTCAGCATCATCCAACTCTTTTTAGACTGAGGTGCTTCGCCCTCAGCATCACCCTGTTCTTTTTAGACTGAGGTGCTTCACCCTCAGCATCACCCTCCTCTTTTTAGACAGGTGCTTCACCCTCAGCATCTCCCTCTTCCTTTTTGACTGAGGTGCTTCACCCTCAGAATCACCCTCTTCTTTTTAGACTGAGGTGCTTCACCCGCAGCATTATCCAACTCTTTTTAGACTGAGGTGCCTCGCCCTCAGCATCACCCTCTTCTTTTTAGACTGAGGTGCTTCGCCCTCAGCATCTCCCTCCTCTTTTTAGACTGAGGTGCTTCACCCGCAGCATCTCCCTCCTAATTTGAGACTGAGGTGCTTAACCCTCAGCATCACCCTCTTCTTTTAAGACTGAGGTGCTTCACCCGCAGCATCTCCCTCCTCTTTTGAGACTGAGGTGCTTTGCCCATAGCATCATCCTCTTCTTTTTAGTCTGAGGTGCTTCACCCGCAGCACCATCCAACTATTTTAGACTGAGGGGCTTCACCCTTAGCACCGCCCTCTTCTTTTTAGACTGAGGTTCTTCACCCTCAGCATCACCCTCCTCTTTTTAGACTGAGGTGCTTCACCCTCAGCATCACCCTCCTCTTTTTAGACTGAGGTGCTTTGCCCATAGCATCTCCCTCTTCTTTTAAGACTGAGATGCTTCGCCTGCAGCATCACCCTCTTCTTTTTAGACTGAGGTGCTTCACCCTCAGCATCATCCAACTCTTTTTAGACTGAGGTGCTTCTCCCTCAGCATCACCCTCTTCTTTTTAGACTGAGGTGCCTCACCCTCAGCATCACCCTCCTCTTTTAAGACTGAGGGGCTTCACCCTCAGCACCGCCCTCTTCTTTTTAGACTGAGGTTCTTCACCCTCAGCATCACCCTCCTCTTTTTAGACTGAGGTGCTTCACCCTCAGCATCATCCAACTCTTTTTAGACTGAGGTGCTTCTCCCTCAGCATCACCCTCTTCTTTTTAGACTGAGGTGCCTCACCCTCAGCATCACCCTCCTCTTTTTAGACTGAGGTGCTTCACCCACAGCATCACCCTCCTTTTTTTAGACTGAGGTGCTTCACCGCCCTCAGCATCACCCTCCTCTTTTTAGACTGAGGTGCTTCACCCTCAGCATCTTCCTCTTCTTTTTAGACTGAGGTGCTTCATCCTCAGCATCACCCCCACATTTTAGACAGGTGCTTCACCCTCAGCATCTCCCTCCTCTTTTTAGACTGAGGTGCTTCGCCCTCAGCATCACCTTCCTCTTTTTAGACTGAGGTGCTTTGCCCATAGCATCTCCCTCTTCTTTTAAGACTGAGGTGCTTCGCCTGCAGCATCACCCTCTTCTTTTTAGACTGAGGTGCTTCACCCTGAGCATTACCCTCTTCTGTTTAGACTGAGGTGCTTCGCCCACAGCATCTCCCTCCTCTTTTTAGACTGAGGTGCTTCACCCGCAGCACCTCCCTCTGCTTTTTAGACTGAGGTGCTTCACCCGCAGCATCTCCATCCTTTTTCTAGACTGAGGTGCTTCGCCCGCAGCATCATCCAACTCGTTTTAGACTGAGGTGCTTCACCCTCAGCATCACCCTCTTCTTTTTAGACTGAGGTGCTTCACCCGCAGCATCTCCCTCCTCTTTTGATACTGAGGTGCTTTGCCCATATCATCTCCCTCTTCTTTTTAGACTGAGGTGCTTCACCTGCAGCATCACCCTCTTCTTTTGAGACTGAGGTGCTTTACCCACAGCATCTCCCTCCTCTTTTGAGACTGAGGTGCTTTGCCCATAGCATCATCCTCCTCTTTTTAGACTGAGGTGCTTCACCCGCAGCACCATCCAACTCTTTTTAGACTGAGGGGCTTCACCCTAAGCACCACCCTCTTCTTTTAGACTGAGGTGCTTCACCCTCAGCATCACCCTCCTCTTTTTAGACTGAGGTGCTTCACCCTCAGCATCATCCAACTCTTTTTAGACTGAGGTGCTTCACCCTCAGCATCACCCTCTTCTTTTTAGACTGAGGTGCCTCACCCTCAGCATCACCCTCCTCTTTTTAGACTGAGGTGCTTCACCCGCAGCATCACCCTCCTCTTTTTAGACTGAGGTGCTTCACCCTCAGCATCACCCTCCTCTTTTTAGACTGAGGTGCTTCAACCTCAGCATCTCCCTCTTCTTTTTAGACTGAGGTGCTTCATCCTCAGCATCACCCCCACATTTAACCCTTGTCATGCTAGACCCCCATATGGGAGAACCTATCCCCTGGTACCAGGGATATTGTGGGTCTACCCACCAAATCAGAAGGATTTCTTAGATTTCTATTACTGTTTCAATAATGTGCTTCACAAACTGAAATAGAAACATAGTAAAAGGTAAAACCTTGATATCTAGTATAATTCAATACCCCTTAATCGACCTATATAGTTTTTATTTAACTAAGTGCAAGAGTACCCAAAGACCGGATATATCCGGTGTTGGTCACACAGGCAAGATTTGTAGCACCAGATATATCCGGTGTTAGCAAGAGCAGGGTTAAGACTGAGGTGCTTCACCCTCAGCATCTCCCTCCTCTTTTTAGACTGAGGTGTTTCGCCCTCAGCATCACCCTTCTCTTTTCAGACTGAGGTGCTTAACCCTCAGCATTTCCCTCCCCTTTTTAGACAGGTGCTTCACCCTCAGCATCACCCTCTTCTTTTTAGACTGAGATGTCCCACCCTCAGCATCATCCAACTCTTTTTAGACTGAGGTGCTTCGCCCGTAGCATCATCCTCTTCTTTTTAGACTGAGGTGCTTCAACCGCAGCATCTCCCTCCTCTTTTGAGACTGAGGTGCTTTGTCCATAGCATCTTTCTCTTCTTTTTAGACTGAGGTGCTTCGCCCGCAGCATCACCCTCTTCTTTTTAGACTGAGGTGCTTTGCCCATAGCATCTCCCTCTTCTTTTTAGACTGAGGTACTTTGCCCATAGCATCTCCCTCTTCTTTTTAGACTGAGGTGCTTCGCCCGCAGCATCACCCTCTTCTTTTTTCGACTGAGGTGCTTCACTCGCAGCATCGCCCTCTTCTTTTAAGACTGAGGTGCTTCGCCCGCAGCGTCTCTCTCCTCTTTTGAGACTGAGGTGCTTTGCCCATAGCATCACCCTCTTCTTTTTAGACTAAGGTGCTTCACCCTCAGCATTACCCTCTTCTCTTTAGACGGAGGTGCTTCACCCGCAGCACCTCCCTCTGCGTTTTAGACTGAGGTGCTTCATTCACAGCATTTCCATCCTATTTCAAGATTGAGGTGCTTCGCCCGCAGCATCATCCAACTCGTTTTAGACTGAGGTGCTTCACCCTCAGCATCACCCTCTTCTTTTTAGACTGAGGTGCTTCTCCCGCAGCATCTCCCTCCTCTTTTGAGACTGAGGTGCTTTGCCCATATCATCTCCCTCTTCTTTTTAGACTGAGGTGCTTTGCCCATAGCATCATCCTCTTCTTTTTAGACTGAGGTGCTTCACCCGCAGCATCTCCCTCCTCTTTTGAGACTGAGGTGCTTTGCCCATGGCATCATCCTCTTCTTTTAAGACTGAGGTGCTTCACCCGCAGCATTACCTTCTTCTCTTTAGACTGAGGTGCTTCGCTCACAGCATCTCCCTCCTCTTTTTAGACTGAGGTGCTTCACCCGCAGCACCTCCCACTGCTTTTTAGACTGAGGTGCTTCACCCGCAGCATCTCCATCCTATTTCTAGACTGAGGTGCTTCACCCGCAGCATCATCCAACTCGTTTTAGAATGAGGTGCTTCACCCTCAGCATCACCCTCTTCTTTTTAGACTGAGGTGCTTCTCCCGCAGCATCTCCCTCCTCTTTTGAGACTGAGGTGCTTTGCCCATATCATCTCCCTCTTCTTTTTAGACTGAGGTGCTTTGCCCATAGCATCTCCCTCTTCTTTTAAGACTGAGGTGCTTCGCCTGCAGCATCACCCTCTTCTTTTTAGACTGAGGTGCTTCACCCTGAGCATTACCCTCTTCTGTTTAGACTGAGGTGCTTCGCCCACAGCATCTCCCTCCTCTTTTTAGACTGAGGTGCTTCACCCGCAGCACCTCCATCCTTTTTCTAGACTGAGGTGCTTCGCCCGCAGCATCTTCCAACTCGTTTTAGACTGAGGTGCTTCACCCTCAGCATCACCCTCTTCTTTTTAGACTGAGGTGCTTCACCCGCAGCATCTCCCTCCTCTTTTGATACTGAGGTGCTTTGCCCATATCATCTCCCTCTTCTTTTTAGACTGAGGTGCTTCACCTGCAGCATCACCCTCTTCTTTTGAGACTGATGTGCTTTACCCACAGCATCTCCCTCCTCTTTTGAGACTGAGGTGCTTTGTCCATAGCATCTTTCCCTTCTTTTTAGACTGAGGTGCTTCGCCCGCAGCATCACCCTCTTCTTTTTAGACTGAGGTGCTTTGCCCATAGCATCTCCCTCTTCTTTTTAGACTGAGGTGCTTCACCCGCAGCACCATCCAACTATTTTAGACTGAGGGGCTTCACCCTTAGCACCGCCCTCTTCTTTTTAGACTGAGGTTCTTCACCCTCAGCATCACCCTCCTCTTTTTAGACTGAGGTGCTTCACCCTCAGCATCACCCTCCTCTTTTTAGACTGAGGTGCTTTGCCCATAGCATCTCCCTCTTCTTTTAAGACTGAGATGCTTCGCCTGCAGCATCACCCTCTTCTTTTTAGACTGAGGTGCTTCACCCTCAGCATCATCCAACTCTTTTTAGACTGAGGTGCTTCTCCCTCAGCATCACCCTCTTCTTTTTAGACTGAGGTGCCTCACCCTCAGCATCACCCTCCTCTTTTTAGACTGAGGGGCTTCACCCTCAGCACCGCCCTCTTCTTTTTAGACTGAGGTTCTTCACCCTCAGCATCACCCTCCTCTTTTTAGACTGAGGTGCTTCACCCTCAGCATCATCCAACTCTTTTTAGACTGAGGTGCTTCTCCCTCAGCATCACCCTCTTCTTTTTAGACTGAGGTGCCTCACCCTCAGCATCACCCTCCTCTTTTTAGACTGAGGTGCTTCACCCACAGCATCACCCTCCTTTTTTTAGACTGAGGTGCTTCACCGCCCTCAGCATCACCCTCCTCTTTTTAGACTGAGGTGCTTCACCCTCAGCATCTTCCTCTTCTTTTTAGACTGAGGTGCTTCATCCTCAGCATCACCCCCACATTTTAGACAGGTGCTTCACCCTCAGCATCTCCCTCCTCTTTTTAGACTGAGGTGCTTCGCCCTCAGCATCACCTTCCTCTTTTTAGACTGACGTGCTTTGCCCATAGCATCTCCCTCTTCTTTTAAGACTGAGGTGCTTCGCCTGCAGCATCACCCTCTTCTTTTTAGACTGAGGTGCTTCACCCTGAGCATTACCCTCTTCTGTTTAGACTGAGGTGCTTCGCCCACAGCATCTCCCTCCTCTTTTTAGACTGAGGTGCTTCACCCGCAGCACCTCCCTCTGCTTTTTAGACTGAGGTGCTTCACCCGCAGCATCTCCATCCTTTTTCTAGACTGAGGTGCTTCGCCCGCAGCATCATCCAACTCGTTTTAGACTGAGGTGCTTCACCCTCAGCATCACCCTCTTCTTTTTAGACTGAGGTGCTTCACCCGCAGCATCTCCCTCCTCTTTTGATACTGAGGTGCTTTGCCCATATCATCTCCCTCTTCTTTTTAGACTGAGGTGCTTCACCTGCAGCATCACCCTCTTCTTTTGAGACTGAGGTGCTTTACCCACAGCATCTCCCTCCTCTTTTGAGACTGAGGTGCTTTGCCCATAGCATCATCCTCCTCTTTTTAGACTGAGGTGCTTCACCCGCAGCACCATCCAACTCTTTTTAGACTGAGGGGCTTCACCCTAAGCACCACCCTCTTCTTTTAGACTGAGGTGCTTCACCCTCAGCATCACCCTCCTCTTTTTAGACTGAGGTGCTTCACCCTCAGCATCATCCAACTCTTTTTAGACTGAGGTGCTTCACCCTCAGCATCACCCTCTTCTTTTTAGACTGAGGTGCCTCACCCTCAGCATCACCCTCCTCTTTTTAGACTGAGGTGCTTCACCCGCAGCATCACCCTCCTCTTTTTAGACTGAGGTGCTTCACCCTCAGCATCACCCTCCTCTTTTTAGACTGAGGTGCTTCAACCTCAGCATCTCCCTCTTCTTTTTAGACTGAGGTGCTTCATCCTCAGCATCACCCCCACATTTAAGACTGAGGTGCTTCACCCTCAGCATCTCCCTCCTCTTTTTAGACTGAGGTGTTTCGCCCTCAGCATCACCCTTCTCTTTTCAGACTGAGGTGCTTAACCCTCAGCATTTCCCTCCCCTTTTTAGACAGGTGCTTCACCCTCAGCATCACCCTCTTCTTTTTAGACTGAGATGTCCCACCCTCAGCATCATCCAACTCTTTTTAGACTGAGGTGCTTCGCCCGTAGCATCATCCTCTTCTTTTTAGACTGAGGTGCTTCAACCGCAGCATCTCCCTCCTCTTTTGAGACTGAGGTGCTTTGTCCATAGCATCTTTCTCTTCTTTTTAGACTGAGGTGCTTCGCCCGCAGCATCACCCTCTTCTTTTTAGACTGAGGTGCTTTGCCCATAGCATCTCCCTCTTCTTTTTAGACTGAGGTACTTTGCCCATAGCATCTCCCTCTTCTTTTTAGACTGAGGTGCTTCGCCCGCAGCATCACCCTCTTCTTTTTTCGACTGAGGTGCTTCACTCGCAGCATCGCCCTCTTCTTTTAAGACTGAGGTGCTTCGCCCGCAGCGTCTCTCTCCTCTTTTGAGACTGAGGTGCTTTGCCCATAGCATCACCCTCTTCTTTTTAGACTAAGGTGCTTCACCCTCAGCATTACCCTCTTCTCTTTAGACGGAGGTGCTTCACCCGCAGCACCTCCCTCTGCGTTTTAGACTGAGGTGCTTCATTCACAGCATTTCCATCCTATTTCAAGATTGAGGTGCTTCGCCCGCAGCATCATCCAACTCGTTTTAGACTGAGGTGCTTCACCCTCAGCATCACCCTCTTCTTTTTAGACTGAGGTGCTTCTCCCGCAGCATCTCCCTCCTCTTTTGAGACTGAGGTGCTTTGCCCATATCATCTCCCTCTTCTTTTTAGACTGAGGTGCTTTGCCCATAGCATCATCCTCTTCTTTTTAGACTGAGGTGCTTCACCCGCAGCATCTCCCTCCTCTTTTGAGACTGAGGTGCTTTGCCCATGGCATCATCCTCTTCTTTTTAGACTGAGGTGCTTCACCCGCAGCATTACCTTCTTCTCTTTAGACTGAGGTGCTTCGCTCACAGCATCTCCCTCCTCTTTTTAGACTGAGGTGCTTCACCCGCAGCACCTCCCACTGCTTTTTAGACTGAGGTGCTTCACCCGCAGCATCTCCATCCTATTTCTAGACTGAGGTGCTTCACCCGCAGCATCATCCAACTCGTTTTAGAATGAGGTGCTTCACCCTCAGCATCACCCTCTTCTTTTTAGACTGAGGTGCTTCTCCCGCAGCATCTCCCTCCTCTTTTGAGACTGAGGTGCTTTGCCCATATCATCTCCCTCTTCTTTTTAGACTGAGGTGCTTTGCCCATAGCATCTCCCTCTTCTTTTAAGACTGAGGTGCTTCGCCTGCAGCATCACCCTCTTCTTTTTAGACTGAGGTGCTTCACCCTGAGCATTACCCTCTTCTGTTTAGACTGAGGTGCTTCGCCCACAGCATCTCCCTCCTCTTTTTAGACTGAGGTGCTTCACCCGCAGCACCTCCCTCTGCTTTTTAGACTGAGGTGCTTCACCCGCAGCATCTCCATCCTTTTTCTAGACTGAGGTGCTTCGCCCGCAGCATCTTCCAACTCGTTTTAGACTGAGGTGCTTCACCCTCAGCATCACCCTCTTCTTTTTAGACTGAGGTGCTTCACCCGCAGCATCTCCCTCCTCTTTTGATACTGAGGTGCTTTGCCCATATCATCTCCCTCTTCTTTTTAGACTGAGGTGCTTCACCTGCAGCATCACCCTCTTCTTTTGAGACTGAGGTGCTTTACCCACAGCATCTCCCTCCTCTTTTGAGACTGAGGTGCTTTGTCCATAGCATCTTTCCCTTCTTTTTAGACTGAGGTGCTTCGCCCGCAGCATCACCCTCTTCTTTTTAGACTGAGGTGCTTTGCCCATAGCATCTCCCTCTTCTTTTTAGACTGAGGTGCTTCACCCGCAGCACCATCCAACTATTTTAGACTGAGGGGCTTCACCCTTAGCACCGCCCTCTTCTTTTTAGACTGAGGTTCTTCACCCTCAGCATCACCCTCCTCTTTTTAGACTGAGGTGCTTCACCCTCAGCATCACCCTCCTCTTTTTAGACTGAGGTGCTTTGCCCATAGCATCTCCCTCTTCTTTTAAGACTGAGATGCTTCGCCTGCAGCATCACCCTCTTCTTTTTAGACTGAGGTGCTTCACCCTCAGCATCATCCAACTCTTTTTAGACTGAGGTGCTTCTCCCTCAGCATCACCCTCTTCTTTTTAGACTGAGGTGCCTCACCCTCAGCATCACCCTCCTCTTTTTAGACTGAGGGGCTTCACCCTCAGCACCGCCCTCTTCTTTTTAGACTGAGGTTCTTCACCCTCAGCATCACCCTCCTCTTTTTAGACTGAGGTGCTTCACCCTCAGCATCATCCAACTCTTTTTAGACTGAGGTGCTTCTCCCTCAGCATCACCCTCTTCTTTTTAGACTGAGGTGCCTCACCCTCAGCATCACCCTCCTCTTTTTAGACTGAGGTGCTTCACCCACAGCATCACCCTCCTTTTTTTAGACTGAGGTGCTTCACCGCCCTCAGCATCACCCTCCTCTTTTTAGACTGAGGTGCTTCACCCTCAGCATCTTCCTCTTCTTTTTAGACTGAGGTGCTTCATCCTCAGCATCACCCCCACATTTTAGACAGGTGCTTCACCCTCAGCATCTCCCTCCTCTTTTTAGACTGAGGTGCTTCGCCCTCAGCATCACCTTCCTCTTTTTAGACTGAGGTGCTTTGCCCATAGCATCTCCCTCTTCTTTTAAGACTGAGGTGCTTCGCCTGCAGCATCACCCTCTTCTTTTTAGACTGAGGTGCTTCACCCTGAGCATTACCCTCTTCTGTTTAGACTGAGGTGCTTCGCCCACAGCATCTCCCTCCTCTTTTTAGACTGAGGTGCTTCACCCGCAGCACCTCCCTCTGCTTTTTAGACTGAGGTGCTTCACCCGCAGCATCTCCATCCTTTTTCTAGACTGAGGTGCTTCGCCCGCAGCATCATCCAACTCGTTTTAGACTGAGGTGCTTCACCCTCAGCATCACCCTCTTCTTTTTAGACTGAGGTGCTTCACCCGCAGCATCTCCCTCCTCTTTTGATACTGAGGTGCTTTGCCCATAGCATCTCCCTCTTCTTTTTAGACTGAGGTGCTTCACCTGCAGCATCACCCTCTTCTTTTGAGACTGAGGTGCTTTACCCACAGCATCTCCCTCCTCTTTTGAGACTGAGGTGCTTTGCCCATAGCATCATCCTCCTCTTTTTAGACTGAGGTGCTTCACCCGCAGCACCATCCAACTCTTTTTAGACTGAGGGGCTTCACCCTAAGCACCACCCTCTTCTTTTAGACTGAGGTGCTTCACCCTCAGCATCACCCTCCTCTTTTTAGACTGAGGTGCTTCACCCTCAGCATCATCCAACTCTTTTTAGACTGAGGTGCTTCACCCTCAGCATCACCCTCTTCTTTTTAGACTGAGGTGCCTCACCCTCAGCATCACCCTCCTCTTTTTAGACTGAGGTGCTTCACCCGCAGCATCACCCTCCTCTTTTTAGACTGAGGTGCTTCACCCTCAGCATCACCCTCCTCTTTTTAGACTGAAGTGCTTCAACCTCAGCATCTCCCTCTTCTTTTTAGACTGAGGTGCTTCATCCTCAGCATCACCCCCACATTTAAGACTGAGGTGCTTCACCCTCAGCATCTCCCTCCTCTTTTTAGACTGAGGTGTTTCGCCCTCAGCATCACCCTTCTCTTTTCAGACTGAGGTGCTTAACCCTCAGCATTTCCCTCCCCTTTTTAGACAGGTGCTTCACCCTCAGCATCACCCTCTTCTTTTTAGACTGAGATGTCCCACCCTCAGCATCATCCAACTCTTTTTAGACTGAGGTGCTTCGCCCGTAGCATCATCCTCTTCTTTTTAGACTGAGGTGCTTCAACCGCAGCATCTCCCTCCTCTTTTGAGACTGAGGTGCTTTGTCCATAGCATCTTTCTCTTCTTTTTAGACTGAGGTGCTTCGCCCGCAGCATCACCCTCTTCTTTTTAGACTGAGGTGCTTTGCCCATAGCATCTCCCTCTTCTTTTTAGACTGAGGTACTTTGCCCATAGCATCTCCCTCTTCTTTTTAGACTGAGGTGCTTCGCCCGCAGCATCACCCTCTTCTTTTTTCGACTGAGGTGCTTCACTCGCAGCATCGCCCTCTTCTTTTAAGACTGAGGTGCTTCGCCCGCAGCGTCTCTCTCCTCTTTTGAGACTGAGGTGCTTTGCCCATAGCATCACCCTCTTCTTTTTAGACTAAGGTGCTTCACCCTCAGCATTACCCTCTTCTCTTTAGACGGAGGTGCTTCACCCGCAGCACCTCCCTCTGCGTTTTAGACTGAGGTGCTTCATTCACAGCATTTCCATCCTATTTCAAGATTGAGGTGCTTCGCCCGCAGCATCATCCAACTCGTTTTAGACTGAGGTGCTTCACCCTCAGCATCACCCTCTTCTTTTTAGACTGAGGTGCTTCTCCCGCAGCATCTCCCTCCTCTTTTGAGACTGAGGTGCTTTGCCCATATCATCTCCCTCTTCTTTTTAGACTGAGGTGCTTTGCCCATAGCATCATCCTCTTCTTTTTAGACTGAGGTGCTTCACCCGCAGCATCTCCCTCCTCTTTTGAGACTGAGGTGCTTTGCCCATGGCATCATCCTCTTCTTTTTAGACTGAGGTGCTTCACCCGCAGCATTACCTTCTTCTCTTTAGACTGAGGTGCTTCGCTCACAGCATCTCCCTCCTCTTTTTAGACTGAGGTGCTTCACCCGCAGCACCTCCCACTGCTTTTTAGACTGAGGTGCTTCACCCGCAGCATCTTCATCCTATTTCTAGACTGAGGTGCTTCACCCGCAGCATCATCCAACTCGTTTTAGAATGAGGTGCTTCACCCTCAGCATCACCCTCTTCTTTTTAGACTGAGGTGCTTCTCCCGCAGCATCTCCCTCCTCTTTTGAGACTGAGGTGCTTTGCCCATATCATCTCCCTCTTCTTTTTAGACTGAGGTGCTTTGCCCATAGCATCTCCCTCTTCTTTTAAGACTGAGGTGCTTCGCTTGCAGCATCACCCTCTTCTTTTTAGACTGAGGTGCTTCACCCTGAGCATTACCCTCTTCTGTTTAGACTGAGGTGCTTCGCCCACAGCATCTCCCTCCTCTTTTTAGACTGAGGTGCTTCACCCGCAGCACCTCCCTCTGCTTTTTAGACTGAGGTGCTTCACCCGCAGCATCTCCATCCTTTTTCTAGACTGAGGTGCTTCGCCCGCAGCATCTTCCAACTCGTTTTAGACTGAGGTGCTTCACCCTCAGCATCACCCTCTTCTTTTTAGACTGAGGTGCTTCACCCGCAGCATCTCCCTCCTCTTTTGATACTGAGGTGCTTTGCCCATATCATCTCCCTCTTCTTTTTAGACTGAGGTGCTTCACCTGCAGCATCACCCTCTTCTTTTGAGACTGAGGTGCTTTACCCACAGCATCTCCCTCCTCTTTTGAGACTGAGGTGCTTTGTCCATAGCATCTTTCCCTTCTTTTTAGACTGAGGTGCTTCGCCCGCAGCATCACCCTCTTCTTTTTAGACTGAGGTGCTTTGCCCATAGCATCTCCCTCTTCTTTTTAGACTGAGGTGCTTTGCCCATAGCATCTCCCTCTTCTTTTTAGACTGAGGTGCTTCGCCCGCAGCATCACCCTCTTCTTTTTTCGACTGAGGTGCTTCACTCGCAGCATCGCCCTCTTCTTTTAAGACTGATGTGCTTCGCCCGCAGCGTCTCTCTCCTCTTTTGAGACTGAGGTGCTTTGCCCATAGCATCACCCTCTTCTTTTTAGACTAAGGTGCTTCACCCTCAGCATTACCCTCTTCTCTTTAGACTGAGGTGCTTCACTCGCAGCATCACCTTCCTCTTTTTAGACTGAGGTGCTTCGCCCACAGCATCACCCTCTTCTTTTTAGACTGAGGTGCTTCACCCGCAGCATATCCCTCTTCTTTTTAGACTGAGGTGCATCACCTGCAGCACCATCCAACTCTATTAAGACTGAGGTGCTTCACCCTCAGCAACGCCCTCTTCTTTTTAGACTGAGGTGCTTCACCCTCAGCATCATCCAACTCTTTTTAGACTGAGGTGCTTCACCCGCAGCATCGCCCTATTCTTTTTAGACTGAGATGCTTCGCCCGCAGCATCTCTCTCCTCTTTTGAGACTGAGGTGCTTTGCCCATAGCATCACCCTCTTCTTTTTAGACTGAGGTGCTTCACCCGCAGCATCATCCAACTCTTTTTAGACTGAGGTGCCTCGCCCGCAGCATCACCCTCTTCTTTTTAGACTGAGGTGCTTCGCCCTCAGCATCTCCCTCCTCTTTTTAGACTGAGGTGCCTCACCCTCAACATCATCCAACTCTTTTTAGACTGAGGTGCTTCTCCCTCAGCATCACCCTCTTCTTTTTAGACTGAGGTGCCTCACCCTCAGCATCACCCTCCTCTTTTTAGACTGAGGGGCTTCACCCTCAGCACCGCCCTCTTCTTTTTAGACTGAGGTTCTTCACCCTCAGCATCACCCTTTTCTTTTTAGACTGAGGTGCTTCACCCTCAGCATCACCCTCTTCTTTTTAGACTGAGGTGCTTCACCCTCAGCATCTCCCTCCTCTTTTGAGACTGAGGTGCTTCGCCGTAAGCATCACCCAACTCTATTTAGACTGAGGTGCTTCGCCTGCAGCATCACCCTCTTCTTTTTAGACTGAGGTGCTTCACCCTCAGCATCTCCCTCCTCTTTTGAGACTGAGGTGCCTTGCCCATAGCATCATCCTCTTCTTTTTAGACTGAGGTGCTACACCCGCAGCACCATCCAACTCTTTTAAGACTGGGGTGCTTCACCCTCAGCACCGGCCTCTTCTTTTTAGACTGAGGTGCTTCACCCTCAGCATCACCCTCTTCTTTTTAGACTGAGGTGCTTCACCCTCAGCATCATCCAACTCTTTTTAGACTGAGGTGCTTCACCCTCAGCATCACCCTCTTCTTTTTAGACTGAGGTGCCTCACCTTAAGCATCACCCTCCTCTTTTTAGACTGAGGTGCCTCACCCGCAGCATCACCCTCCTATTTTTAGACTGAGGTGCTTTACCCGCAGCAACACCCTCCTCTTTTTAGACTGAGGTGCTTCACCCTGAGCATCACCCTCCTCTTTTTAGACTGAGGTGCTTCACCCTCAGCATCACCCTCTTCTTTTTAGACTGAGGTGCTCCACCCTCAGCTTCTCCCTCCTCTTTTGAGACTGAGGTGCTTCACTCGCAGCATCACCTTCTTCTTTTTAGACTGAGGTGCTTCGCCCACAGCATCACCCTCTTCTTTTTAGACTGAGGTGCTTCACCCGCAGCATATCCCTCTTCTTTTTAGACTGAGGTGCATCACCTGCAGCACCATCCAACTCTATTTAGACTGAGGTGCTTCACCCTCAGCAACGCCCTCTTCTTTTTAGACTGAGGTGCTTCACCCTCAGCATCATCCAACTCTTTTTAGACTGAGGTGCTTCACCCGCAGCATCGCCCTATTCTTTTTAGACTGAGATGCTTCACCCGCAGCATCTCTCTCCTCTTTTGAGACTGAGGTGCTTTGCCCATAGCATCACCCTCTTCTTTTTAGACTGAGGTGCTTCACCCGCAGCATCATCCAACTCTTTTTAGACTGAGGTGCCTCGCCCGCAGCATCACCCTCTTCTTTTTAGACTGAGGTGCTTCGCCCTCAGCATCTCCCTCCTCTTTTTAGACTGAGGTGCTTCACCCTCAGCACCTCCCTCTGCTTTTTAGACTGAGGTGCTTCACCCACGGCATCACCCTCTTCTTTTGAGACAGAGGTGCTTCACCCGCAGCATCTCCCTCCTTTTTTGAGACTGAGGTGCTTTGCCTATAGCATCATCCTCTTCTTTTTAGACTGAGGTGCATCACCCGCAGCACCATCCAACTCTTTTTAGACTGAGGGGCTTCACCCTCAGCATCTCCCTCTTCTTTTTAGACTGAGGTGCTTCACCCTCAGCATCACCCTCCTCTTTTTAGATTGAGGTGCTTCACCCTCAGCATCATCCAACTCTTTTTAGACTGAGGTGCTTCGCCCTCAGCATCACCCTGTTCTTTTTAGACTGAGGTGCTTCACCCTCAGCATCACCCTCCTCTTTTTAGACAGGTGCTTCACTCTCAGCATCTCCCTCTTCCTTTTTGACTGAGGTGCTTCACCCTCAGAATCACCCTCTTCTTTTTAGACTGAGGTGCTTCACCCGCAGCATTATCCAACTCTTTTTAGACTGAGGTGCCTCGCCCTTAGCATCACCCTCTTCTTTTTAGACTGAGGTGCTTCGCCCTCAGCATCACCCTCTTCTTTTTAGACTGAGGTGCTTCGCCCTCAGCATCTCCCTCCTCTTTTTAGACTGAGGTGCTTCACCCGCAGCATCTCCCTCCTAATTTGAGACTGAGGTGCTTAACCCTCAGCATCACCCTCTTCTTTTAAGACTGAGGTGCTTCACCCGCAGCATCTCCCTCCTCTTTTGAGACTGAGGTGCTTTGCCCATAGCATCATCCTCTTCTTTTTAGACTGAGGTGCTTCACCCGCAGCACCATCCAACTATTTTAGACTGAGGGGCTTCACCCTTAGCACCGCCCTCTTCTTTTTAGACTGAGGTTCTTCACCCTCAGCATCACCCTCCTCTTTTTAGACTGAAGTGCTTCACCCTCAGCATCACCCTCCTCTTTTTAGACTGAGGTGCTTTGCCCATAGCATCTCCCTCTTCTTTTAAGACTGAGATGCTTCGCCTGCAGCATCACCCTCTTCTTTTTAGACTGAGGTGCTTCACCCTCAGCATCATCCAACTCTTTTTAGACTGAGGTGCTTCTCCCTCAGCATCACCCTCTTCTTTTTAGACTGAGGTGCCTCACCCTCAGCATCACCCTCCTCTTTTTAGACTGAGGGGCTTCACCCTCAGCACCGCCCTCTTCTTTTTAGACTGAGGTTCTTCACCCTCAGCATCACCCTCCTCTTTTTAGACTGAGGTGCTTCACCCTCAGCATCATCCAACTCTTTTTAGACTGAGGTGCTTCTCCCTCAGCATCACCCTCTTCTTTTTAGACTGAGGTGCCTCACCCTCAGCATCACCCTCCTCTTTTTAGACTGAGGTGCTTCACCCACAGCATCACCCTCCTTTTTTTAGACTGAGGTGCTTCACCGCCCTCAGCATCACCCTCCTCTTTTTAGACTGAGGTGCTTCACCCTCAGCATCTTCCTCTTCTTTTTAGACTGAGGTGCTTCATCCTCAGCATCACCCCCACATTTTAGACAGGTGCTTCACCCTCAGCATCTCCCTCCTCTTTTTAGACTGAGGTGCTTCGCCCTCAGCATCACCTTCCTCTTTTTAGACTGAGGTGCTTTGCCCATAGCATCTCCCTCTTCTTTTAAGACTGAGGTGCTTCGCCTGCAGCATCACCCTCTTCTTTTTAGACTGAGGTGCTTCACCCTGAGCATTACCCTCTTCTGTTTAGACTGAGGTGCTTCGCCCACAGCATCTCCCTCCTCTTTTTAGACTGAGGTGCTTCACCCGCAGCACCTCCCTCTGCTTTTTAGACTGAGGTGCTTCACCCGCAGCATCTCCATCCTTTTTCTAGACTGAGGTGCTTCGCCCGCAGCATCATCCAACTCTTTTTAGACTGAGGTGCTTCACCCTCAGCATCACCCTCTTCTTTTTAGACTGAGGTGCTTCTCCCGCAGCATCTCCCTCCTCTTTTGATACTGAGGTGCTTTGCCCATATCATCTCCCTCTTCTTTTTAGACTGAGGTGCTTCACCTGCAGCATCACCCTCTTCTTTTGAGACTGAGGTGCTTTACCCACAGCATCTCCCTCCTCTTTTGAGACTGAGGTGCTTTGCCCATAGCATCATCCTCCTCTTTTTAGACTGAGGTGCTTCACCCTCAGCACCATCCAACTCTTTTTAGACTGAGGGGCTTCACCCTAAGCACCACCCTCTTCTTTTAGACTGAGGTGCTTCACCCTCAGCATCACCCTCCTCTTTTTAGACTGAGGTGCTTCACCCTCAGCATCATCCAACTCTTTTTAGACTGAGGTGCTTCACCCTCAGCATCACCCTCTTCTTTTTAGACTGAGGTGCCTCACCCTCAGCATCACCCTCCTCTTTTTAGACTGAGGTGCTTCACCCGCAGCATCACCCTCCTCTTTTTAGACTGAGGTGCTTCACCCTCAGCATCACCCTCCTCTTTTTAGACTGAGGTGCTTCAACCTCAGCATCTCCCTCTTCTTTTTAGACTGAGGTGCTTCATCCTCAGCATCACCCCCACATTTAAGACTGAGGTGCTTCACCCTCAGCATCTCCCTCCTCTTTTTAGACTGAGGTGTTTCGCCCTCAGCATCACCCTTCTCTTTTCAGACTGAGGTGCTTAACCCTCAGCATTTCCCTCCCCTTTTTAGACAGGTGCTTCACCCTCAGCATCACCCTCTTCTTTTTAGACTGAGATGTTCCACCCTCAGCATCATCCAACTCTTTTTAGACTGAGGTGCTTCGCCCGTAGCATCATCCTCTTCTTTTTAGACTGAGGTGCTTCAACCGCAGCATCTCCCTCCTCTTTTGAGACTGAGGTGCTTTGTCCATAGCATCTTTCTCTTCTTTTTAGACTGAGGTGCTTCGCCCGCAGCATCACCCTCTTCTTTTTAGACTGAGGTGCTTTGCCCATAGCATCTCCCTCTTCTTTTTAGACTGAGGTACTTTGCCCATAGCATCTCCCTCTTCTTTTTAGACTGAGGTGCTTCGCCCGCAGCATCACCCTCTTCTTTTTTCGACTGAGGTGCTTCACTCGCAGCATCGCCCTCTTCTTTTAAGACTGAGGTGCTTCGCCCGCAGCGTCTCTCTCCTCTTTTGAGACTGAGGTGCTTTACCCATAGCATCACCCTCTTCTTTTTAGACTAAGGTGCTTCACCCTCAGCATTACCCTCTTCTCTTTAGACGGAGGTGCTTCACCCGCAGCACCTCCCTCTGCGTTTTAGACTGAGGTGCTTCATTCACAGCATTTCCATCCTATTTCAAGATTGAGGTGCTTCGCCCGCAGCATCATCCAACTCGTTTTAGACTGAGGTGCTTCACCCTCAGCATCACCCTCTTCTTTTTAGACTGAGGTGCTTCTCCCGCAGCATCTCCCTCCTCTTTTGAGACTGAGGTGCTTTGCCCATATCATCTCCCTCTTCTTTTTAGACTGAGGTGCTTTGCCCATAGCATCATCCTCTTCTTTTTAGACTGAGGTGCTTCACCCGCAGCATCTCCCTCCTCTTTTGAGACTGAGGTGCTTTGCCCATGGCATCATCCTCTTCTTTTGAGACTGAGGTGCTTCACCCGCAGCATTACCTTCTTCTCTTTAGACTGAGGTGCTTCGCTCACAGCATCTCCCTCCTCTTTTTAGACTGAGGTGCTTCACCCGCAGCACCTCCCACTGCTTTTTAGACTGAGGTGCTTCACCCGCAGCATCTCCATCCTATTTCTAGACTGAGGTGCTTCACCCGCAGCATCATCCAACTCGTTTTAGAATGAGGTGCTTCACCCTCAGCATCACCCTCTTCTTTTTAGACTGAGGTGCTTCACCCACAGCATCTCCCTCCTCTTTTTAGACTGAGGTGCTTCGCCCTCAGCATCACCCTCCTCTTTTTAGACTGAGGTGCTTTGCCCATAGCATCTCCCTCTTCTTTTAAGACTGAGGTGCTTCGCCTGCAGCATCACCCTCTTCTTTTTAGACTGAGGTGCTTCACCCTGAGCATTACCCTCTTCTGTTTAGACTGAGGTGCTTCGCCCACAGCATCTCCCTCCTCTTTTTAGACTGAGGTGCTTCACCCGCAGCACCTCCCTCTGCTTTTTAGACTGAGGTGCTTCACCCGCAGCATCTCCATCCTTTTTCTAGACTGAGGTGCTTCGCCCGCAGCATCATCCAACTCGTTTTAGACTGAGGTGCTTCACCCTCAGCATCACCCTCTTCTTTTTAGACTGAGGTGCTTCACCCGCAGGATCTCCCTCCTCTTTTGATACTGAGGTGCTTTGCCCATATCATCTCCCTCTTCTTTTTAGACTGAGGTGCTTCACTTGCAGCATCACCCTCTTCTTTTGAGACTGAGGTGCTTTACCCACAGCATCTCCCTCCTCTTTTGAGACTGAGGTGCTTTGTCCATAGCATCTTTCTCTTCTTTTTAGACTGAGGTGCTTCGCCCGCAGCATCACCCTCTTCTTTTTAGACTGAGGTGCTTTGCCCATAGCATCTCCCTCTTCTTTTTAGACTGAGGTGCTTTGCCCATAGCATCTCCCTCTTCTTTTTAGACTGAGGTGCTTCGCCCGCAGCATCACCCTCTTCTTTTTTCGACTGAGGTGCTTCACTCGCAGCATCGCCCTCTTCTTTTAAGACTGAGGTGCTTCGCCCGCAGCGTCTCTCTCCTCTTTTGAGACTGAGGTGCTTTGCCCATAGCATCACCCTCTTCTTTTTAGACTGAGGTGCTTCACCCTCAGCATCTCCCTCCTCTTTTTAGACTGAGGTGCTTCGCCCTCAGCATCACCCTCCTCTTTTTAGACTGAGGTGCTTTGCCCATAGCAACACCCTCTTGTTTTTAGACTAAGGTGCTTCACCCTCCGCATTACCCTCTTCTCTTTAGACGGAGGTGCTTCACCCGCAGCACCTCCCTCTGCTTTTTAGACTGAGGTGCTTCATTCACAGCATCTCCATCCTATTTCAAGATTGAGGTGCTTCGCCCGCAGCATCATCCAACTCGTTTTAGACTGAGGTGCTTCACCCTCAGCATCACCCTCTTCTTTTTAGACTGAGGTGCTTCACCCGCAGCATCTCCCTCCTCTTTTGAGACTGAGGTGCTTTGCCCATATCATCTCCCTCTTCTTTTTAGACTGAGGTGCTTCACCCGCAGCATCATCCTCTTCTTTTTAGACTGAGGTGCTTCACCCGCAGCATCTCCCTCCTCTTTTGAGACTGAGGTGCTTTGCCCATAGCATCATCCTCTTCTTTTTCGACTGAGGTGCTTCACCCGCAGCATTACCTTCTTCTCTTTAGACTGAGGTGCTTCGCTCACAGCATCTCCCTCCTCTTTTTAGACTGAGGTGCTTCACCCGCAGCACCTCCCTCTGCTTTTTAGACTGAGGTGCTTCACCCGCAGCATCTCCATCCTATTTCTAGACTGAGGTGCTTCACCCGCAGCATCATCCAACTCGTTTTAGACTGAGGTGCTTCACCCTCAGCATCACCCTCTTCTTTTTAGACTGAGGTGCTTCACCCGCAGCATCTCCCTCCTCTTTTGATACTGAGGTGCTTTGCCCATATCATCTCCCTCTTCTTTTTAGACCGAGGTGCTTCACCTGCAGCATCACCCTCTTCTTTTTAGACTGAGGTGCTTTACCCACAGCATCTCCCTCCTCTTTTGAGACTGAGGTGCTTTGCCCATAGCATCATCCTCTTCTTTTTAGACTGAGGTGCTTCACCCGCAGCCCCATCCAACTCTTTTTAGACTGAGGGGCTTCACCCTCAGCACCGCCCTCTTCTTTTAGACTGAGGTGCTTCACCCTCAGCATCACCATCCTCTTTTTAGACTGAGGTGCTTCACCCTCAGCATCATCCAACTCTTTTTAGACTGAGGTGCTTCACCCTCAGCATCACCCTCTTCTTTTTAGACTGAGGAGCTTCGCCCTCAGCATCACCCTCCTCTTTTTAGACTGAGGTGCTTTGCCCATAGCATCTCCCTCTTCTTTTTAGACTGAGGTGCTTCGCCCACAGCATCACCCTCTTCTTTTTAGACTGAGGTGCTTCACTCGCAGCATCGCCCTCTTCTTTTAAGTCTGAGGTGCTTCGCCCGCAGCGCCTCTCTCCTCTTTTGAGACTGAGGTGCTTCAACCTCAGCATTACCCTCTTCTTTTTAGACTGAGGTGCCTCACCCTCAGCATCACCCTCCTCTTTTTAGACTGAGGTGCTTCACCCGCAGCATCACCCTCTTCTTTTTAGACTGAGGTGCTTCAACCTCAGCATCACCCTCCTCTTTTAAGACTGAGGTGCTTCACCCTCAGCATCTCCCTCTTCTTTTTAGACTGAGGTGCTTCATCCTCAGCATCACCCCCACATTTTAGACTGAGGTGCTTCACCCTCAGCATCTCCCTCCTCTTTTTAGACTGAGGTGCTTCGCCCTCAGCATCACCCTCCTCGTTTTAGACTGAGGTGCTTTGCCCATAGCAACACCCTCTTGTTTTTAGACTAAGGTGCTTCACCCTCCGCATTACCCTCTTCTCTTTAGACGGAGGTGCTTCACCCGCAGCACCTCCCTCTGCTTTTTAGACTGAGGTGCTTCATTCACAGCATCTCCATCCAATTTCAAGACTGAGGTGCTTCGCCCGCAGCATCATCCAACTCGTTTTAGACTGAGGTGCTTCACCCTCAGCATCACCCTCTTCTTTTTAGACTGAGGTGCTTCACCCGCAGCATCTCCCTCCTCTTTTGAGACTGAGGTGCTTTGCCAATATCATCTCCCTCTTCTTTGTAGACTGAGGTGCTTCACCCTCTTCTTTTTAGACTGAGGTGCTTCACCCGCAGCATCTCCCTCCTCTTTTGAGACTGAGGTGCTTTGCCTATAGCATCTTCCTCTTCTTTTTAGACTGAGGTGCTTCACCCGCAGCACCATTTAACTATTTCTAGACTGAGGGGCTTCACCCTCAGCACCGCCCTCTTCTATTTAGACTGAGGTTCTTCACCCTCAGCATCACCCTCCTCTTTTTAGACTGAGGTGCTTCACCCTCAGCATCATCCAACTCTTTTTAGACTGAGGTGCTTCTCCCTCAGCATCACCCTCTTCTTTTTAGACTGAGGTGCCTCACCCTCAGCATCACCCTCTTCCTTTTAGACTGAGGTGCTTCACCCTCAGCATCACCCTCCTCTTTTTAGACTGAGGTGCTTCACCCTCAGCATCTTCCTCTTCTTTTTAGACTGAGGTGCCTCATCCTCAGCATCACCCCCACATTTTAGACTGAGGTGCTTCACCCTCAGCATCTCCCTCCTCTTTTTAGACTGAGGTGCTTCGCCCTCAGCATCACCCTCCTCTTTTTAGACTGAGGTGCTTTGCCCATAGCATCTCCCTCTTCTTTTAAGACTGAGGTGCTTCGCCTGCAGCATCACCCTCTTCGTTTTAGACTGAGATGCTTCACCCTGAGCATTACCCTCTTCTGTTTAGACTGAGGTGCTTCGCCCACAGCATCTCCCTCCTCTTTTTAGACTGAGGTGCTTCACCCGCAGCACCTCCCTCTGCTTTTTAGACTGAGGTGCTTCACCCGCAGCATCTCCATCCTTTTTCTAGACTGAGGTGCTTCGCCTGCAGCATCATCCAACTCGTTTTAGACTGAGGTGCTTCACCCTCAGCATCACCCTCTTCTTTTTAGACTGAGGTGCTTCACCCGCAGCATCTCCCTCCTCTTTTGATACTGAGGTGCTTTGCCCATATCAGCTCCCTCTTCTTTTTAGACTGAGGTGCTTCACCTGCAGCATCACCCTCTTCTTTTGAGACTGAGGTGCTTTACCCACAGCATCTCCCTCCTCTTTTGAGACTGAGGTGCTTTGCCCATAGCATCATCCTCCTCTTTTTAGACTGAGGTGCTTCACCCGCAGCACCATCCAACTCTTTTTAGACTGAGGGGCTTCACCCTAAGCACCGCCCTCTTCTTTTAGACTGAGGTGCTTCACCCTCAGCATCACCCTCCTCTTTTTAGACTGAGGTGCTTCACCCTCAGCATCATCCAACTCTTTTTAGACTGAGGTGCTTCACCCTCAGCATCACCCTCCTCTTTTTAGACTGAGGTGCTTCAACCTCAGCATCTCCCTCTTCTTTTTAGACTGAGGTGCTTCATCCTCAGCATCACCCCCACATTTAAGACTGAGGTGCTTCACCCTCAGCATCTCCCTCCTCTTTTTAGACTGAGGTGCTTCGCCCTCAGCATCACCCTTCTCTTTTCAGACTGAGGTGCTTAACCCTCAGCATCTCCCTCCCCTTTTTAGACAGGTGCTTCACCCTCAGCATCACCCTCTTCTTTTTAGACTGAGATGTTCCACCCTCAGCATCATCCAACTCTTTTTAGACTGAGGTGCTTCGCCCGTAGCATCATCCTCTTCTTTTTAGACTGAGGTGCTTCAACCGCACCATCTCCCTCCTCTTTTGAGACTGAAGTGCTTTGTCCATAGCATCTTTCTCTTCTTTTTAGACTGAGGTGCTTCGCCCGCAGCATCACCCTCTTCTTTTTAGACTGAGGTGCTTTGCCCATAGCATCTCCCTCTTCTTTTTAGACTGAGGTGCTTTGCCCATAGCATCTCCCTCTTCTTTTTAGACTGAGGTGCTTCGCCCGCAGCATCACCCTCTTCTTTTTTCGACTGAGGTGCTTCACTAGCAGCATCGCCCTCTTCTTTTAAGACTGAGGTGCTTCGCCCACAGCGTCTCTCTCCTCTTTTGAGACTGAGGTGCTTTGCCCATAGCATCACCCTCTTCTTTTTAGACTAAGGTGCTTCACCCTCAGCATTACCCTCTTCTCTTTAGACGGAGGTGCTTCACCCGCAGCACCCCCCTTTGATTTTTAGACTGAGGTGCTTCATTCACAGCATCTCCATCCTATTTCAAGACTGAGGTGCTTCGCCCGCAGCATCATCCAACTCGTTTTAGACTGAGGTGCTTCACCCTCAGCATCACCCTCTTCTTTTTAGACTGAGGTGCTTCACCCGCAGCATCTCCCTCCTCTTTTGAGACTGAGGTGCTTTGCCCATATCATCTCCCTCTTCTTTTTAGACTGAGGTGCTTCACCCGCAGCATCATCCTCTTCTTTTTAGACTGAGGTGCTTCACCCGCAGCATCTCCCTCCACTTTTGAGACTGAGGTGCTTTGCCCATAGCATCATCCTCTTCTTTTTAGACTGAGGTGCTTCACCCGCAGCATTACCTTCTTCTCTTTAGACTGAGGTGCTTCGCTCACAGCATCTCCCTCCTCTTTTTAGACTGAGGTGCTTCACCCGCAGCACCTCCCTCTGCTTTTTAGACTGAGGTGCTTCACCCGCAGCATCTCCATCCTATTTCTAGACTGAGGTGCTTCACCCGCAGCATCATCCAACTCGTTTTAGACTGAGGTGCTTCACCCTCAGCATCACCCTCTTCTTTTTAGACTGAGGTGCTTCACCCGCAGCATCTCCCTCCTCTTTTGATACTGAGGTGCTTTGCCCATATCATCTCCCTCTTCTTTTTAGACTGAGGTGCTTCACCTGCAGCATCTCCCTCTTCTTTTTAGACTGAGGTGCTTTACCCACAGCATCTCCCTCCTCTTTTGAGACTGAGGTGCTTTGCCCATAGCATCATCCTCTTCTTTTTAGACTGAGGTGCTTCACCCGCAGCCCCATCCAACTCTTTTTAGACTGAGGGGCTTCACCCTCAGCACCGCCCTCTTCTTTTAGACTGAGGTGCTTCACCCTCAGCATCACCCTCCTCTTTTTAGACTTAGGTGCTTCACCCTCAGCATCATCCAACTCTTTTTAGACTGAGGTGCTATACCCTCAGCATCACCCTCTTCTTTTTAGACTGAGGTGCCTCACCCTCAGCATCACCCTCCTCTTTTTAGACTGAGGTGCTTCACCCGCAGCATCACCTTCCTCTTTTTAGACTGAGGTGCTTCACCCTCAGCATCGCCCTCCTCTTTTTAGACTGAGGTGCTTCAACCTTAGCATCTCCCTCTTCTTTTTAGACTGAGGTGCTTTGCCCACAGCATCTCCCTCTTCTTTTTAGACTGAGGTGCTTCGCCCACAGCATCACCCTCTTCTTTTTAGACTGAGGTGCTTCACTCGCAGCATCGCCCTCTTCTTTTAAGTCTGAGGTGCTTCGCCCGCAGCGCCTCTCTCCTCTTTTGGGACTGAGGTGCTTCAACCTCAGCATTACCCTCTTCTTTTTAGACTGAGGTGCCTCACCTTCAGCATCACCCTCCTCTTTTTAGACTGAGGTGCTTTGCCCATAGCAACACCCTCTTCTTTTTAGACTGAGGTGCCTCACCCTCAGCATCACCCTCTTCTTTTTAGACTGAGGTGCTTCAACCTCAGCATCACCCTCCTCTTTTAAGACTGAGGTGCTTCACCCTCAGCATCTCCCTCTTCTTTTTAGACTGAGGTGCTTCATCCTCAGCATCACCCCCACATTTTAGACTGAGGTGCTTCACCCTCAGCATCTCCCTCCTCTTTTTAGACTGAGGTGCTTCGCCCTCAGCATCACCCTCCTCTTTTTAGACTGAGGTGCTTTGCCCATAGCAACACCCTCTTGTTTTTAGACTAAGGTGCTTCACCCTCCGCATTACCCTCTTCTCTTTAGACGGAGGTGCTTCACCCGCAGCACCTCCCTCTGCTTTTTAGACTGAGGTGCTTCATTCACAGCATCTCCATCCAATTTCAAGACTGAGGTGCTTCGCCCGCAGCATCATCCAACTCGTTTTAGACTGAGGTGCTTCACCCTCAGCATCACCCTCTTCTTTTTAGACTGAGGTGCTTCACCCGCAGCATCTCCCTCCTCTTTTTAGACTGAGGTGCTTCAACCTTAGCATCTCCCTCTTCTTTTTAGACTGAGGTGCTTTGCCCACAGCATCTCCCTCCTCTTTTTAGACTGAGGTGCTTCACCCGCAGCACCTCCCTCTGCTTTTTAGACTGAGGTGTTTCACCCGCAGCATCTCCATCCTATTTGTAGACTGAGGTGCTTCGCCCACAGCATCATCCAACTCATTTTAGACTGAGGTGCTTCACCCTCAGCATCACCCCCACAGTTTAGACTGAGGTGCTTCACCCTCAGCATCTCCCTCCTCTTTTTAGACTGAGGTGCTTAGCCCTCAGCATCACCCTCCTCTTTTTAGACTGAGGTGCTTTGCCCATAGCATCTCCCTCTTCTTTTAAGACTGAGGTGCTTCGCCCGCAGCATCACTCTCTTCTTTTTAGACTGAGGTGCTTCACCCTCAGCATTACCCTCTTCTCTTTAGACTGAGGTGCTTTGCCCACAGCATCTCCCTCCTCTTTTTAGACTGAGGTGCTTCACCCGCAGCACCTCCCTCTGCTTTTTAGACTGAGGTGCTTCACCCGCAGCATCTCCATCCTATTTCTAGACTGAGGTGCTTCACCCGCAGCATCATCCAACTCGTTTTAGACTGAGGTGCTTCACCCTCAGCATCACCCTCTTCTTTTTAGACTGAGGTGCTTCACCCGCAGCATCTCCCTCCTCTTTTGATACTGAGGTGCTTTGCCCATATCATCTCCCTCTTCTTTTTAGACCGAGGTGCTTCACCTGCAGCATCACCCTCTTCTTTTTAGACTGAGGTGCTTTACCCACAGCATCTCCCTCCTCTTTTGAGACTGAGGTGCTTTTCCCATAGCATCATCCTCTTCTTTTTAGACTGAGGTGCTTCACCCGCAGCCCCATCCAACTCTTTTTAGACTGAGGGGCTTCACCCTCAGCACCGCCCTCTTCTTTTAGACTGAGGTGCTTCACCCTCAGCATCACCCTCCTCTTTTTAGACTGAGGTGCTTCACCCTCAGCATCATCCAACTCTTTCTAGACTGAGGTGCTTCACCCTCGGCATCACCCTCCTCTTTTTAGACTGAGGTGCTTTGCCCATAGCATCTCCCTCTTCTTTTTAGACTGAGGTGCTTCGCCCACAGCATCACCCTCTTCTTTTTAGACTGAGGTGCTTCACTCGCAGCATCGCCCTCTTCTTTTAAGTCTGAGGTGCTTCGCCCGCAGCGCCTCTCTCCTCTTTTGGGACTGAGGTGCTTCAACCTCAGCATTACCCTCTTCTTTTTAGACTGAGGTGCCTCACCTTCAGCATCACCCTCCTCTTTTTAGACTGAGGTGCTTTGCCCATAGCAACACCCTCTTCTTTTTAGACTGAGGTGCCTCACCCTCAGCATCACCCTCTTCTTTTTAGACTGAGGTGCTTCAACCTCAGCATCACCCTCCTCGTTTAAGACTGAGGTGCTTCACCCTCAGCATCTCCCTCTTCTTTTTAGACTGAGGTGCTTCATCCTCAGCATCACCCCCACATTTTAGACTGAGGTGCTTCACCCTCAGCATCTCCCTCCTCTTTTTAGACTGAGGTGCTTCGCCCTCAGCATCACCCTCCTCTTTTTAGACTGAGGTGCTTTGCCCATAGCAACACCCTCTTGTTTTTAGACTAAGGTGCTTCACCCTCCGCATTACCCTCTTCTCTTTAGACGGAGGTGCTTCACCCGCAGCACCTCCCTCTGCTTTTTAGACTGAGGTGCTTCATTCACAGCATCTCCATCCAATTTCAAGACTGAGGTGCTTCGCCCGCAGCATCATCCAACTCGTTTTAGACTGAGGTGCTTCACCCTCAGCATCACCCTCTTCTTTTTAGACTGAGGTGCTTCACCCGCAGCATCTCCCTCCTCTTTTGAGACTGAGGTGCTTTGCCAATATCATCTCCCTCTTCTTTGTAGACTGAGGTGCTTCACCCTCTTCTTTTTAGACTGAGGTGCTTCACCCGCAGCATCTCCCTCCTCTTTTGAGACTAATGTGCTTTGCCTATAGCATCATCCTCTTCTTTTTAGACTGAGGTGCTTCACCCGCAGCACCATCCAACTATTTTTAGACTGAGGGGCTTCACCCTCAGCACCGCCCTCTTCTATTTAGACTGAGGTTCTTCACCCTCAGCATCACCCTCCTCTTTTTAGACTGAGGTGCTTCACCCTCAGCATCATCCAACTCTTTTTAGACTGAGGTGCTTCTCCCTCAGCATCACCCTCTTCTTTTTAGACTGAGGTGCCTCACCCTCAGCATCACCCTCTTCTTTTTAGACTGAGGTGCTTCACCCTCAGCATCACCCTCCTCTTTTTAGACTGAGGTGCTTCACCCTCAGCATCTTCCTCTTCTTTTTAGACTGAGGTGCCTCATCCTCCGCATCACCCCCACATAATAGACTGAGGTGCTTCACCCTCAGCATCTCCCTCCTCTTTTTAGACTGAGGTGCTTCGCCCTCAGCATCATCCTCCTCTTTTTAGACTGAGGTGCTTTGCCCATAGCATCTCCCTCTTCTTTTAAGACTGAGGTGCTTCGCCTGCAGCATCACCCTATTCTTTTTAGACTGAGATGCTTCACCCTGAGCATTACCCTCTTCTGTTTAGACTGAGGTGCTTCGCCCACAGCATCTCCCTCCTCTTTTTAGACTGAGGTGCTTCACCCGCAGCACCTCCCTCTGCTTTTTAGACTGAGGTGCTTCACCCGCAGCATCTCCATCCTTTTTCTAGACTGAGGTGCTTCGCCTCCAGCATCATCCAACTCGTTTTAGACTGAGGTGCTTCACCCTCAGCATCACCCTCTTCTTTTTAGACTGAGGTGCTTCACCCGCAGCATCTCCCTCCTCTTTTGATACTGAGGTGCTTTGCCCATATCATCTCCCTCTTCTTTTTAGACTGAGGTGCTTCACCTGCAGCATCACCCTCTTCTTTTGAGACTGAGGTGCTTTACCCACAGCATCTCCCTCCTCTTTTGAGACTGAGGTGCTTTGCCCATAGCATCATCCTCCTCTTTTTAGACTGAGGTGCTTCACCCGCAGCACCATCCAACTCTTTTTAGACTGAGGGGCTTCACCCTAAGCACCGCCCTCTTCTTTTAGACTGAGGTGCTTCACCCTCAGCATCACCCTCCTCTTTTTAGACTGAGGTGCTTCACCCTCAGCATCATCCAACTCTTTTTAGACTGAGGTGCTTCACCCTCAGCATCACCCTCTTCTTTTTAGACTGAGGTGCCTCACCCTCAGCATCACCCTCCTCTTTTTAGACTGAGGTGCTTCACCCGCAGCAACACCCTCCTCTTTTTTAGACTGAGGTGCTTCACCCTCAGCATCACCCTCCTCTTTTTAGACTGAGGTGCTTCAACCTCAGCATCTCCCTCTTCTTTTTAGACTGAGGTGCTGCATCCTTAGCATCACCCCCACATTTAAGACTGAGGTTTTTCACCCTCAGCATCTCCCTCCTCTTTTTAGACTGAGGTGCTTCGCCCTCTGCATCACCCTTCTCTTTTCAGACTGAGGTGCTTAACCCTCAGCATCCCCCTCCCCTTTTTAGACAGGTGCTTCACCCTCAGCATCACACTCTTCTTTTTAGACTGAGATGTTCCACCCTCAGCATCATCCAACTCTTTTTAGACTGAGGTGCTTCGCCCGTAGCATCATCCTCTTCTTTTTAGACTGAGGTGCTTCAACCGCACCATCTCCCTCCTCTTTTGAGACTGAGGTGCTTTGTCCATATCATCTTTCTCTTCTTTTTAGACTGAGGTGCTTCGCCCGCAGCATCACCCTCTTCTTTTTAGACTGAGGTGCTTTGCCCATAGCATCTCCCTCTTCTTTTTAGACTGAGGTGCTTTGCCCATAGCATCTCCCTCTTCTTTTTAGACTGAGGTGCTTTGCCCATAGCATCTCCCTCTTCTTTTAAGACTGAGGTGCTTCGCCCACAGCGTCTCTCTCCTCTTTTGAGACTGAGGTGCTTTGCCCATAGCATCACCCTCTTCTTTTTAGACTAAGGTGCTTCACCCTCAGCATTACCCTCTTCTCTTTAGACGGAGGTGCTTCACCCGCAGCACCTCCCATTGCTTTTTAGACTGAGGTGCTTCATTCACAGCATCTCCATCCTATTTCAAGATTGAGGTGCTTCGCCCGCAGCATCATCCAACTCGTTTTAGACTGAGGTGCTTCACCCTCAGCATCACCCTCTTCTTTTTAGACTGAGGTGCTTCACCCGCAGCATCTCCCTCCTCTTTTGAGACTGAGGTGCTTTGCCCATATCATCTCCCTCTTCTTTTTAGACTGAGGTGCTTCACCCGCAGCATCATCCTCTTCTTTTTAGACTGAGGTGCTTCACCCGCAGCATCTCCCTCCACTTTTGAGACTGAGGTGCTTTGCCCATAGCATCATCCTCTTCTTTTTAGACTGAGGTGCTTCACCCGCAGCATTACCTTCTTCTCTTTAGACTGAGGTGCTTCGCTCACAGCATCTCCCTCCTCTTTTTAGACTGAGGTGCTTCACCCGCAGCACCTCCCTCTGCTTTTTAGACTGAGGTGCTTCACCCGCAGCATCTCCATCCTATTTCTAGACTGAGGTGCTTCACCCGCAGCATCATCCAACTCGTTTTAGACTGAGGTGCTTCACCCTCAGCATCACCCTCTTCTTTTTAGACTGAGGTGCTTCACCCGCAGCATCTCCCTCCTCTTTTGATACTGAGGTGCTTTGCCCATATCATCTCCCTCTTCTTTTTAGACTGAGGTGCTTCACCTGCAGCATCTCCCTCTTCTTTTTAGACTGAGGTGCTTTACCCACAGCATCTCCCTCCTCTTTTGAGACTGAGGTGCTTTGCCCATAGCATCATCCTCTTCTTTTTAGACTGAGGTGCTTCACCCGCAGCCCCATCCAACTCTTTTTAGACTGAGGGGCTTCACCCTCAGCACCGCCCTCTTCTTTTAGACTGAGGTGCTTCACCCTCAGCATCACCCTCCTCTTTTTAGACTGAGGTGCTTCACCCTCAGCATCATCCAACTCTTTTTAGACTGAGGTGCTATACCCTCAGCATCACCCTCTTCTTTTTAGACTGAGGTGCCTCACCCTCAGCATCACCCTCCTCTTTTTAGACTGAGGTGCTTCACCCGCAGCATCACCTTCCTCTTTTTAGACTGAGGTGCTTCACCCTCAGCATCACCCTCCTCTTTTTAGACTTAGGTGCTTCAACCTCAGCATCTCCCTCTTCTTTTTAGACTGAGGTGCTTTGCCCACAGCATCTCCCTCCTCTTTTTAGACTGAGGTGCTTCACCCGCAGCACCTCCCTCTGCTTTTTAGACTGAGGTGTTTCACCCGCAGCATCTCCATCCTATTTGTAGATTGAGGTGCTTCGCCCGCAGCATCATCCAACTCATTTTAGACTGAGGTGCTTCACCCTCAGCATCACCCCCACAGTTTAGACTGAGGTGCTTCACCCTCAGCATCTCCCTCCTCTTTTTAGACTGAGGTGCCTCGCCCTCAGCATCACCCTCCTCTTTTTAGACTGAGGTGCTTTGCCCATAGCATCTCCCTCTTCTTTTAAGACTGAGGTGCTTCGCCCGCAGCATCACTCTCTTCTTTTTAGACTGAGGTGCTTCACCCTCAGCATTACCCTCTTCTCTTTAGACTGAGGTGCTTTGCCCACAGCATCTCCCTCCTCTTTTTAGACTGAGGTGCTTCACCCGCAGCACCTCCCTCTGCTTTTTAGACTGAGGTGCTTCACCCGCAGCATCTCCATCCTATTTCTAGACTGAGGTGCTTCACCCGCAGCATCATCCAACTCGTTTTAGACTGAGGTGCTTCACCCTCAGCATCACCCTCTTCTTTTTAGACTGAGGTGCTTCACCCGCAGCATCTCCCTCCTCTTTTGATACTGAGGTGCTTTGCCCATATCATCTCCCTCTTCTTTTTAGACCGAGGTGCTTCACCTGCAGCATCACCCTCTTCTTTTTAGACTGAGGTGCTTTACCCACAGCATCTCCCTCCTCTTTTGAGACTGAGGTGCTTTGCCCATAGCATCACCCTCTTCTTTTTAGACTGAGGTGCTTCACCCACAGCATCTCCATCCTATTTATAGACTGAGGTGCTTCGCCCGCAGCATCATTCAACTCGTTTTAGACTGAGGTGCTTCACCCTCAGCATCACCCTCTTCTTTTTAGACTGAGGTGCTTCATCCTCAGCATCACCCCCATATTTTAGACTGAGGTGCTTCGCCCTCAGCATCTCCCTCCTCTTTTTAGACTGAGGTGCTTCGCCCTCAGCATCACCCTCTTCTTTTTAGACTGTGGTGCTTCACCCTCAGCATCAACCTCTTCTTTTAAGACTGAGGTGTTTCACCCGCAGCATCACCCTGTTCTTTTTAGACTGAGGTGCTTCGCCCGCAGCATCACCCTGTTCTTTTTAGACTGAGGTGCTTCGCCCTCAGCATCTCCCTCCTCTTTTTAGACTGAGGTGCTTCGCCCGCAGCATCACCCTACTCTATTTAGACTGAGGTACTTCACCCTCAGCATCTCCCTCTTCCTTTTGGACTGAGGTGCTTCTACCTCAGAATCACCCTCTTCTTTTTAGACTGAGGTGCTTCACCCGCAGCATTATCCAACTCTTTTTAGATTGAGGTGCTTCACCCTCAGCATCACCCTCCTCTTTTTAGACTGAGGTGCTTAGCCTTCAGCATCACCCTGTTCTTTTTAGACTGTGGTGCTTCACCCTCAGCATCACCCTCTTCTATTTAGACTGAGGTGCCTTACCCTCAGCATCACCCTCCTCTTTTTAGACTGAGGTGCTTCACCCGCAGCATCACCCTCCTCTTTTTAGACTGAGGTGCCTCACCCTCAGCATCACCCTCCTCTTTTTAGACTGAGGTGCCTCACCCTCAGCATCACCCTCCTCTTTTTAGACTGAGGTGCTTCACCCGCAGCATCACCCTCTTCTTTTTAGACTGAGGTGCTTCGCCCACAGCATCTCCCTCCTCTTTTTAGACTAAGGTGCTTCATCCGCAGCATCACCCTCTTCTTTTTAGACTGAGGTGCTTCACCCACAGCATCTCCATCCTATTTATAGACTGAGGTGCTTCGCCCGCAGCATCATTCAACTCGTTTTAGACTGAGGTGCTTCACCCTCAGCATCACCCTCTTCTTTTTAGACTGAGGTGCTTCGCCCTCAGCATCACCCTCTTCTTTTTAGACTGTGGTGCTTCACCCTCAGCATCAACCTCTTCTTTTAAGACTGAGGTGTTTCACCCGCAGCATCACCCTGTTCTTTTTAGACTGAGGTGCTTCGCCCGCAGCATCACCCTGTTCTTTTTAGACTGAGGTGCTTCGCCCTCAGCATCTCCCTCCTCTTTTTAGACTGAGGTGCTTCGCCCGCAGCATCACCCTACTCTATTTAGACTGAGGTACTTCACCCTCAGCATCTCCCTCTTCCTTTTGGACTGAGGTGCTTCTACCTCAGAATCACCCTCTTCTTTTTAGACTGAGGTGCTTCACCCGCAGCATTATCCAACTCTTTTTAGATTGAGGTGCTTCACCCTCAGCATCACCCTCCTCTTTTTAGACTGAGGTGCTTAGCCTTCAGCATCACCCTGTTCTTTTTAGACTGTGGTGCTTCACCCTCAGCATCACCCTCTTCTATTTAGACTGAGGTGCCTTACCCTCAGCATCACCCTCCTCTTTTTAGACTGAGGTGCTTCACCCGCAGCATCACCCTCCTCTTTTTAGACTGAGGTGCCTCACCCTCAGCATCACCCTCCTCTTTTTAGACTGAGGTGCTTCACCCGCAGCATCACCCTCTTCTTTTTAGACTGAGGTGCTTCGCCCACAGCATCTCCCTCCTCTTTTTAGACTAAGGTGCTTCATCCGCAGCATCACCCTCTTCTTTTTAGACTGAGGTGCTTCACCCACAGCATCTCCATCCTATTTATAGACTGAGGTGCTTCGCCCGCAGCATCATTCAACTCGTTTTAGACTGAGGTGCTTCACCCTCAGCATCACCCTCTTCTTTTTAGACTGAGGTGCTTCATCCTCAGCATCACCCCCATATTTTAGACTGAGGTGCTTCGCCCTCAGCATCTCCCTCCTCTTTTTAGACTGAGGTGCTTCGCCCTCAGCATCACCCTCTTCTTTTTAGACTGTGGTGCTTCACCCTCAGCATCAACCTCTTCTTTTAAGACTGAGGTGTTTCACCCGCAGCATCACCCTGTTCTTTTTAGACTGAGGTGCTTCGCCCGCAGCATCACCCTGTTCTTTTTAGACTGAGGTGCTTCGCCCTCAGCATCTCCCTCCTCTTTTTAGACTGAGGTGCTTCGCCCGCAGCATCACCCTACTCTATTTAGACTGAGGTACTTCACCCTCAGCATCTCCCTCTTCCTTTTGGACTGAGGTGCTTCTACCTCAGAATCACCCTCTTCTTTTTAGACTGAGGTGCTTCACCCGCAGCATTATCCAACTCTTTTTAGATTGAGGTGCTTCACCCTCAGCATCACCCTCCTCTTTTTAGACTGAGGTGCTTAGCCTTCAGCATCACCCTGTTCTTTTTAGACTGTGGTGCTTCACCCTCAGCATCACCCTCTTCTATTTAGACTGAGGTGCCTTACCCTCAGCATCACCCTCCTCTTTTTAGACTGAGGTGCTTCACCCGCAGCATCACCCTCCTCTTTTTAGACTGAGGTGCCTCACCCTCAGCATCACCCTCCTCTTTTTAGACTGAGGTGCCTCACCCTCAGCATCACCCTCCTCTTTTTAGACTGAGGTGCTTCACCCGCAGCATCACCCTCTTCTTTTTAGACTGAGGTGCCTCACCCTCAGCATCACCCTCCTCTTTTTAGACTGAGGTGCTTCACCCTCAGCATCATCCAACTCTTTTTAGACTGAGGTGCCTTACCCTCAGCATCACCCTCCTCTTTTTAGACTGAGGTGCTTCACCCTCAGCATCACCCTCTTCTTTTCAGACTGACATGCCTCTCCCTCAGCATCACCCTCCTCTTTTTAGACTGAGGTGCTTCACCCGCAGCATCACCCTCCTCTTTTTAGACTGAGGTGCTTCACCCTCAGCACCACCCTCTTCTTTTTAGACTGAGGTGCTTCACCCTCAGCATCACCCTCCTCTTTTTAGACTGAGGTGCTTCACCCTCAGCATCATCCAACTCTTTTTAGACTGAGGTGCTTCACCCTCAGCATCACCCTCTTCTTTTTAGACTGAGGTGCCTCACCCTAAGCATCACCCTCCTCTTTTTAGACTGAGGTGCCTCACCCTCAGCATCACCCTCTTCTTTTTAGACTGAGGTGCTTCACCCGCAGCAACACCCTCCTCTTTTTAGACTGAGGTGCTTCACCCTCAGCATCACCCTCCTCTTTTTAGACTGAGGTGCTTCACCCTCAGCATCACCCTCTTCTTGTTAGACTGAGGTGCTTCGCCCGCAGCATCACCCTTTTCTTTTTAGACTGAGGTGCTTCACCCTCAGCATCTCCCTCCTCTTTTTAGACTGAGGTGCTTCGCCCTCAGCATCACCCTGTTCTTTTTAGACTGTGGTGCTTCGCCCTCAGCATCACCCTCTTCTTTTTAGACTGTGGTGCTTCACCCTCAGCATCACCCTCTTCTTTTAAGACTGAGGTGTTTCACCCGCAGCATCACCCTGTTCTTTTTAGACTGAGGTGCTTCGCCCGCAGCATCACCCTGTTCTTTTTAGACTGAGGTGCTTCGCCCTCAGCATCTCCCTCCTCTTTTTAGACTGAGGTGCTTCGCCCGCAGCATCACCCAACTCTATTTAGACTGAGGTACTTCACCCTCAGCATCTCCCTCTTCCTTTTGGACTGAGGTGCTTCTACCTCAGAATCACCCTCTTCTTTTTAGACTGAGGTGCTTCACCCGCAGCATTATCCAACTCTTTTTAGACTGAGGTGCTTCACCCCCAGCATCACCCTCCTCTTTTTAGACTGAGGTGCTTCGCCTTCAGCATCACCCTGTTCTTTTTAGACTGTGGTGCTTCACCCTCAGCATCACCCTCTTCTTTTTAGACTGAGGTGCCTTACCCTCAGCATCACCCTCCTCTTTTTAGACTGAGGTGCTTCACCCGCAGCATCACCCTCCTCTTTTTAGACTGAGGTGCCTCACCCTCAGCATCACCCTCCTCTTTTTAGACTGAGGTGCCTCACCCTCAGCATCACCCTCCTCTTTTTAGACTGAGGTGCTTCACCCGCAGCATCACCCTCTTCTTTTTAGACTGAGGTGCCTCACCCTCAGCATCACCCTCCTCTTTTTAGACTGAGGTGCTTCACCCTCAGCATCATCCAACTCTTTTTAGACTGAGGTGCCTTACCCTCAGCATCACCCTCCTCTTTTTAGACTGAGGTGCTTCACCCTCAGCATCACCCTCTTCTTTTCAGACTGACATGCCTCTCCCTCAGCATCACCCTCCTCTTTTTAGACTGAGGTGCTTCACCCGCAGCATCACCCTCCTCTTTTTAGACTGAGGTGCTTCACCCTCAGCACCACCCTCTTCTTTTTAGACTGAGGTGCTTCACCCTCAGCATCACCCTCCTCTTTTTAGACTGAGGTGCTTCACCCTCAGCATCATCCAACTCTTTTTAGACTGAGGTGCTTCACCCTCAGCATCACCCTCTTCTTTTTAGACTGAGGTGCCTCACCCTAAGCATCACCCTCCTCTTTTTAGACTGAGGTGCCTCACCCTCAGCATCACCCTCTTCTTTTTAGACTGAGGTGCTTCACCCGCAGCAACACCCTCCTCTTTTTAGACTGAGGTGCTTCACCCTCAGCATCACCCTCCTCTTTTTAGACTGAGGTGCTTCACCCTCAGCATCACCCTCTTCTTGTTAGACTGAGGTGCTTCGCCCGCAGCATCACCCTTTTCTTTTTAGACTGAGGTGCTTCACCCTCAGCATCACCCTCTTCTTTTTAGACTGAGGTGCTTCACCCTCAGCATCTCCCTCCTCTTTTGAGACTGAGGTGCTTTGCCGTAAGCATAACCCTCTTCTTTTAAGACTGAGGTGCTTCGCCCTCAGCATCACCCTGTTCTTTTTAGACTGAGGTGTTTCACCCTCAGCATCACCCTCTTCTTTTTAGACTGAGGTGCTTTGCCTATAGCATCACCCTCTTCTTTTTAGACTGAGGTGCTTCACCCGCAGCATCACCCTCTTCTTATTGGACTCAGGTGCTTCGCACGCAGCACCACCCTCTTCTCTTAAGGCTAAGAGCTTCGCCCGCAGCATCACCCTACTCTATTTAGACTGAGGTGCTTCACCCTCAGCATCACCCTCCTCTTTTTAGACTGAGGTGCTTCGCCTTCAGCATCACCCTGTTCTTTTTAGACTGTGGTGCTTCACCCTCAGCATCACCCTCTTCTTTTTAGACTGAGGTGCCTTACCCTCAGCATCACCCTCCTCTTTTTAGACTGAGGTGCTTCACCCGCAGCATCACCCTCCTCTTTTTAGACTGAGGTGCCTCACCCTCAGCATCACCCTCCTCTTTTTAGACTGAGGTGCCTCACCCTCAGCATCACCCTCCTCTTTTTAGACTGAGGTGCTTCACCCGCAGCATCACCCTCTTCTTTTTAGACTGAGGTGCCTCACCCTCAGCATCACCCTCCTCTTTTTAGACTGAGGTGCTTCACCCTCAGCATCATCCAACTCTTTTTAGACTGAGGTGCCTTACCCTCAGCATCACCCTCCTCTTTTTAGACTGAGGTGCTTCACCCTCAGCATCACCCTCTTCTTTTCAGACTGACATGCCTCTCCCTCAGCATCACCCTCCTCTTTTTAGACTGAGGTGCTTCACCCGCAGCATCACCCTCCTCTTTTTAGACTGAGGTGCTTCACCCTCAGCACCACCCTCTTCTTTTTAGACTGAGGTGCTTCACCCTCAGCATCACCCTCCTCTTTTTAGACTGAGGTGCTTCACCCTCAGCATCACCCTCTTCTTTTTAGACTGAGGTGCTTCACCCTCAGCATCATCCAACTCTTTTTAGACTGAGGTGCTTCACCCTCAGCATCACCCTCTTCTTTTTAGACTGAGGTGCCTCACCCTAAGCATCACCCTCCTCTTTTTAGACTGAGGTGCCTCACCCTCAGCATCACCCTCTTCTTATTAGACTGAGGTGCTTCACCCGCAGCAACACCCTCCTCTTTTTAGACTGAGGTGCTTCACCCTCAGCATATCCCTCTTCTTTTTAGACTGAGGTGCTTCACCCTCAGCATCACCCTCTTCTTGTTAGACTGAGGTGCTTCGCCCGCAGCATCACCCTTTTCTTTTTAGACTGAGGTGCTTCACCCTCAGCATCACCCTCTTCTTTTTAGACTGAGGTGCTTCACCCTCAGCATCTCCCTCCTCTTTTGAGACTGAGGTGCTTTGCCGTAAGCATAACCCTCTTCTTTTAAGACTGAGGTGCTTCGCCCTCAGCATCACCCTGTTCTTTTTAGACTGAGGTGTTTCACCCTCAGCATCTCCCTCCTCTTTTGAGACTGAGGTGTTTTGCCCATAGCATCATCCTCTTCTTTTTAGACTGAGGTGCTTCACCCGCAGCATCACCCTCTTCTTATTAGACTCAGGTGCTTGGCACGCAGCACCACCCTCTTCTCTTAAGGCTGAGGAGCTTCGCCCGCAGCATCACCCTACTCTATTTAGACTGAGGTGCTTCACCCGCAGCATCACCCTCTTCTTATTTAGACTGAGGTGCTTCACCTGCAGCATCAACCAACTCTTTTTAGACTGAGGTGCTTCGCCCGCAGCATCACCCTCTTCTTTTTAGACTGAGGTGCTTCACCCTCAGCATCTCCCTTCTCTTTTGAGACTGAGGTGCCTTGCCCATAGCATCATCCTCTTCTTTTTAGACTGAGGTGCTTCGCCCACAGCACCATCCAACTCTTTTTAGACTGAGATGCTTCACCCTCAGCACCGGCTTCTTCTTTTTAGACTGAGGTGCTTCACCCTAAGCATCACCCTCCTCTTTTTAGACTGAGGTGCTTCACCCTCAGCATCACCCTCTTCTTTTTAGACTGAGGTGCCTCACCCTAAGCATCACCCTCCTCTTTTTAGACTGAGGTGCCTCACCCTCGGCATCACCCTCTTCTTTTTAGACTGAGGTGCTTCACCCGCAGCAACACCCTCCTCTTTTTAGACTGAGGTGCTTCACCCTCAGCATCACCCTCCTCTTTTTAGACTGAGGTGCTTCACCCTCAGCATCACCCTCTTCTTGTTAGACTGAGGTGCTTCGCCCGCAGCATCACCCTTTTCTTTTTAGACTGAGGTGCTTCACCCTCAGCATCACCCTCTTCTTTTTAGACTGAGGTGCTTCACCCTCAGCATCTCCCTCCTCTTTTGAGACTGAGGTGCGTCGCCGTAAGCATAACCCTCTTCTTTTAAGACTGAGGTGCTTCGCCCTCAGCATCACCCTCTTCTTTTTAGACTGAGGTGTTACACCCTCAGCATCACCCTCCTCTTTTTAGACTGAGCTGCTTTGCCTATAGCATGACCCTCTTCTTTTTAGACTGAGGTGCTTCACCCGCAGCATCACCCTCTTCTTATTAGACTCAGGTGCTTCGCACCCAGCACCACCCTCTTCTCTTAAGGCTGAGGAGCTTCGCCCGCAGCATCACCCTACTCTATTTAGACTGAGGTGCTTCACCCTCAGCATCACCCTCTTCTTTTTTAGACTGAGGTGCTTCACCCGCTGCATCAACCAACTCTTTTTAGACTGAGGTGCTTCGCCCGCAGCATTACCCTCTTCTTTTTAGACTGAGGTGCTTCACCCTCAGCATCTCCCTCCTCTTTTGAGACTGAGGTGCCTTGCCCATAGCATCATCCTCTTCTTTTTAGACTGAGGTGCTTCACCCGCAGCATCACCCTCTTCTTATTAGACTCAGGTGCTTGGCACGCAGCACCAACCTCTTCTCTTAAGGCTGAGGAGCTTCGCCCGCAGCATCACCCTACTCTATTTAGACTGAGGTGCTTCACCCTCAGCATCACCCTCTTCTTATTTAGACTGAGGTGCTTCACCCGCAGCATCAACCAACTCTTTTTAGACTGAGGTGCTTCGCCCGCAGCATCACCCTCTTCTTTTTAGACTGAGGTGCTTCACCCTCAGCATCTCCCTTCTCTTTTGAGACTGAGGTGCCTTGCCCATAGCATCATCCTCTTCTTTTTAGACTGAGGTGCTTCACCCACAGCACCATCCAACTCTTTTTAGACTGAGATGCTTCACCCTAAGCACCGGCTTCTTCTTTTTAGACTGAGGTGCTTCACCCTCAGCATCACCCTCCTCTTTTTAGACTGAGGTGCTTCACCCTCAGCATCATCCAACTCTTTTTAGACTGAGGTGCTTCACCCTCAGCATCACCCTCTTCTTTTTAGACTGAGGTGCCTCACCCTAAGCATCACCCTCCTCTTTTTAGACTGAGGTGCCTCACCCTCAGCATCACCCTCTTCTTTTTAGACTGAGGTGCTTCACCCGCAGCAACACCCTCCTCTTTTTAGACTGAGGTACTTCACCCTCAGCATCACCCTCCTATTTTTAGACTGAGGTGCTTCACCCTCAGCATCACCCTCTTCTTGTTAGACTGAGGTGCTTCACCCTCAGCATCACCCTCCTCTTTTTAGACTGAGGTGCTTCACCCTCAGCATCACCCTCTTCTTGTTAGACTGAGGTGCTTCGCCGGCAGCATCACCCTTTTCTTTTTAGACTGAGGTGCTTCACCCTCAGCATCACCCTCCTCTTTTTAGACTGAGGTGCTTCACCCTCAGCATCTCCCTCCTCTTTTGAGACTGAGGTGCTTCGCCGTAAGCATCACCCTCTTCTTTTAAGACTGAGGTGCTTCGCCCTCAGCATCACCCTCTTCTTTTTAGACAGGTGTTTCACCCTCAGCATCACCCTCTTCTTTTTAGACTGAGGTGCTTCACCCTCAGCATCACCCTCTTCTTATTTAGACTGAGGTGCTTCACCCGCAGCATCAACCAACTCTTTTTAGACTGAGGTGCTTCGCCTGCAGCATCACCCTCTTCTTTTTAGACTGAGGTGCTTCACCCTCAGCATCTCCCTCCTCTTTTGAGACTGAGGTGCCTTGCCCATAGCATCATCCTCTTCTTTTTAGACTGAGGTGCTACACCCGCAGCACCATCCAACTCTTTTAAGACTGGGGTGCTTCACCCTCAGCACCGGCCTCTTCTTTTTAGACTGAGGTGCTTCACCCTCAGCATCACCCTCTTCTTTTTAGACTGAGGTGCTTCACCCGCAGCATATCCCTCCTCTTTTGAGACTGAGGTGCCTTGCCCATAGCATCATCCTCTTCTTTTTAGACTGAGGTGCTTCACCCGCAGCACCATCCAACTCTTTTTAGACTGAGGTGCTTCACCCTCAGCACCGGCCTCTTCTTTCTAGATTGAGGTGCTTCACCCACAGCATCACCCTTTTCTTTTTAGACTGAGGTGCATCACCTGCAGCACCATCCAACTCTTTTTAGACTGAGGTGCTTCACCCTCAGCAACACCCTCTTCTTTTTAGACTGAGGTGCTTCACCCTCAGCATCATCCAACTCTTTTTAGACTGAGGTGCTTCACCCTCAGCATCACCCTCTTCTTTTTAGACTGAGGTGCCTCACCCTCAGCATCACCCTTCTCCTTTTAGACTGAGGTGCTTTACCCGCTGCATCACCCTCCTTTTTTTAGACTGAGGTGCTTCACCCTCAGCATCACCCACCTCTTTTTAGACTGAGGTGCTTCACCCTCAGCATCTCCCACCTCTTTTTAGACTGAGGTGCTTCACCCTCAGCATCTCCCTCTTCTTTTAGACTGAGGTGCCTTATCCTAAGCATCACCCCCACATTTAAGACTGAGGTGCTTCACCCTCAGCATCTCCCTCCTCTTTTCAGACTGAGGTGCTTCGCCCTCAGCATCACCCTCCTCTTTTCAGACAGGTGCTTTACCCGCAGCATTTCCCTCCTCTTTTTAGACTGGTGCTTCACCCTCAGCATCACCCTCTTCTTTTTAGACTGAGATGCTTCACCCTCAGCATCATCCAACTCTTTTTAGACTGAGGTGTTTCGCCCGCAATATCACCCTCTTCTTTTTAGACTGAGGTGCTTCACCCGCAGCATCTCCCACCTCTTTTGAGACTGAGGTGCTTTGCCCATAGCATTTCCCTCTTCTTTTTAGACAGGTGCTTCGCCCGCAGCATCACCCTATTCTTTTTAGACTGAGGTGCTTCACCCGCAGCATCGCCCTATTCTTTTTAGACTGAGATGCTTCGCCCGCAGCATCTCTCTCCTCTTTTGAGACTGAGGTGCTTTGCCCATAGCATCATCCTCTTCTTTTTAGACTGAGGTGCTTCACCCGCAGCATCACCCTCTTCTTATTAGACTCAGGTGCTTCGCCCGCAGCACCAGCCTCTTCTTTTTAGACTGAGGAGCTTCGCCCGCAGCATCAACCAACTCTATTTAGACTGAGGTACTTCTCCCTCAGCATCACCCTTTTCTTTTTAGACTGAGGTGCTTCACCCTCAGCATCACCCTCTTCTTTTTAGACTGAGGTGCTTCACCCTCAGCATCTCCCTCCTCTTTTGAGACTAAGGTGCTTCGCCATAAGCATCACCCAACTCTATTTAGACTGAGGTGCTTCGCCTGCAGCCTCACCCTCTTCTTTTTAGACTGAGGTGCTTCACCCTCAGCATCTCCCTCCTCTTTTGAGACTGAGGTGCCTTACCCATAGCATCATCCTCTTCTTTTTAGACTGAGGTGCTACACCCGCAGCACCATCCAACTCTTTTAAGACTGGGGTGCTTCACCCTCAGCACCGGCCTCTTCTTTTTAGACTGAGGTGCTTCACCCTCAGCATCACCCTCTTCTTTTTAGACTGAGGTGCTTCACCCTCAGCATCATCCAACTCTTTTTAGACTGAGGTGCTTCACCCTCAGCATCACCCTCTTCTTTTTAGACTGAGGTGCCTCACCTTAAGCATCACCCTCCTCTTTTTAGACTGAGGTGCCTCACCCTCAGCATCACCCTCCTATTTTTAGACTGAGGTGCTTTACCCGCAGCAACACCCTCCTCTTTTTAGACTGAGGTGCTTCACCCTCAGCATCACCCTCCTCTTTTTAGACTGAGGTGCTTCACCCTCAGCATCACCCTCTTCTTTTTAGACTGAGGTGCTTCACCCTCAGCTTCTCCCTCCTCTTTTGAGACTGAGGTGCTTCACTCGCAGCATCACCTTCTTCTTTTTAGACTGAGGTGCTTCGCCCACAGCATCACCCTCTTCTTTTTAGACTGAGGTGCTTCACCCGCAGCATATCCCTCTTCTTTTTAGACTGAGGTGCATCACCTGCAGCATCATCCAACTCTTTTTAGACTGAGGTGCTTCACCCTCAGCAACGCCCTCTTCTTTTTAGACTGAGGTGCTTCACCCTCAGCATCATCCAACTCTTTTTAGACTGAGGTGCTTCACCCTCAGCATCATCCAACTCTTTTTAGACTGAGGTGCATCACCTGCAGCATCATCCAACTCTATTTAGACTGAGGTGCTTCACCCTCAGCAACGCCCTCTTCTTTTTAGACTGAGGTGCTTCACCCTCAGCATCATCCAACTCTTTTTAGACTGAGGTGCTTCACCCGCAGCATCGCCCTATTCTTTTTAGACTGAGATGCTTCGCCCGCAGCATCTCTCTCCTCTTTTGAGACTGAGGTGCTTTGCCCATAGCATCACCCTCTTCTTTTTAGACTGAGGTGCTTCACCCGCAGCATCATCCAACTCTTTTTAGACTGAGGTGCCTCGCCCGCAGCATCACCCTCTTCTTTTTAGACTGAGGTGCTTCGCCCTCAGCATCTCCCTCCTCTTTTTAGACTGAGGTGCTTCACCCTCAGCACCTCCCTCTGCTTTTTAGACTGAGGTGCTTTGCCCATAGCATCTCCCTCTTCTTTTAAGACTGAGGTGCTTCGCCTGCAGCATCACCCTCTTCTTTTTAGACTGAGGTGCTTCACCCTCAACATCATCGAACTCTTTTTAGACTGAGGTGCTTCTCCCTCAGCATCACCCTCTTCTTTTTAGACTGAGGTGCCTCACCCTCAGCATCACCCTCCTCTTTTTAGACTGAGGGGCTTCACCCTCAGCACCGCCCTCTTCTTTTTAGACTGAGGTTCTTCACCCTCAGCATCACCCTTTTCTTTTTAGACTGAGGTGCTTCACCCTCAGCATCACCCTCTTCTTTTTAGACTGAGGTGCTTCACCCTCAGCATCTCCCTCCTCTTTTGAGACTGAGGTGCTTCGCCGTAAGCATCACCCAACTCTATTTAGACTGAGGTGCTTCGCCTGCAGCATCACCCTCTTCTTTTTAGACTGAGGTGCTTCACCCTCAGCATCTCCCTCCTCTTTTGAGACTGAGGTGCCTTGCCCATAGCATCATCCTCTTCTTTTTAGACTGAGGTGCTACACCCGCAGCACCATCCAACTCTTTTAAGACTGGGGTGCTTCACCCTCAGCACCGGCCTCTTCTTTTTAGACTGAGGTGCTTCACCCTCAGCATCACCCTCTTCTTTTTAGACTGAGGTGCTTCACCCTCAGCATCATCCAACTCTTTTTAGACTGAGGTGCTTCACCCTCAGCATCACCCTCTTCTTTTTAGACTGAGGTGCCTCACCTTAAGCATCACCCTCCTCTTTTTAGACTGAGGTGCCTCACCCGCAGCATCACCCTCCTATTTTTAGACTGAGGTGCTTTACCCGCAGCAACACCCTCCTCTTTTTAGACTGAGGTGCTTCACCCTCAGCATCACCCTCCTCTTTTTAGACTGAGGTGCTTCACCCTCAGCATCACCCTCTTCTTTTTAGACTGAGGTGCTTCACCCTCAGCTTCTCCCTCCTCTTTTGAGACTGAGGTGCTTCACTCGCAGCATCACCTTTTTCTTTTTAGACTGAGGTGCTTCGCCCACAGCATCACCCTCTTCTTTTTAGACTGAGGTGCTTCACCCGCAGCATATCCCTCTTCTTTTTAGACTGAGGTGCATCACCTGCAGCACCATCCAACTCTATTTAGACTGAGGTGCTTCACCCTCAGCAACGCCCTCTTCTTTTTAGACTGAGGTGCTTCACCCTCAGCATCATCCAACTCTTTTTAGACTGAGGTGCTTCACCCGCAGCATCGCCCTATTCTTTTTAGACTGAGATGCTTCGCCCGCAGCATCTCTCTCCTCTTTTGAGACTGAGGTGCTTTGCCCATAGCATCACCCTCTTCTTTTTAGACTGAGGTGCTTCACCCGCAGCATCATCCAACTCTTTTTAGACTGAGGTGCCTCGCCCGCAGCATCACCCTCTTCTTTTTAGACTGAGGTGCTTCACCCACGGCATCACCCTCTTCTTTTGAGACAGAGGTGCTTCACCCGCAGCATCTCCCTCCTTTTTTGAGACTGAGGTGCTTTGCCTATAGCATCATCCTCTTCTTTTTAGACTGAGGTGCATCACCCGCAGCACCATCCAACTCTTTTTAGACTGAGGGGCTTCACCCTCAGCATCTCCCTCTTCTTTTTAGACTGAGGTGCTTCACCCTCAGCATCACCCTCCTCTTTTTAGATTGAGGTGCTTCACCCTCAGCATCATCCAACTCTTTTTAGACTGAGGTGCTTCGCCCTCAGCATCACCCTGTTCTTTTTAGACTGAGGTGCTTCACCCTCAGCATCACCCTCCTCTTTTTAGACAGGTGCTTCACCCTCAGCATCTCCCTCTTCCTTTTTGACTGAGGTGCTTCACCCTCAGAATCACCCTCTTCTTTTTAGACTGAGGTGCTTCACCCGCAGCATTATCCAACTCTTTTTAGACTGAGGTGCCTCGCCCTCAGCATCACCCTCTTCTTTTTAGACTGAGGTGCTTCACCCTCAACATCATCCAACTCTTTTTAGACTGAGGTGCTTCTCCCTCAGCATCACCCTCTTCTTTTTAGACTGAGGTGCCTCACCCTCAGCATCACCCTCCTCTTTTTAGACTGAGGGGCTTCACCCTCAGCACCGCCCTCTTCTTTTTAGACTGAGGTTCTTCACCCTCAGCATCACCCTTTTCTTTTTAGACTGAGGTGCTTCACCCTCAGCATCACCCTCTTCTTTTTAGACTGAGGTGCTTCACCCTCAGCATCTCCCTCCTCTTTTGAGACTGAGGTGCTTCGCCGTAAGCATCACCCAACTCTATTTAGACTGAGGTGCTTCGCCTGCAGCATCACCCTCTTCTTTTTAGACTGAGGTGCTTCACCCTCAGCATCTCCCTCCTCTTTTGAGACTGAGGTGCCTTGCCCATAGCATCATCCTCTTCTTTTTAGACTGAGGTGCTACACCCGCAGCACCATCCAACTCTTTTAAGACTGGGGTGCTTCACCCTCAGCACCGGCCTCTTCTTTTTAGACTGAGGTGCTTCACCCTCAGCATCACCCTCTTCTTTTTAGACTGAGGTGCTTCACCCTCAGCATCATCCAACTCTTTTTAGACTGAGGTGCTTCACCCTCAGCATCACCCTCTTCTTTTTAGACTGAGGTGCCTCACCTTAAGCATCACCCTCCTCTTTTTAGACTGAGGTGCCTCACCCGCAGCATCACCCTCCTATTTTTAGACTGAGGTGCTTTACCCGCAGCAACACCCTCCTCTTTTTAGACTGAGGTGCTTCACCCTCAGCATCACCCTCCTCTTTTTAGACTGAGGTGCTTCACCCTCAGCATCACCCTCTTCTTTTTAGACTGAGGTGCTTCACCCTCAGCTTCTCCCTCCTCTTTTGAGACTGAGGTGCTTCACTCGCAGCATCACCTTTTTCTTTTTAGACTGAGGTGCTTCGCCCACAGCATCACCCTCTTCTTTTTAGACTGAGGTGCTTCACCCGCAGCATATCCCTCTTCTTTTTAGACTGAGGTGCATCACCTGCAGCACCATCCAACTCTATTTAGACTGAGGTGCTTCACCCTCAGGAACGCCCTCTTCTTTTTAGACTGAGGTGCTTCACCCTCAGCATCATCCAACTCTTTTTAGACTGAGGTGCTTCACCCGCAGCATCGCCCTATTCTTTTTAGACTGAGATGCTTCGCCCGCAGCATCTCTCTCCTCTTTTGAGACTGAGGTGCTTTGCCCATAGCATCACCCTCTTCTTTTTAGACTGAGGTGCTTCACCCGCAGCATCATCCAACTCTTTTTAGACTGAGGTGCCTCGCCCGCAGCATCACCCTCTTCTTTTTAGACTGAGGTGCTTCGCCCTCAGCATCTCCCTCCTCTTTTTAGACTGAGGTGCTTCACCCTCAGCACCTCCCTCTGCTTTTTAGACTGAGGTGCTTCACCCACGGCATCACCCTCTTCTTTTGAGACAGAGGTGCTTCACCCGCAGCATCTCCCTCCTTTTTTGAGACTGAGGTGCTTTGCCTATAGCATCATCCTCTTCTTTTTAGACTGAGGTGCATCACCCGCAGCACCATCCAACTCTTTTTAGACTGAGGGGCTTCACCCTCAGCATCTCCCTCTTCTTTTTAGACTGAGGTGCTTCACCCTCAGCATCACCCTCCTCTTTTTAGATTGAGGTGCTTCACCCTCAGCATCATCCAACTCTTTTTAGACTGAGGTGCTTCGCCCTCAGCATCACCCTGTTCTTTTTAGACTGAGGTGCTTCACCCTCAGCATCACCCTCCTCTTTTTAGACAGGTGCTTCACCCTCAGCATCTCCCTCTTCCTTTTTGACTGAGGTGCTTCACCCTCAGAATCACCCTCTTCTTTTTAGATTGAGGTGCTTCACCCTCAGCATCATCCAACTCTTTTTAGACTGAGGTGCTTCGCCCTCAGCATCACCCTGTTCTTTTTAGACTGAGGTGCTTCACCCTCAGCATCACCCTCCTCTTTTTAGACAGGTGCTTCACCCTCAGCATCTCCCTCTTCCTTTTTAGACTGAGGTGCTTCACCCGCAGCATTATCCAACTCTTTTTAGACTGAGGTGCCTCGCCCTCAGCATCACCCTCTTCTTTTTAGACTGAGGTGCTTCGCCCTCAGCATCTCCCTCCTCTTTTTAGACTGAGGTGCTTCACCCGCAGCATCTCCCTCCTAATTTGAGACTGAGGTGCTTAACCCTCAGCATCACCCTCTTCTTTTAAGACTGAGGTGCTTCACCCGCAGCATCTCCCTCCTCTTTTGAGACTGAGGTGCTTTGCCCATAGCATCATCCTCTTCTTTTTAGTCTGAGGTGCTTCGCCCTCAGCATCTCCCTCCTCTTTTTAGACTGAGGTGCTTTGCCCATAGCATCACCCTCTTCTTTTTAGACTGAGGTGCTTCGCCCTCAGCATCTCCCTCCTCTTTTTAGACTGAGGTGCTTCACCCGCAGCATCTCCCTCCTAATTTGAGACTGAGGTGCTTAACCCTCAGCATCACCCTCTTCTTTTAAGACTGAGGTGCTTCACCCGCAGCATCTCCCTCCTCTTTTGAGACTGAGGTGCTTTGCCCATAGCATCATCCTCTTCTTTTTAGTCTGAGGTGCTTCACCCGCAGCACCATCCAACTATTTTAGACTGAGGGGCTTCACCCTTAGCACCGCCCTCTTCTTTTTAGACTGAGGTTCTTCACCCTCAGCATCACCCTCCTCTTTTTAGACTGAGGTGCTTCACCCTCAGCATCACCCTCCTCTTTTTAGACTGAGGTGCTTTGCCCATAGCATCTCCCTCTTCTTTTAAGACTGAGATGCTTCGCCTGCAGCATCACCCTCTTCTTTTTAGACTGAGGTGCTTCACCCTCAGCATCATCCAACTCTTTTTAGACTGAGGTGCTTCTCCCTCAGCATCACCCTCTTCTTTTTAGACTGAGGTGCCTCACCCTCAGCATCACCCTCCTCTTTTTAGACTGAGGGGCTTCACCCTCAGCACCGCCCTCTTCTTTTTAGACTGAGGTGCTTCACCCTCAGCATCACCCTCCTCTTTTTAGATTGAGGTGCTTCACCCTCAGCATCATCCAACTCTTTTTAGACTGAGGTGCTTCGCCCTCAGCATCACCCTGTTCTTTTTAGACTGAGGTGCTTCACCCTCAGCATCACCCTCCTCTTTTTAGACAGGTGCTTCACCCTCAGCATCTCCCTCTTCCTTTTTGACTGAGGTGCTTCACCCTCAGAATCACCCTCTTCTTTTTAGACTGAGGTGCTTCACCCGCAGCATTATCCAACTCTTTTTAGACTGAGGTGCCTCGCCCTCAGCATCACCCTCTTCTTTTTAGACTGAGGTGCTTCACCCTCAACATCATCCAACTCTTTTTAGACTGAGGTGCTTCTCCCTCAGCATCACCCTCTTCTTTTTAGACTGAGGTGCCTCACCCTCAGCATCACCCTCCTCTTTTTAGACTGAGGGGCTTCACCCTCAGCACCGCCCTCTTCTTTTTAGACTGAGGTTCTTCACCCTCAGCATCACCCTTTTCTTTTTAGACTGAGGTGCTTCACCCTCAGCATCACCCTCTTCTTTTTAGACTGAGGTGCTTCACCCTCAGCATCTCCCTCCTCTTTTGAGACTGAGGTGCTTCGCCGTAAGCATCACCCAACTCTATTTAGACTGAGGTGCTTCGCCTGCAGCATCACCCTCTTCTTTTTAGACTGAGGTGCTTCACCCTCAGCATCTCCCTCCTCTTTTGAGACTGAGGTGCCTTGCCCATAGCATCATCCTCTTCTTTTTAGACTGAGGTGCTACACCCGCAGCACCATCCAACTCTTTTAAGACTGGGGTGCTTCACCCTCAGCACCGGCCTCTTCTTTTTAGACTGAGGTGCTTCACCCTCAGCATCACCCTCTTCTTTTTAGACTGAGGTGCTTCACCCTCAGCATCATCCAACTCTTTTTAGACTGAGGTGCTTCACCCTCAGCATCACCCTCTTCTTTTTAGACTGAGGTGCCTCACCTTAAGCATCACCCTCCTCTTTTTAGACTGAGGTGCCTCACCCGCAGCATCACCCTCCTATTTTTAGACTGAGGTGCTTTACCCGCAGCAACACCCTCCTCTTTTTAGACTGAGGTGCTTCACCCTCAGCATCACCCTCCTCTTTTTAGACTGAGGTGCTTCACCCTCAGCATCACCCTCTTCTTTTTAGACTGAGGTGCTTCACCCTCAGCTTCTCCCTCCTCTTTTGAGACTGAGGTGCTTCACTCGCAGCATCACCTTTTTCTTTTTAGACTGAGGTGCTTCGCCCACAGCATCACCCTCTTCTTTTTAGACTGAGGTGCTTCACCCGCAGCATATCCCTCTTCTTTTTAGACTGAGGTGCATCACCTGCAGCACCATCCAACTCTATTTAGACTGAGGTGCTTCACCCTCAGGAACGCCCTCTTCTTTTTAGACTGAGGTGCTTCACCCTCAGCATCATCCAACTCTTTTTAGACTGAGGTGCTTCACCCGCAGCATCGCCCTATTCTTTTTAGACTGAGATGCTTCGCCCGCAGCATCTCTCTCCTCTTTTGAGACTGAGGTGCTTTGCCCATAGCATCACCCTCTTCTTTTTAGACTGAGGTGCTTCACCCGCAGCATCATCCAACTCTTTTTAGACTGAGGTGCCTCGCCCGCAGCATCACCCTCTTCTTTTTAGACTGAGGTGCTTCGCCCTCAGCATCTCCCTCCTCTTTTTAGACTGAGGTGCTTCACCCTCAGCACCTCCCTCTGCTTTTTAGACTGAGGTGCTTCACCCACGGCATCACCCTCTTCTTTTGAGACAGAGGTGCTTCACCCGCAGCATCTCCCTCCTTTTTTGAGACTGAGGTGCTTTGCCTATAGCATCATCCTCTTCTTTTTAGACTGAGGTGCATCACCCGCAGCACCATCCAACTCTTTTTAGACTGAGGGGCTTCACCCTCAGCATCTCCCTCTTCTTTTTAGACTGAGGTGCTTCACCCTCAGCATCACCCTCCTCTTTTTAGATTGAGGTGCTTCACCCTCAGCATCATCCAACTCTTTTTAGACTGAGGTGCTTCGCCCTCAGCATCACCCTGTTCTTTTTAGACTGAGGTGCTTCACCCTCAGCATCACCCTCCTCTTTTTAGACAGGTGCTTCACCCTCAGCATCTCCCTCTTCCTTTTTGACTGAGGTGCTTCACCCTCAGAATCACCCTCTTCTTTTTAGACTGAGGTGCTTCACCCGCAGCATTATCCAACTCTTTTTAGACTGAGGTGCCTCGCCCTCAGCATCACCCTCTTCTTTTTAGACTGAGGTGCTTCGCCCTCAGCATCTCCCTCCTCTTTTTAGACTGAGGTGCTTCACCCGCAGCATCTCCCTCCTAATTTGAGACTGAGGTGCTTAACCCTCAGCATCACCCTCTTCTTTTAAGACTGAGGTGCTTCACCCGCAGCATCTCCCTCCTCTTTTGAGACTGAGGTGCTTTGCCCATAGCATCATCCTCTTCTTTTTAGTCTGAGGTGCTTCACCCGCAGCACCATCCAACTATTTTAGACTGAGGGGCTTCACCCTTAGCACCGCCCTCTTCTTTTTAGACTGAGGTTCTTCACCCTCAGCATCACCCTCCTCTTTTTAGACTGAGGTGCTTCACCCTCAGCATCACCCTCCTCTTTTTAGACTGAGGTGCTTTGCCCATAGCATCTCCCTCTTCTTTTAAGACTGAGATGCTTCGCCTGCAGCATCACCCTCTTCTTTTTAGACTGAGGTGCTTCACCCTCAGCATCATCCAACTCTTTTTAGACTGAGGTGCTTCTCCCTCAGCATCACCCTCTTCTTTTTAGACTGAGGTGCCTCACCCTCAGCATCACCCTCCTCTTTTAAGACTGAGGGGCTTCACCCTCAGCACCGCCCTCTTCTTTTTAGACTGAGGTTCTTCACCCTCAGCATCACCCTCCTCTTTTTAGACTGAGGTGCTTCACCCTCAGCATCATCCAACTCTTTTTAGACTGAGGTGCTTCTCCCTCAGCATCACCCTCTTCTTTTTAGACTGAGGTGCCTCACCCTCAGCATCACCCTCCTCTTTTTAGACTGAGGTGCTTCACCCACAGCATCACCCTCCTTTTTTTAGACTGAGGTGCTTCACCGCCCTCAGCATCACCCTCCTCTTTTTAGACTGAGGTGCTTCACCCTCAGCATCTTCCTCTTCTTTTTAGACTGAGGTGCTTCATCCTCAGCATCACCCCCACATTTTAGACAGGTGCTTCACCCTCAGCATCTCCCTCCTCTTTTTAGACTGAGGTGCTTCGCCCTCAGCATCACCTTCCTCTTTTTAGACTGAGGTGCTTTGCCCATAGCATCTCCCTCTTCTTTTAAGACTGAGGTGCTTCGCCTGCAGCATCACCCTCTTCTTTTTAGACTGAGGTGCTTCACCCTGAGCATTACCCTCTTCTGTTTAGACTGAGGTGCTTCGCCCACAGCATCTCCCTCCTCTTTTTAGACTGAGGTGCTTCACCCGCAGCACCTCCCTCTGCTTTTTAGACTGAGGTGCTTCACCCGCAGCATCTCCATCCTTTTTCTAGACTGAGGTGCTTCGCCCGCAGCATCATCCAACTCGTTTTAGACTGAGGTGCTTCACCCTCAGCATCACCCTCTTCTTTTTAGACTGAGGTGCTTCACCCGCAGCATCTCCCTCCTCTTTTGATACTGAGGTGCTTTGCCCATATCATCTCCCTCTTCTTTTTAGACTGAGGTGCTTCACCTGCAGCATCACCCTCTTCTTTTGAGACTGAGGTGCTTTACCCACAGCATCTCCCTCCTCTTTTGAGACTGAGGTGCTTTGCCCATAGCATCATCCTCCTCTTTTTAGACTGAGGTGCTTCACCCGCAGCACCATCCAACTCTTTTTAGACTGAGGGGCTTCACCCTAAGCACCACCCTCTTCTTTTAGACTGAGGTGCTTCACCCTCAGCATCACCCTCCTCTTTTTAGACTGAGGTGCTTCACCCTCAGCATCATCCAACTCTTTTTAGACTGAGGTGCTTCACCCTCAGCATCACCCTCTTCTTTTTAGACTGAGGTGCCTCACCCTCAGCATCACCCTCCTCTTTTTAGACTGAGGTGCTTCACCCGCAGCATCACCCTCCTCTTTTTAGACTGAGGTGCTTCACCCTCAGCATCACCCTCCTCTTTTTAGACTGAGGTGCTTCAACCTCAGCATCTCCCTCTTCTTTTTAGACTGAGGTGCTTCATCCTCAGCATCACCCCCACATTTAACCCTTGTCATGCTAGACCCCCATATGGGAGAACCTATCCCCTGGTACCAGGGATATTGTGGGTCTACCCACCAAATCAGAAGGATTTCTTAGATTTCTATTACTGTTTCAATAATGTGCTTCACAAACTGAAATAGAAACATAGTAAAAGGTAAAACCTTGATATCTAGTATAATTCAATACCCCTTAATCGACCTATATAGTTTTTATTTAACTAAGTGCAAGAGTACCCAAAGACCGGATATATCCGGTGTTGGTCACACAGGCAAGATTTGTAGCACCAGATATATCCGGTGTTAGCAAGAGCAGGGTTAAGACTGAGGTGCTTCACCCTCAGCATCTCCCTCCTCTTTTTAGACTGAGGTGTTTCGCCCTCAGCATCACCCTTCTCTTTTCAGACTGAGGTGCTTAACCCTCAGCATTTCCCTCCCCTTTTTAGACAGGTGCTTCACCCTCAGCATCACCCTCTTCTTTTTAGACTGAGATGTCCCACCCTCAGCATCATCCAACTCTTTTTAGACTGAGGTGCTTCGCCCGTAGCATCATCCTCTTCTTTTTAGACTGAGGTGCTTCAACCGCAGCATCTCCCTCCTCTTTTGAGACTGAGGTGCTTTGTCCATAGCATCTTTCTCTTCTTTTTAGACTGAGGTGCTTCGCCCGCAGCATCACCCTCTTCTTTTTAGACTGAGGTGCTTTGCCCATAGCATCTCCCTCTTCTTTTTAGACTGAGGTACTTTGCCCATAGCATCTCCCTCTTCTTTTTAGACTGAGGTGCTTCGCCCGCAGCATCACCCTCTTCTTTTTTCGACTGAGGTGCTTCACTCGCAGCATCGCCCTCTTCTTTTAAGACTGAGGTGCTTCGCCCGCAGCGTCTCTCTCCTCTTTTGAGACTGAGGTGCTTTGCCCATAGCATCACCCTCTTCTTTTTAGACTAAGGTGCTTCACCCTCAGCATTACCCTCTTCTCTTTAGACGGAGGTGCTTCACCCGCAGCACCTCCCTCTGCGTTTTAGACTGAGGTGCTTCATTCACAGCATTTCCATCCTATTTCAAGATTGAGGTGCTTCGCCCGCAGCATCATCCAACTCGTTTTAGACTGAGGTGCTTCACCCTCAGCATCACCCTCTTCTTTTTAGACTGAGGTGCTTCTCCCGCAGCATCTCCCTCCTCTTTTGAGACTGAGGTGCTTTGCCCATATCATCTCCCTCTTCTTTTTAGACTGAGGTGCTTTGCCCATAGCATCATCCTCTTCTTTTTAGACTGAGGTGCTTCACCCGCAGCATCTCCCTCCTCTTTTGAGACTGAGGTGCTTTGCCCATGGCATCATCCTCTTCTTTTAAGACTGAGGTGCTTCACCCGCAGCATTACCTTCTTCTCTTTAGACTGAGGTGCTTCGCTCACAGCATCTCCCTCCTCTTTTTAGACTGAGGTGCTTCACCCGCAGCACCTCCCACTGCTTTTTAGACTGAGGTGCTTCACCCGCAGCATCTCCATCCTATTTCTAGACTGAGGTGCTTCACCCGCAGCATCATCCAACTCGTTTTAGAATGAGGTGCTTCACCCTCAGCATCACCCTCTTCTTTTTAGACTGAGGTGCTTCTCCCGCAGCATCTCCCTCCTCTTTTGAGACTGAGGTGCTTTGCCCATATCATCTCCCTCTTCTTTTTAGACTGAGGTGCTTTGCCCATAGCATCTCCCTCTTCTTTTAAGACTGAGGTGCTTCGCCTGCAGCATCACCCTCTTCTTTTTAGACTGAGGTGCTTCACCCTGAGCATTACCCTCTTCTGTTTAGACTGAGGTGCTTCGCCCACAGCATCTCCCTCCTCTTTTTAGACTGAGGTGCTTCACCCGCAGCACCTCCATCCTTTTTCTAGACTGAGGTGCTTCGCCCGCAGCATCTTCCAACTCGTTTTAGACTGAGGTGCTTCACCCTCAGCATCACCCTCTTCTTTTTAGACTGAGGTGCTTCACCCGCAGCATCTCCCTCCTCTTTTGATACTGAGGTGCTTTGCCCATATCATCTCCCTCTTCTTTTTAGACTGAGGTGCTTCACCTGCAGCATCACCCTCTTCTTTTGAGACTGATGTGCTTTACCCACAGCATCTCCCTCCTCTTTTGAGACTGAGGTGCTTTGTCCATAGCATCTTTCCCTTCTTTTTAGACTGAGGTGCTTCGCCCGCAGCATCACCCTCTTCTTTTTAGACTGAGGTGCTTTGCCCATAGCATCTCCCTCTTCTTTTTAGACTGAGGTGCTTCACCCGCAGCACCATCCAACTATTTTAGACTGAGGGGCTTCACCCTTAGCACCGCCCTCTTCTTTTTAGACTGAGGTTCTTCACCCTCAGCATCACCCTCCTCTTTTTAGACTGAGGTGCTTCACCCTCAGCATCACCCTCCTCTTTTTAGACTGAGGTGCTTTGCCCATAGCATCTCCCTCTTCTTTTAAGACTGAGATGCTTCGCCTGCAGCATCACCCTCTTCTTTTTAGACTGAGGTGCTTCACCCTCAGCATCATCCAACTCTTTTTAGACTGAGGTGCTTCTCCCTCAGCATCACCCTCTTCTTTTTAGACTGAGGTGCCTCACCCTCAGCATCACCCTCCTCTTTTTAGACTGAGGGGCTTCACCCTCAGCACCGCCCTCTTCTTTTTAGACTGAGGTTCTTCACCCTCAGCATCACCCTCCTCTTTTTAGACTGAGGTGCTTCACCCTCAGCATCATCCAACTCTTTTTAGACTGAGGTGCTTCTCCCTCAGCATCACCCTCTTCTTTTTAGACTGAGGTGCCTCACCCTCAGCATCACCCTCCTCTTTTTAGACTGAGGTGCTTCACCCACAGCATCACCCTCCTTTTTTTAGACTGAGGTGCTTCACCGCCCTCAGCATCACCCTCCTCTTTTTAGACTGAGGTGCTTCACCCTCAGCATCTTCCTCTTCTTTTTAGACTGAGGTGCTTCATCCTCAGCATCACCCCCACATTTTAGACAGGTGCTTCACCCTCAGCATCTCCCTCCTCTTTTTAGACTGAGGTGCTTCGCCCTCAGCATCACCTTCCTCTTTTTAGACTGACGTGCTTTGCCCATAGCATCTCCCTCTTCTTTTAAGACTGAGGTGCTTCGCCTGCAGCATCACCCTCTTCTTTTTAGACTGAGGTGCTTCACCCTGAGCATTACCCTCTTCTGTTTAGACTGAGGTGCTTCGCCCACAGCATCTCCCTCCTCTTTTTAGACTGAGGTGCTTCACCCGCAGCACCTCCCTCTGCTTTTTAGACTGAGGTGCTTCACCCGCAGCATCTCCATCCTTTTTCTAGACTGAGGTGCTTCGCCCGCAGCATCATCCAACTCGTTTTAGACTGAGGTGCTTCACCCTCAGCATCACCCTCTTCTTTTTAGACTGAGGTGCTTCACCCGCAGCATCTCCCTCCTCTTTTGATACTGAGGTGCTTTGCCCATATCATCTCCCTCTTCTTTTTAGACTGAGGTGCTTCACCTGCAGCATCACCCTCTTCTTTTGAGACTGAGGTGCTTTACCCACAGCATCTCCCTCCTCTTTTGAGACTGAGGTGCTTTGCCCATAGCATCATCCTCCTCTTTTTAGACTGAGGTGCTTCACCCGCAGCACCATCCAACTCTTTTTAGACTGAGGGGCTTCACCCTAAGCACCACCCTCTTCTTTTAGACTGAGGTGCTTCACCCTCAGCATCACCCTCCTCTTTTTAGACTGAGGTGCTTCACCCTCAGCATCATCCAACTCTTTTTAGACTGAGGTGCTTCACCCTCAGCATCACCCTCTTCTTTTTAGACTGAGGTGCCTCACCCTCAGCATCACCCTCCTCTTTTTAGACTGAGGTGCTTCACCCGCAGCATCACCCTCCTCTTTTTAGACTGAGGTGCTTCACCCTCAGCATCACCCTCCTCTTTTTAGACTGAGGTGCTTCAACCTCAGCATCTCCCTCTTCTTTTTAGACTGAGGTGCTTCATCCTCAGCATCACCCCCACATTTAAGACTGAGGTGCTTCACCCTCAGCATCTCCCTCCTCTTTTTAGACTGAGGTGTTTCGCCCTCAGCATCACCCTTCTCTTTTCAGACTGAGGTGCTTAACCCTCAGCATTTCCCTCCCCTTTTTAGACAGGTGCTTCACCCTCAGCATCACCCTCTTCTTTTTAGACTGAGATGTCCCACCCTCAGCATCATCCAACTCTTTTTAGACTGAGGTGCTTCGCCCGTAGCATCATCCTCTTCTTTTTAGACTGAGGTGCTTCAACCGCAGCATCTCCCTCCTCTTTTGAGACTGAGGTGCTTTGTCCATAGCATCTTTCTCTTCTTTTTAGACTGAGGTGCTTCGCCCGCAGCATCACCCTCTTCTTTTTAGACTGAGGTGCTTTGCCCATAGCATCTCCCTCTTCTTTTTAGACTGAGGTACTTTGCCCATAGCATCTCCCTCTTCTTTTTAGACTGAGGTGCTTCGCCCGCAGCATCACCCTCTTCTTTTTTCGACTGAGGTGCTTCACTCGCAGCATCGCCCTCTTCTTTTAAGACTGAGGTGCTTCGCCCGCAGCGTCTCTCTCCTCTTTTGAGACTGAGGTGCTTTGCCCATAGCATCACCCTCTTCTTTTTAGACTAAGGTGCTTCACCCTCAGCATTACCCTCTTCTCTTTAGACGGAGGTGCTTCACCCGCAGCACCTCCCTCTGCGTTTTAGACTGAGGTGCTTCATTCACAGCATTTCCATCCTATTTCAAGATTGAGGTGCTTCGCCCGCAGCATCATCCAACTCGTTTTAGACTGAGGTGCTTCACCCTCAGCATCACCCTCTTCTTTTTAGACTGAGGTGCTTCTCCCGCAGCATCTCCCTCCTCTTTTGAGACTGAGGTGCTTTGCCCATATCATCTCCCTCTTCTTTTTAGACTGAGGTGCTTTGCCCATAGCATCATCCTCTTCTTTTTAGACTGAGGTGCTTCACCCGCAGCATCTCCCTCCTCTTTTGAGACTGAGGTGCTTTGCCCATGGCATCATCCTCTTCTTTTTAGACTGAGGTGCTTCACCCGCAGCATTACCTTCTTCTCTTTAGACTGAGGTGCTTCGCTCACAGCATCTCCCTCCTCTTTTTAGACTGAGGTGCTTCACCCGCAGCACCTCCCACTGCTTTTTAGACTGAGGTGCTTCACCCGCAGCATCTCCATCCTATTTCTAGACTGAGGTGCTTCACCCGCAGCATCATCCAACTCGTTTTAGAATGAGGTGCTTCACCCTCAGCATCACCCTCTTCTTTTTAGACTGAGGTGCTTCTCCCGCAGCATCTCCCTCCTCTTTTGAGACTGAGGTGCTTTGCCCATATCATCTCCCTCTTCTTTTTAGACTGAGGTGCTTTGCCCATAGCATCTCCCTCTTCTTTTAAGACTGAGGTGCTTCGCCTGCAGCATCACCCTCTTCTTTTTAGACTGAGGTGCTTCACCCTGAGCATTACCCTCTTCTGTTTAGACTGAGGTGCTTCGCCCACAGCATCTCCCTCCTCTTTTTAGACTGAGGTGCTTCACCCGCAGCACCTCCCTCTGCTTTTTAGACTGAGGTGCTTCACCCGCAGCATCTCCATCCTTTTTCTAGACTGAGGTGCTTCGCCCGCAGCATCTTCCAACTCGTTTTAGACTGAGGTGCTTCACCCTCAGCATCACCCTCTTCTTTTTAGACTGAGGTGCTTCACCCGCAGCATCTCCCTCCTCTTTTGATACTGAGGTGCTTTGCCCATATCATCTCCCTCTTCTTTTTAGACTGAGGTGCTTCACCTGCAGCATCACCCTCTTCTTTTGAGACTGAGGTGCTTTACCCACAGCATCTCCCTCCTCTTTTGAGACTGAGGTGCTTTGTCCATAGCATCTTTCCCTTCTTTTTAGACTGAGGTGCTTCGCCCGCAGCATCACCCTCTTCTTTTTAGACTGAGGTGCTTTGCCCATAGCATCTCCCTCTTCTTTTTAGACTGAGGTGCTTCACCCGCAGCACCATCCAACTATTTTAGACTGAGGGGCTTCACCCTTAGCACCGCCCTCTTCTTTTTAGACTGAGGTTCTTCACCCTCAGCATCACCCTCCTCTTTTTAGACTGAGGTGCTTCACCCTCAGCATCACCCTCCTCTTTTTAGACTGAGGTGCTTTGCCCATAGCATCTCCCTCTTCTTTTAAGACTGAGATGCTTCGCCTGCAGCATCACCCTCTTCTTTTTAGACTGAGGTGCTTCACCCTCAGCATCATCCAACTCTTTTTAGACTGAGGTGCTTCTCCCTCAGCATCACCCTCTTCTTTTTAGACTGAGGTGCCTCACCCTCAGCATCACCCTCCTCTTTTTAGACTGAGGGGCTTCACCCTCAGCACCGCCCTCTTCTTTTTAGACTGAGGTTCTTCACCCTCAGCATCACCCTCCTCTTTTTAGACTGAGGTGCTTCACCCTCAGCATCATCCAACTCTTTTTAGACTGAGGTGCTTCTCCCTCAGCATCACCCTCTTCTTTTTAGACTGAGGTGCCTCACCCTCAGCATCACCCTCCTCTTTTTAGACTGAGGTGCTTCACCCACAGCATCACCCTCCTTTTTTTAGACTGAGGTGCTTCACCGCCCTCAGCATCACCCTCCTCTTTTTAGACTGAGGTGCTTCACCCTCAGCATCTTCCTCTTCTTTTTAGACTGAGGTGCTTCATCCTCAGCATCACCCCCACATTTTAGACAGGTGCTTCACCCTCAGCATCTCCCTCCTCTTTTTAGACTGAGGTGCTTCGCCCTCAGCATCACCTTCCTCTTTTTAGACTGAGGTGCTTTGCCCATAGCATCTCCCTCTTCTTTTAAGACTGAGGTGCTTCGCCTGCAGCATCACCCTCTTCTTTTTAGACTGAGGTGCTTCACCCTGAGCATTACCCTCTTCTGTTTAGACTGAGGTGCTTCGCCCACAGCATCTCCCTCCTCTTTTTAGACTGAGGTGCTTCACCCGCAGCACCTCCCTCTGCTTTTTAGACTGAGGTGCTTCACCCGCAGCATCTCCATCCTTTTTCTAGACTGAGGTGCTTCGCCCGCAGCATCATCCAACTCGTTTTAGACTGAGGTGCTTCACCCTCAGCATCACCCTCTTCTTTTTAGACTGAGGTGCTTCACCCGCAGCATCTCCCTCCTCTTTTGATACTGAGGTGCTTTGCCCATAGCATCTCCCTCTTCTTTTTAGACTGAGGTGCTTCACCTGCAGCATCACCCTCTTCTTTTGAGACTGAGGTGCTTTACCCACAGCATCTCCCTCCTCTTTTGAGACTGAGGTGCTTTGCCCATAGCATCATCCTCCTCTTTTTAGACTGAGGTGCTTCACCCGCAGCACCATCCAACTCTTTTTAGACTGAGGGGCTTCACCCTAAGCACCACCCTCTTCTTTTAGACTGAGGTGCTTCACCCTCAGCATCACCCTCCTCTTTTTAGACTGAGGTGCTTCACCCTCAGCATCATCCAACTCTTTTTAGACTGAGGTGCTTCACCCTCAGCATCACCCTCTTCTTTTTAGACTGAGGTGCCTCACCCTCAGCATCACCCTCCTCTTTTTAGACTGAGGTGCTTCACCCGCAGCATCACCCTCCTCTTTTTAGACTGAGGTGCTTCACCCTCAGCATCACCCTCCTCTTTTTAGACTGAAGTGCTTCAACCTCAGCATCTCCCTCTTCTTTTTAGACTGAGGTGCTTCATCCTCAGCATCACCCCCACATTTAAGACTGAGGTGCTTCACCCTCAGCATCTCCCTCCTCTTTTTAGACTGAGGTGTTTCGCCCTCAGCATCACCCTTCTCTTTTCAGACTGAGGTGCTTAACCCTCAGCATTTCCCTCCCCTTTTTAGACAGGTGCTTCACCCTCAGCATCACCCTCTTCTTTTTAGACTGAGATGTCCCACCCTCAGCATCATCCAACTCTTTTTAGACTGAGGTGCTTCGCCCGTAGCATCATCCTCTTCTTTTTAGACTGAGGTGCTTCAACCGCAGCATCTCCCTCCTCTTTTGAGACTGAGGTGCTTTGTCCATAGCATCTTTCTCTTCTTTTTAGACTGAGGTGCTTCGCCCGCAGCATCACCCTCTTCTTTTTAGACTGAGGTGCTTTGCCCATAGCATCTCCCTCTTCTTTTTAGACTGAGGTACTTTGCCCATAGCATCTCCCTCTTCTTTTTAGACTGAGGTGCTTCGCCCGCAGCATCACCCTCTTCTTTTTTCGACTGAGGTGCTTCACTCGCAGCATCGCCCTCTTCTTTTAAGACTGAGGTGCTTCGCCCGCAGCGTCTCTCTCCTCTTTTGAGACTGAGGTGCTTTGCCCATAGCATCACCCTCTTCTTTTTAGACTAAGGTGCTTCACCCTCAGCATTACCCTCTTCTCTTTAGACGGAGGTGCTTCACCCGCAGCACCTCCCTCTGCGTTTTAGACTGAGGTGCTTCATTCACAGCATTTCCATCCTATTTCAAGATTGAGGTGCTTCGCCCGCAGCATCATCCAACTCGTTTTAGACTGAGGTGCTTCACCCTCAGCATCACCCTCTTCTTTTTAGACTGAGGTGCTTCTCCCGCAGCATCTCCCTCCTCTTTTGAGACTGAGGTGCTTTGCCCATATCATCTCCCTCTTCTTTTTAGACTGAGGTGCTTTGCCCATAGCATCATCCTCTTCTTTTTAGACTGAGGTGCTTCACCCGCAGCATCTCCCTCCTCTTTTGAGACTGAGGTGCTTTGCCCATGGCATCATCCTCTTCTTTTTAGACTGAGGTGCTTCACCCGCAGCATTACCTTCTTCTCTTTAGACTGAGGTGCTTCGCTCACAGCATCTCCCTCCTCTTTTTAGACTGAGGTGCTTCACCCGCAGCACCTCCCACTGCTTTTTAGACTGAGGTGCTTCACCCGCAGCATCTTCATCCTATTTCTAGACTGAGGTGCTTCACCCGCAGCATCATCCAACTCGTTTTAGAATGAGGTGCTTCACCCTCAGCATCACCCTCTTCTTTTTAGACTGAGGTGCTTCTCCCGCAGCATCTCCCTCCTCTTTTGAGACTGAGGTGCTTTGCCCATATCATCTCCCTCTTCTTTTTAGACTGAGGTGCTTTGCCCATAGCATCTCCCTCTTCTTTTAAGACTGAGGTGCTTCGCTTGCAGCATCACCCTCTTCTTTTTAGACTGAGGTGCTTCACCCTGAGCATTACCCTCTTCTGTTTAGACTGAGGTGCTTCGCCCACAGCATCTCCCTCCTCTTTTTAGACTGAGGTGCTTCACCCGCAGCACCTCCCTCTGCTTTTTAGACTGAGGTGCTTCACCCGCAGCATCTCCATCCTTTTTCTAGACTGAGGTGCTTCGCCCGCAGCATCTTCCAACTCGTTTTAGACTGAGGTGCTTCACCCTCAGCATCACCCTCTTCTTTTTAGACTGAGGTGCTTCACCCGCAGCATCTCCCTCCTCTTTTGATACTGAGGTGCTTTGCCCATATCATCTCCCTCTTCTTTTTAGACTGAGGTGCTTCACCTGCAGCATCACCCTCTTCTTTTGAGACTGAGGTGCTTTACCCACAGCATCTCCCTCCTCTTTTGAGACTGAGGTGCTTTGTCCATAGCATCTTTCCCTTCTTTTTAGACTGAGGTGCTTCGCCCGCAGCATCACCCTCTTCTTTTTAGACTGAGGTGCTTTGCCCATAGCATCTCCCTCTTCTTTTTAGACTGAGGTGCTTTGCCCATAGCATCTCCCTCTTCTTTTTAGACTGAGGTGCTTCGCCCGCAGCATCACCCTCTTCTTTTTTCGACTGAGGTGCTTCACTCGCAGCATCGCCCTCTTCTTTTAAGACTGATGTGCTTCGCCCGCAGCGTCTCTCTCCTCTTTTGAGACTGAGGTGCTTTGCCCATAGCATCACCCTCTTCTTTTTAGACTAAGGTGCTTCACCCTCAGCATTACCCTCTTCTCTTTAGACTGAGGTGCTTCACTCGCAGCATCACCTTCCTCTTTTTAGACTGAGGTGCTTCGCCCACAGCATCACCCTCTTCTTTTTAGACTGAGGTGCTTCACCCGCAGCATATCCCTCTTCTTTTTAGACTGAGGTGCATCACCTGCAGCACCATCCAACTCTATTAAGACTGAGGTGCTTCACCCTCAGCAACGCCCTCTTCTTTTTAGACTGAGGTGCTTCACCCTCAGCATCATCCAACTCTTTTTAGACTGAGGTGCTTCACCCGCAGCATCGCCCTATTCTTTTTAGACTGAGATGCTTCGCCCGCAGCATCTCTCTCCTCTTTTGAGACTGAGGTGCTTTGCCCATAGCATCACCCTCTTCTTTTTAGACTGAGGTGCTTCACCCGCAGCATCATCCAACTCTTTTTAGACTGAGGTGCCTCGCCCGCAGCATCACCCTCTTCTTTTTAGACTGAGGTGCTTCGCCCTCAGCATCTCCCTCCTCTTTTTAGACTGAGGTGCCTCACCCTCAACATCATCCAACTCTTTTTAGACTGAGGTGCTTCTCCCTCAGCATCACCCTCTTCTTTTTAGACTGAGGTGCCTCACCCTCAGCATCACCCTCCTCTTTTTAGACTGAGGGGCTTCACCCTCAGCACCGCCCTCTTCTTTTTAGACTGAGGTTCTTCACCCTCAGCATCACCCTTTTCTTTTTAGACTGAGGTGCTTCACCCTCAGCATCACCCTCTTCTTTTTAGACTGAGGTGCTTCACCCTCAGCATCTCCCTCCTCTTTTGAGACTGAGGTGCTTCGCCGTAAGCATCACCCAACTCTATTTAGACTGAGGTGCTTCGCCTGCAGCATCACCCTCTTCTTTTTAGACTGAGGTGCTTCACCCTCAGCATCTCCCTCCTCTTTTGAGACTGAGGTGCCTTGCCCATAGCATCATCCTCTTCTTTTTAGACTGAGGTGCTACACCCGCAGCACCATCCAACTCTTTTAAGACTGGGGTGCTTCACCCTCAGCACCGGCCTCTTCTTTTTAGACTGAGGTGCTTCACCCTCAGCATCACCCTCTTCTTTTTAGACTGAGGTGCTTCACCCTCAGCATCATCCAACTCTTTTTAGACTGAGGTGCTTCACCCTCAGCATCACCCTCTTCTTTTTAGACTGAGGTGCCTCACCTTAAGCATCACCCTCCTCTTTTTAGACTGAGGTGCCTCACCCGCAGCATCACCCTCCTATTTTTAGACTGAGGTGCTTTACCCGCAGCAACACCCTCCTCTTTTTAGACTGAGGTGCTTCACCCTGAGCATCACCCTCCTCTTTTTAGACTGAGGTGCTTCACCCTCAGCATCACCCTCTTCTTTTTAGACTGAGGTGCTCCACCCTCAGCTTCTCCCTCCTCTTTTGAGACTGAGGTGCTTCACTCGCAGCATCACCTTCTTCTTTTTAGACTGAGGTGCTTCGCCCACAGCATCACCCTCTTCTTTTTAGACTGAGGTGCTTCACCCGCAGCATATCCCTCTTCTTTTTAGACTGAGGTGCATCACCTGCAGCACCATCCAACTCTATTTAGACTGAGGTGCTTCACCCTCAGCAACGCCCTCTTCTTTTTAGACTGAGGTGCTTCACCCTCAGCATCATCCAACTCTTTTTAGACTGAGGTGCTTCACCCGCAGCATCGCCCTATTCTTTTTAGACTGAGATGCTTCACCCGCAGCATCTCTCTCCTCTTTTGAGACTGAGGTGCTTTGCCCATAGCATCACCCTCTTCTTTTTAGACTGAGGTGCTTCACCCGCAGCATCATCCAACTCTTTTTAGACTGAGGTGCCTCGCCCGCAGCATCACCCTCTTCTTTTTAGACTGAGGTGCTTCGCCCTCAGCATCTCCCTCCTCTTTTTAGACTGAGGTGCTTCACCCTCAGCACCTCCCTCTGCTTTTTAGACTGAGGTGCTTCACCCACGGCATCACCCTCTTCTTTTGAGACAGAGGTGCTTCACCCGCAGCATCTCCCTCCTTTTTTGAGACTGAGGTGCTTTGCCTATAGCATCATCCTCTTCTTTTTAGACTGAGGTGCATCACCCGCAGCACCATCCAACTCTTTTTAGACTGAGGGGCTTCACCCTCAGCATCTCCCTCTTCTTTTTAGACTGAGGTGCTTCACCCTCAGCATCACCCTCCTCTTTTTAGATTGAGGTGCTTCACCCTCAGCATCATCCAACTCTTTTTAGACTGAGGTGCTTCGCCCTCAGCATCACCCTGTTCTTTTTAGACTGAGGTGCTTCACCCTCAGCATCACCCTCCTCTTTTTAGACAGGTGCTTCACTCTCAGCATCTCCCTCTTCCTTTTTGACTGAGGTGCTTCACCCTCAGAATCACCCTCTTCTTTTTAGACTGAGGTGCTTCACCCGCAGCATTATCCAACTCTTTTTAGACTGAGGTGCCTCGCCCTTAGCATCACCCTCTTCTTTTTAGACTGAGGTGCTTCGCCCTCAGCATCACCCTCTTCTTTTTAGACTGAGGTGCTTCGCCCTCAGCATCTCCCTCCTCTTTTTAGACTGAGGTGCTTCACCCGCAGCATCTCCCTCCTAATTTGAGACTGAGGTGCTTAACCCTCAGCATCACCCTCTTCTTTTAAGACTGAGGTGCTTCACCCGCAGCATCTCCCTCCTCTTTTGAGACTGAGGTGCTTTGCCCATAGCATCATCCTCTTCTTTTTAGACTGAGGTGCTTCACCCGCAGCACCATCCAACTATTTTAGACTGAGGGGCTTCACCCTTAGCACCGCCCTCTTCTTTTTAGACTGAGGTTCTTCACCCTCAGCATCACCCTCCTCTTTTTAGACTGAAGTGCTTCACCCTCAGCATCACCCTCCTCTTTTTAGACTGAGGTGCTTTGCCCATAGCATCTCCCTCTTCTTTTAAGACTGAGATGCTTCGCCTGCAGCATCACCCTCTTCTTTTTAGACTGAGGTGCTTCACCCTCAGCATCATCCAACTCTTTTTAGACTGAGGTGCTTCTCCCTCAGCATCACCCTCTTCTTTTTAGACTGAGGTGCCTCACCCTCAGCATCACCCTCCTCTTTTTAGACTGAGGGGCTTCACCCTCAGCACCGCCCTCTTCTTTTTAGACTGAGGTTCTTCACCCTCAGCATCACCCTCCTCTTTTTAGACTGAGGTGCTTCACCCTCAGCATCATCCAACTCTTTTTAGACTGAGGTGCTTCTCCCTCAGCATCACCCTCTTCTTTTTAGACTGAGGTGCCTCACCCTCAGCATCACCCTCCTCTTTTTAGACTGAGGTGCTTCACCCACAGCATCACCCTCCTTTTTTTAGACTGAGGTGCTTCACCGCCCTCAGCATCACCCTCCTCTTTTTAGACTGAGGTGCTTCACCCTCAGCATCTTCCTCTTCTTTTTAGACTGAGGTGCTTCATCCTCAGCATCACCCCCACATTTTAGACAGGTGCTTCACCCTCAGCATCTCCCTCCTCTTTTTAGACTGAGGTGCTTCGCCCTCAGCATCACCTTCCTCTTTTTAGACTGAGGTGCTTTGCCCATAGCATCTCCCTCTTCTTTTAAGACTGAGGTGCTTCGCCTGCAGCATCACCCTCTTCTTTTTAGACTGAGGTGCTTCACCCTGAGCATTACCCTCTTCTGTTTAGACTGAGGTGCTTCGCCCACAGCATCTCCCTCCTCTTTTTAGACTGAGGTGCTTCACCCGCAGCACCTCCCTCTGCTTTTTAGACTGAGGTGCTTCACCCGCAGCATCTCCATCCTTTTTCTAGACTGAGGTGCTTCGCCCGCAGCATCATCCAACTCTTTTTAGACTGAGGTGCTTCACCCTCAGCATCACCCTCTTCTTTTTAGACTGAGGTGCTTCTCCCGCAGCATCTCCCTCCTCTTTTGATACTGAGGTGCTTTGCCCATATCATCTCCCTCTTCTTTTTAGACTGAGGTGCTTCACCTGCAGCATCACCCTCTTCTTTTGAGACTGAGGTGCTTTACCCACAGCATCTCCCTCCTCTTTTGAGACTGAGGTGCTTTGCCCATAGCATCATCCTCCTCTTTTTAGACTGAGGTGCTTCACCCTCAGCACCATCCAACTCTTTTTAGACTGAGGGGCTTCACCCTAAGCACCACCCTCTTCTTTTAGACTGAGGTGCTTCACCCTCAGCATCACCCTCCTCTTTTTAGACTGAGGTGCTTCACCCTCAGCATCATCCAACTCTTTTTAGACTGAGGTGCTTCACCCTCAGCATCACCCTCTTCTTTTTAGACTGAGGTGCCTCACCCTCAGCATCACCCTCCTCTTTTTAGACTGAGGTGCTTCACCCGCAGCATCACCCTCCTCTTTTTAGACTGAGGTGCTTCACCCTCAGCATCACCCTCCTCTTTTTAGACTGAGGTGCTTCAACCTCAGCATCTCCCTCTTCTTTTTAGACTGAGGTGCTTCATCCTCAGCATCACCCCCACATTTAAGACTGAGGTGCTTCACCCTCAGCATCTCCCTCCTCTTTTTAGACTGAGGTGTTTCGCCCTCAGCATCACCCTTCTCTTTTCAGACTGAGGTGCTTAACCCTCAGCATTTCCCTCCCCTTTTTAGACAGGTGCTTCACCCTCAGCATCACCCTCTTCTTTTTAGACTGAGATGTTCCACCCTCAGCATCATCCAACTCTTTTTAGACTGAGGTGCTTCGCCCGTAGCATCATCCTCTTCTTTTTAGACTGAGGTGCTTCAACCGCAGCATCTCCCTCCTCTTTTGAGACTGAGGTGCTTTGTCCATAGCATCTTTCTCTTCTTTTTAGACTGAGGTGCTTCGCCCGCAGCATCACCCTCTTCTTTTTAGACTGAGGTGCTTTGCCCATAGCATCTCCCTCTTCTTTTTAGACTGAGGTACTTTGCCCATAGCATCTCCCTCTTCTTTTTAGACTGAGGTGCTTCGCCCGCAGCATCACCCTCTTCTTTTTTCGACTGAGGTGCTTCACTCGCAGCATCGCCCTCTTCTTTTAAGACTGAGGTGCTTCGCCCGCAGCGTCTCTCTCCTCTTTTGAGACTGAGGTGCTTTACCCATAGCATCACCCTCTTCTTTTTAGACTAAGGTGCTTCACCCTCAGCATTACCCTCTTCTCTTTAGACGGAGGTGCTTCACCCGCAGCACCTCCCTCTGCGTTTTAGACTGAGGTGCTTCATTCACAGCATTTCCATCCTATTTCAAGATTGAGGTGCTTCGCCCGCAGCATCATCCAACTCGTTTTAGACTGAGGTGCTTCACCCTCAGCATCACCCTCTTCTTTTTAGACTGAGGTGCTTCTCCCGCAGCATCTCCCTCCTCTTTTGAGACTGAGGTGCTTTGCCCATATCATCTCCCTCTTCTTTTTAGACTGAGGTGCTTTGCCCATAGCATCATCCTCTTCTTTTTAGACTGAGGTGCTTCACCCGCAGCATCTCCCTCCTCTTTTGAGACTGAGGTGCTTTGCCCATGGCATCATCCTCTTCTTTTGAGACTGAGGTGCTTCACCCGCAGCATTACCTTCTTCTCTTTAGACTGAGGTGCTTCGCTCACAGCATCTCCCTCCTCTTTTTAGACTGAGGTGCTTCACCCGCAGCACCTCCCACTGCTTTTTAGACTGAGGTGCTTCACCCGCAGCATCTCCATCCTATTTCTAGACTGAGGTGCTTCACCCGCAGCATCATCCAACTCGTTTTAGAATGAGGTGCTTCACCCTCAGCATCACCCTCTTCTTTTTAGACTGAGGTGCTTCACCCACAGCATCTCCCTCCTCTTTTTAGACTGAGGTGCTTCGCCCTCAGCATCACCCTCCTCTTTTTAGACTGAGGTGCTTTGCCCATAGCATCTCCCTCTTCTTTTAAGACTGAGGTGCTTCGCCTGCAGCATCACCCTCTTCTTTTTAGACTGAGGTGCTTCACCCTGAGCATTACCCTCTTCTGTTTAGACTGAGGTGCTTCGCCCACAGCATCTCCCTCCTCTTTTTAGACTGAGGTGCTTCACCCGCAGCACCTCCCTCTGCTTTTTAGACTGAGGTGCTTCACCCGCAGCATCTCCATCCTTTTTCTAGACTGAGGTGCTTCGCCCGCAGCATCATCCAACTCGTTTTAGACTGAGGTGCTTCACCCTCAGCATCACCCTCTTCTTTTTAGACTGAGGTGCTTCACCCGCAGGATCTCCCTCCTCTTTTGATACTGAGGTGCTTTGCCCATATCATCTCCCTCTTCTTTTTAGACTGAGGTGCTTCACTTGCAGCATCACCCTCTTCTTTTGAGACTGAGGTGCTTTACCCACAGCATCTCCCTCCTCTTTTGAGACTGAGGTGCTTTGTCCATAGCATCTTTCTCTTCTTTTTAGACTGAGGTGCTTCGCCCGCAGCATCACCCTCTTCTTTTTAGACTGAGGTGCTTTGCCCATAGCATCTCCCTCTTCTTTTTAGACTGAGGTGCTTTGCCCATAGCATCTCCCTCTTCTTTTTAGACTGAGGTGCTTCGCCCGCAGCATCACCCTCTTCTTTTTTCGACTGAGGTGCTTCACTCGCAGCATCGCCCTCTTCTTTTAAGACTGAGGTGCTTCGCCCGCAGCGTCTCTCTCCTCTTTTGAGACTGAGGTGCTTTGCCCATAGCATCACCCTCTTCTTTTTAGACTGAGGTGCTTCACCCTCAGCATCTCCCTCCTCTTTTTAGACTGAGGTGCTTCGCCCTCAGCATCACCCTCCTCTTTTTAGACTGAGGTGCTTTGCCCATAGCAACACCCTCTTGTTTTTAGACTAAGGTGCTTCACCCTCCGCATTACCCTCTTCTCTTTAGACGGAGGTGCTTCACCCGCAGCACCTCCCTCTGCTTTTTAGACTGAGGTGCTTCATTCACAGCATCTCCATCCTATTTCAAGATTGAGGTGCTTCGCCCGCAGCATCATCCAACTCGTTTTAGACTGAGGTGCTTCACCCTCAGCATCACCCTCTTCTTTTTAGACTGAGGTGCTTCACCCGCAGCATCTCCCTCCTCTTTTGAGACTGAGGTGCTTTGCCCATATCATCTCCCTCTTCTTTTTAGACTGAGGTGCTTCACCCGCAGCATCATCCTCTTCTTTTTAGACTGAGGTGCTTCACCCGCAGCATCTCCCTCCTCTTTTGAGACTGAGGTGCTTTGCCCATAGCATCATCCTCTTCTTTTTCGACTGAGGTGCTTCACCCGCAGCATTACCTTCTTCTCTTTAGACTGAGGTGCTTCGCTCACAGCATCTCCCTCCTCTTTTTAGACTGAGGTGCTTCACCCGCAGCACCTCCCTCTGCTTTTTAGACTGAGGTGCTTCACCCGCAGCATCTCCATCCTATTTCTAGACTGAGGTGCTTCACCCGCAGCATCATCCAACTCGTTTTAGACTGAGGTGCTTCACCCTCAGCATCACCCTCTTCTTTTTAGACTGAGGTGCTTCACCCGCAGCATCTCCCTCCTCTTTTGATACTGAGGTGCTTTGCCCATATCATCTCCCTCTTCTTTTTAGACCGAGGTGCTTCACCTGCAGCATCACCCTCTTCTTTTTAGACTGAGGTGCTTTACCCACAGCATCTCCCTCCTCTTTTGAGACTGAGGTGCTTTGCCCATAGCATCATCCTCTTCTTTTTAGACTGAGGTGCTTCACCCGCAGCCCCATCCAACTCTTTTTAGACTGAGGGGCTTCACCCTCAGCACCGCCCTCTTCTTTTAGACTGAGGTGCTTCACCCTCAGCATCACCATCCTCTTTTTAGACTGAGGTGCTTCACCCTCAGCATCATCCAACTCTTTTTAGACTGAGGTGCTTCACCCTCAGCATCACCCTCTTCTTTTTAGACTGAGGAGCTTCGCCCTCAGCATCACCCTCCTCTTTTTAGACTGAGGTGCTTTGCCCATAGCATCTCCCTCTTCTTTTTAGACTGAGGTGCTTCGCCCACAGCATCACCCTCTTCTTTTTAGACTGAGGTGCTTCACTCGCAGCATCGCCCTCTTCTTTTAAGTCTGAGGTGCTTCGCCCGCAGCGCCTCTCTCCTCTTTTGAGACTGAGGTGCTTCAACCTCAGCATTACCCTCTTCTTTTTAGACTGAGGTGCCTCACCCTCAGCATCACCCTCCTCTTTTTAGACTGAGGTGCTTCACCCGCAGCATCACCCTCTTCTTTTTAGACTGAGGTGCTTCAACCTCAGCATCACCCTCCTCTTTTAAGACTGAGGTGCTTCACCCTCAGCATCTCCCTCTTCTTTTTAGACTGAGGTGCTTCATCCTCAGCATCACCCCCACATTTTAGACTGAGGTGCTTCACCCTCAGCATCTCCCTCCTCTTTTTAGACTGAGGTGCTTCGCCCTCAGCATCACCCTCCTCGTTTTAGACTGAGGTGCTTTGCCCATAGCAACACCCTCTTGTTTTTAGACTAAGGTGCTTCACCCTCCGCATTACCCTCTTCTCTTTAGACGGAGGTGCTTCACCCGCAGCACCTCCCTCTGCTTTTTAGACTGAGGTGCTTCATTCACAGCATCTCCATCCAATTTCAAGACTGAGGTGCTTCGCCCGCAGCATCATCCAACTCGTTTTAGACTGAGGTGCTTCACCCTCAGCATCACCCTCTTCTTTTTAGACTGAGGTGCTTCACCCGCAGCATCTCCCTCCTCTTTTGAGACTGAGGTGCTTTGCCAATATCATCTCCCTCTTCTTTGTAGACTGAGGTGCTTCACCCTCTTCTTTTTAGACTGAGGTGCTTCACCCGCAGCATCTCCCTCCTCTTTTGAGACTGAGGTGCTTTGCCTATAGCATCTTCCTCTTCTTTTTAGACTGAGGTGCTTCACCCGCAGCACCATTTAACTATTTCTAGACTGAGGGGCTTCACCCTCAGCACCGCCCTCTTCTATTTAGACTGAGGTTCTTCACCCTCAGCATCACCCTCCTCTTTTTAGACTGAGGTGCTTCACCCTCAGCATCATCCAACTCTTTTTAGACTGAGGTGCTTCTCCCTCAGCATCACCCTCTTCTTTTTAGACTGAGGTGCCTCACCCTCAGCATCACCCTCTTCCTTTTAGACTGAGGTGCTTCACCCTCAGCATCACCCTCCTCTTTTTAGACTGAGGTGCTTCACCCTCAGCATCTTCCTCTTCTTTTTAGACTGAGGTGCCTCATCCTCAGCATCACCCCCACATTTTAGACTGAGGTGCTTCACCCTCAGCATCTCCCTCCTCTTTTTAGACTGAGGTGCTTCGCCCTCAGCATCACCCTCCTCTTTTTAGACTGAGGTGCTTTGCCCATAGCATCTCCCTCTTCTTTTAAGACTGAGGTGCTTCGCCTGCAGCATCACCCTCTTCGTTTTAGACTGAGATGCTTCACCCTGAGCATTACCCTCTTCTGTTTAGACTGAGGTGCTTCGCCCACAGCATCTCCCTCCTCTTTTTAGACTGAGGTGCTTCACCCGCAGCACCTCCCTCTGCTTTTTAGACTGAGGTGCTTCACCCGCAGCATCTCCATCCTTTTTCTAGACTGAGGTGCTTCGCCTGCAGCATCATCCAACTCGTTTTAGACTGAGGTGCTTCACCCTCAGCATCACCCTCTTCTTTTTAGACTGAGGTGCTTCACCCGCAGCATCTCCCTCCTCTTTTGATACTGAGGTGCTTTGCCCATATCAGCTCCCTCTTCTTTTTAGACTGAGGTGCTTCACCTGCAGCATCACCCTCTTCTTTTGAGACTGAGGTGCTTTACCCACAGCATCTCCCTCCTCTTTTGAGACTGAGGTGCTTTGCCCATAGCATCATCCTCCTCTTTTTAGACTGAGGTGCTTCACCCGCAGCACCATCCAACTCTTTTTAGACTGAGGGGCTTCACCCTAAGCACCGCCCTCTTCTTTTAGACTGAGGTGCTTCACCCTCAGCATCACCCTCCTCTTTTTAGACTGAGGTGCTTCACCCTCAGCATCATCCAACTCTTTTTAGACTGAGGTGCTTCACCCTCAGCATCACCCTCCTCTTTTTAGACTGAGGTGCTTCAACCTCAGCATCTCCCTCTTCTTTTTAGACTGAGGTGCTTCATCCTCAGCATCACCCCCACATTTAAGACTGAGGTGCTTCACCCTCAGCATCTCCCTCCTCTTTTTAGACTGAGGTGCTTCGCCCTCAGCATCACCCTTCTCTTTTCAGACTGAGGTGCTTAACCCTCAGCATCTCCCTCCCCTTTTTAGACAGGTGCTTCACCCTCAGCATCACCCTCTTCTTTTTAGACTGAGATGTTCCACCCTCAGCATCATCCAACTCTTTTTAGACTGAGGTGCTTCGCCCGTAGCATCATCCTCTTCTTTTTAGACTGAGGTGCTTCAACCGCACCATCTCCCTCCTCTTTTGAGACTGAAGTGCTTTGTCCATAGCATCTTTCTCTTCTTTTTAGACTGAGGTGCTTCGCCCGCAGCATCACCCTCTTCTTTTTAGACTGAGGTGCTTTGCCCATAGCATCTCCCTCTTCTTTTTAGACTGAGGTGCTTTGCCCATAGCATCTCCCTCTTCTTTTTAGACTGAGGTGCTTCGCCCGCAGCATCACCCTCTTCTTTTTTCGACTGAGGTGCTTCACTAGCAGCATCGCCCTCTTCTTTTAAGACTGAGGTGCTTCGCCCACAGCGTCTCTCTCCTCTTTTGAGACTGAGGTGCTTTGCCCATAGCATCACCCTCTTCTTTTTAGACTAAGGTGCTTCACCCTCAGCATTACCCTCTTCTCTTTAGACGGAGGTGCTTCACCCGCAGCACCCCCCTTTGATTTTTAGACTGAGGTGCTTCATTCACAGCATCTCCATCCTATTTCAAGACTGAGGTGCTTCGCCCGCAGCATCATCCAACTCGTTTTAGACTGAGGTGCTTCACCCTCAGCATCACCCTCTTCTTTTTAGACTGAGGTGCTTCACCCGCAGCATCTCCCTCCTCTTTTGAGACTGAGGTGCTTTGCCCATATCATCTCCCTCTTCTTTTTAGACTGAGGTGCTTCACCCGCAGCATCATCCTCTTCTTTTTAGACTGAGGTGCTTCACCCGCAGCATCTCCCTCCACTTTTGAGACTGAGGTGCTTTGCCCATAGCATCATCCTCTTCTTTTTAGACTGAGGTGCTTCACCCGCAGCATTACCTTCTTCTCTTTAGACTGAGGTGCTTCGCTCACAGCATCTCCCTCCTCTTTTTAGACTGAGGTGCTTCACCCGCAGCACCTCCCTCTGCTTTTTAGACTGAGGTGCTTCACCCGCAGCATCTCCATCCTATTTCTAGACTGAGGTGCTTCACCCGCAGCATCATCCAACTCGTTTTAGACTGAGGTGCTTCACCCTCAGCATCACCCTCTTCTTTTTAGACTGAGGTGCTTCACCCGCAGCATCTCCCTCCTCTTTTGATACTGAGGTGCTTTGCCCATATCATCTCCCTCTTCTTTTTAGACTGAGGTGCTTCGCCTGCAGCATCACCCTCTTCGTTTTAGACTGAGATGCTTCACCCTGAGCATTACCCTCTTCTGTTTAGACTGAGGTGCTTCGCCCACAGCATCTCCCTCCTCTTTTTAGACTGAGGTGCTTCACCCGCAGCACCTCCCTCTGCTTTTTAGACTGAGGTGCTTCACCCGCAGCATCTCCATCCTTTTTCTAGACTGAGGTGCTTCGCCTGCAGCATCATCCAACTCGTTTTAGACTGAGGTGCTTCACCCTCAGCATCACCCTCTTCTTTTTAGACTGAGGTGCTTCACCCGCAGCATCTCCCTCCTCTTTTGATACTGAGGTGCTTTGCCCATATCAGCTCCCTCTTCTTTTTAGACTGAGGTGCTTCACCTGCAGCATCACCCTCTTCTTTTGAGACTGAGGTGCTTTACCCACAGCATCTCCCTCCTCTTTTGAGACTGAGGTGCTTTGCCCATAGCATCATCCTCCTCTTTTTAGACTGAGGTGCTTCACCCGCAGCACCATCCAACTCTTTTTAGACTGAGGGGCTTCACCCTAAGCACCGCCCTCTTCTTTTAGACTGAGGTGCTTCACCCTCAGCATCACCCTCCTCTTTTTAGACTGAGGTGCTTCACCCTCAGCATCATCCAACTCTTTTTAGACTGAGGTGCTTCACCCTCAGCATCACCCTCCTCTTTTTAGACTGAGGTGCTTCAACCTCAGCATCTCCCTCTTCTTTTTAGACTGAGGTGCTTCATCCTCAGCATCACCCCCACATTTAAGACTGAGGTGCTTCACCCTCAGCATCTCCCTCCTCTTTTTAGACTGAGGTGCTTCGCCCTCAGCATCACCCTTCTCTTTTCAGACTGAGGTGCTTAACCCTCAGCATCTCCCTCCCCTTTTTAGACAGGTGCTTCACCCTCAGCATCACCCTCTTCTTTTTAGACTGAGATGTTCCACCCTCAGCATCATCCAACTCTTTTTAGACTGAGGTGCTTCGCCCGTAGCATCATCCTCTTCTTTTTAGACTGAGGTGCTTCAACCGCACCATCTCCCTCCTCTTTTGAGACTGAAGTGCTTTGTCCATAGCATCTTTCTCTTCTTTTTAGACTGAGGTGCTTCGCCCGCAGCATCACCCTCTTCTTTTTAGACTGAGGTGCTTTGCCCATAGCATCTCCCTCTTCTTTTTAGACTGAGGTGCTTTGCCCATAGCATCTCCCTCTTCTTTTTAGACTGAGGTGCTTCGCCCGCAGCATCACCCTCTTCTTTTTTCGACTGAGGTGCTTCACTAGCAGCATCGCCCTCTTCTTTTAAGACTGAGGTGCTTCGCCCACAGCGTCTCTCTCCTCTTTTGAGACTGAGGTGCTTTGCCCATAGCATCACCCTCTTCTTTTTAGACTAAGGTGCTTCACCCTCAGCATTACCCTCTTCTCTTTAGACGGAGGTGCTTCACCCGCAGCACCCCCCTTTGATTTTTAGACTGAGGTGCTTCATTCACAGCATCTCCATCCTATTTCAAGACTGAGGTGCTTCGCCCGCAGCATCATCCAACTCGTTTTAGACTGAGGTGCTTCACCCTCAGCATCACCCTCTTCTTTTTAGACTGAGGTGCTTCACCCGCAGCATCTCCCTCCTCTTTTGAGACTGAGGTGCTTTGCCCATATCATCTCCCTCTTCTTTTTAGACTGAGGTGCTTCACCCGCAGCATCATCCTCTTCTTTTTAGACTGAGGTGCTTCACCCGCAGCATCTCCCTCCACTTTTGAGACTGAGGTGCTTTGCCCATAGCATCATCCTCTTCTTTTTAGACTGAGGTGCTTCACCCGCAGCATTACCTTCTTCTCTTTAGACTGAGGTGCTTCGCTCACAGCATCTCCCTCCTCTTTTTAGACTGAGGTGCTTCACCCGCAGCACCTCCCTCTGCTTTTTAGACTGAGGTGCTTCACCCGCAGCATCTCCATCCTATTTCTAGACTGAGGTGCTTCACCCGCAGCATCATCCAACTCGTTTTAGACTGAGGTGCTTCACCCTCAGCATCACCCTCTTCTTTTTAGACTGAGGTGCTTCACCCGCAGCATCTCCCTCCTCTTTTGATACTGAGGTGCTTTGCCCATATCATCTCCCTCTTCTTTTTAGACTGAGGTGCTTCACCTGCAGCATCTCCCTCTTCTTTTTAGACTGAGGTGCTTTACCCACAGCATCTCCCTCCTCTTTTGAGACTGAGGTGCTTTGCCCATAGCATCATCCTCTTCTTTTTAGACTGAGGTGCTTCACCCGCAGCCCCATCCAACTCTTTTTAGACTGAGGGGCTTCACCCTCAGCACCGCCCTCTTCTTTTAGACTGAGGTGCTTCACCCTCAGCATCACCCTCCTCTTTTTAGACTTAGGTGCTTCACCCTCAGCATCATCCAACTCTTTTTAGACTGAGGTGCTATACCCTCAGCATCACCCTCTTCTTTTTAGACTGAGGTGCCTCACCCTCAGCATCACCCTCCTCTTTTTAGACTGAGGTGCTTCACCCGCAGCATCACCTTCCTCTTTTTAGACTGAGGTGCTTCACCCTCAGCATCGCCCTCCTCTTTTTAGACTGAGGTGCTTCAACCTTAGCATCTCCCTCTTCTTTTTAGACTGAGGTGCTTTGCCCACAGCATCTCCCTCTTCTTTTTAGACTGAGGTGCTTCGCCCACAGCATCACCCTCTTCTTTTTAGACTGAGGTGCTTCACTCGCAGCATCGCCCTCTTCTTTTAAGTCTGAGGTGCTTCGCCCGCAGCGCCTCTCTCCTCTTTTGGGACTGAGGTGCTTCAACCTCAGCATTACCCTCTTCTTTTTAGACTGAGGTGCCTCACCTTCAGCATCACCCTCCTCTTTTTAGACTGAGGTGCTTTGCCCATAGCAACACCCTCTTCTTTTTAGACTGAGGTGCCTCACCCTCAGCATCACCCTCTTCTTTTTAGACTGAGGTGCTTCAACCTCAGCATCACCCTCCTCTTTTAAGACTGAGGTGCTTCACCCTCAGCATCTCCCTCTTCTTTTTAGACTGAGGTGCTTCATCCTCAGCATCACCCCCACATTTTAGACTGAGGTGCTTCACCCTCAGCATCTCCCTCCTCTTTTTAGACTGAGGTGCTTCGCCCTCAGCATCACCCTCCTCTTTTTAGACTGAGGTGCTTTGCCCATAGCAACACCCTCTTGTTTTTAGACTAAGGTGCTTCACCCTCCGCATTACCCTCTTCTCTTTAGACGGAGGTGCTTCACCCGCAGCACCTCCCTCTGCTTTTTAGACTGAGGTGCTTCATTCACAGCATCTCCATCCAATTTCAAGACTGAGGTGCTTCGCCCGCAGCATCATCCAACTCGTTTTAGACTGAGGTGCTTCACCCTCAGCATCACCCTCTTCTTTTTAGACTGAGGTGCTTCACCCGCAGCATCTCCCTCCTCTTTTTAGACTGAGGTGCTTCAACCTTAGCATCTCCCTCTTCTTTTTAGACTGAGGTGCTTTGCCCACAGCATCTCCCTCCTCTTTTTAGACTGAGGTGCTTCACCCGCAGCACCTCCCTCTGCTTTTTAGACTGAGGTGTTTCACCCGCAGCATCTCCATCCTATTTGTAGACTGAGGTGCTTCGCCCACAGCATCATCCAACTCATTTTAGACTGAGGTGCTTCACCCTCAGCATCACCCCCACAGTTTAGACTGAGGTGCTTCACCCTCAGCATCTCCCTCCTCTTTTTAGACTGAGGTGCTTAGCCCTCAGCATCACCCTCCTCTTTTTAGACTGAGGTGCTTTGCCCATAGCATCTCCCTCTTCTTTTAAGACTGAGGTGCTTCGCCCGCAGCATCACTCTCTTCTTTTTAGACTGAGGTGCTTCACCCTCAGCATTACCCTCTTCTCTTTAGACTGAGGTGCTTTGCCCACAGCATCTCCCTCCTCTTTTTAGACTGAGGTGCTTCACCCGCAGCACCTCCCTCTGCTTTTTAGACTGAGGTGCTTCACCCGCAGCATCTCCATCCTATTTCTAGACTGAGGTGCTTCACCCGCAGCATCATCCAACTCGTTTTAGACTGAGGTGCTTCACCCTCAGCATCACCCTCTTCTTTTTAGACTGAGGTGCTTCACCCGCAGCATCTCCCTCCTCTTTTGATACTGAGGTGCTTTGCCCATATCATCTCCCTCTTCTTTTTAGACCGAGGTGCTTCACCTGCAGCATCACCCTCTTCTTTTTAGACTGAGGTGCTTTACCCACAGCATCTCCCTCCTCTTTTGAGACTGAGGTGCTTTTCCCATAGCATCATCCTCTTCTTTTTAGACTGAGGTGCTTCACCCGCAGCCCCATCCAACTCTTTTTAGACTGAGGGGCTTCACCCTCAGCACCGCCCTCTTCTTTTAGACTGAGGTGCTTCACCCTCAGCATCACCCTCCTCTTTTTAGACTGAGGTGCTTCACCCTCAGCATCATCCAACTCTTTCTAGACTGAGGTGCTTCACCCTCGGCATCACCCTCCTCTTTTTAGACTGAGGTGCTTTGCCCATAGCATCTCCCTCTTCTTTTTAGACTGAGGTGCTTCGCCCACAGCATCACCCTCTTCTTTTTAGACTGAGGTGCTTCACTCGCAGCATCGCCCTCTTCTTTTAAGTCTGAGGTGCTTCGCCCGCAGCGCCTCTCTCCTCTTTTGGGACTGAGGTGCTTCAACCTCAGCATTACCCTCTTCTTTTTAGACTGAGGTGCCTCACCTTCAGCATCACCCTCCTCTTTTTAGACTGAGGTGCTTTGCCCATAGCAACACCCTCTTCTTTTTAGACTGAGGTGCCTCACCCTCAGCATCACCCTCTTCTTTTTAGACTGAGGTGCTTCAACCTCAGCATCACCCTCCTCGTTTAAGACTGAGGTGCTTCACCCTCAGCATCTCCCTCTTCTTTTTAGACTGAGGTGCTTCATCCTCAGCATCACCCCCACATTTTAGACTGAGGTGCTTCACCCTCAGCATCTCCCTCCTCTTTTTAGACTGAGGTGCTTCGCCCTCAGCATCACCCTCCTCTTTTTAGACTGAGGTGCTTTGCCCATAGCAACACCCTCTTGTTTTTAGACTAAGGTGCTTCACCCTCCGCATTACCCTCTTCTCTTTAGACGGAGGTGCTTCACCCGCAGCACCTCCCTCTGCTTTTTAGACTGAGGTGCTTCATTCACAGCATCTCCATCCAATTTCAAGACTGAGGTGCTTCGCCCGCAGCATCATCCAACTCGTTTTAGACTGAGGTGCTTCACCCTCAGCATCACCCTCTTCTTTTTAGACTGAGGTGCTTCACCCGCAGCATCTCCCTCCTCTTTTGAGACTGAGGTGCTTTGCCAATATCATCTCCCTCTTCTTTGTAGACTGAGGTGCTTCACCCTCTTCTTTTTAGACTGAGGTGCTTCACCCGCAGCATCTCCCTCCTCTTTTGAGACTAATGTGCTTTGCCTATAGCATCATCCTCTTCTTTTTAGACTGAGGTGCTTCACCCGCAGCACCATCCAACTATTTTTAGACTGAGGGGCTTCACCCTCAGCACCGCCCTCTTCTATTTAGACTGAGGTTCTTCACCCTCAGCATCACCCTCCTCTTTTTAGACTGAGGTGCTTCACCCTCAGCATCATCCAACTCTTTTTAGACTGAGGTGCTTCTCCCTCAGCATCACCCTCTTCTTTTTAGACTGAGGTGCCTCACCCTCAGCATCACCCTCTTCTTTTTAGACTGAGGTGCTTCACCCTCAGCATCACCCTCCTCTTTTTAGACTGAGGTGCTTCACCCTCAGCATCTTCCTCTTCTTTTTAGACTGAGGTGCCTCATCCTCCGCATCACCCCCACATAATAGACTGAGGTGCTTCACCCTCAGCATCTCCCTCCTCTTTTTAGACTGAGGTGCTTCGCCCTCAGCATCATCCTCCTCTTTTTAGACTGAGGTGCTTTGCCCATAGCATCTCCCTCTTCTTTTAAGACTGAGGTGCTTCGCCTGCAGCATCACCCTATTCTTTTTAGACTGAGATGCTTCACCCTGAGCATTACCCTCTTCTGTTTAGACTGAGGTGCTTCGCCCACAGCATCTCCCTCCTCTTTTTAGACTGAGGTGCTTCACCCGCAGCACCTCCCTCTGCTTTTTAGACTGAGGTGCTTCACCCGCAGCATCTCCATCCTTTTTCTAGACTGAGGTGCTTCGCCTCCAGCATCATCCAACTCGTTTTAGACTGAGGTGCTTCACCCTCAGCATCACCCTCTTCTTTTTAGACTGAGGTGCTTCACCCGCAGCATCTCCCTCCTCTTTTGATACTGAGGTGCTTTGCCCATATCATCTCCCTCTTCTTTTTAGACTGAGGTGCTTCACCTGCAGCATCACCCTCTTCTTTTGAGACTGAGGTGCTTTACCCACAGCATCTCCCTCCTCTTTTGAGACTGAGGTGCTTTGCCCATAGCATCATCCTCCTCTTTTTAGACTGAGGTGCTTCACCCGCAGCACCATCCAACTCTTTTTAGACTGAGGGGCTTCACCCTAAGCACCGCCCTCTTCTTTTAGACTGAGGTGCTTCACCCTCAGCATCACCCTCCTCTTTTTAGACTGAGGTGCTTCACCCTCAGCATCATCCAACTCTTTTTAGACTGAGGTGCTTCACCCTCAGCATCACCCTCTTCTTTTTAGACTGAGGTGCCTCACCCTCAGCATCACCCTCCTCTTTTTAGACTGAGGTGCTTCACCCGCAGCAACACCCTCCTCTTTTTTAGACTGAGGTGCTTCACCCTCAGCATCACCCTCCTCTTTTTAGACTGAGGTGCTTCAACCTCAGCATCTCCCTCTTCTTTTTAGACTGAGGTGCTGCATCCTTAGCATCACCCCCACATTTAAGACTGAGGTTTTTCACCCTCAGCATCTCCCTCCTCTTTTTAGACTGAGGTGCTTCGCCCTCTGCATCACCCTTCTCTTTTCAGACTGAGGTGCTTAACCCTCAGCATCCCCCTCCCCTTTTTAGACAGGTGCTTCACCCTCAGCATCACACTCTTCTTTTTAGACTGAGATGTTCCACCCTCAGCATCATCCAACTCTTTTTAGACTGAGGTGCTTCGCCCGTAGCATCATCCTCTTCTTTTTAGACTGAGGTGCTTCAACCGCACCATCTCCCTCCTCTTTTGAGACTGAGGTGCTTTGTCCATATCATCTTTCTCTTCTTTTTAGACTGAGGTGCTTCGCCCGCAGCATCACCCTCTTCTTTTTAGACTGAGGTGCTTTGCCCATAGCATCTCCCTCTTCTTTTTAGACTGAGGTGCTTTGCCCATAGCATCTCCCTCTTCTTTTTAGACTGAGGTGCTTTGCCCATAGCATCTCCCTCTTCTTTTAAGACTGAGGTGCTTCGCCCACAGCGTCTCTCTCCTCTTTTGAGACTGAGGTGCTTTGCCCATAGCATCACCCTCTTCTTTTTAGACTAAGGTGCTTCACCCTCAGCATTACCCTCTTCTCTTTAGACGGAGGTGCTTCACCCGCAGCACCTCCCATTGCTTTTTAGACTGAGGTGCTTCATTCACAGCATCTCCATCCTATTTCAAGATTGAGGTGCTTCGCCCGCAGCATCATCCAACTCGTTTTAGACTGAGGTGCTTCACCCTCAGCATCACCCTCTTCTTTTTAGACTGAGGTGCTTCACCCGCAGCATCTCCCTCCTCTTTTGAGACTGAGGTGCTTTGCCCATATCATCTCCCTCTTCTTTTTAGACTGAGGTGCTTCACCCGCAGCATCATCCTCTTCTTTTTAGACTGAGGTGCTTCACCCGCAGCATCTCCCTCCACTTTTGAGACTGAGGTGCTTTGCCCATAGCATCATCCTCTTCTTTTTAGACTGAGGTGCTTCACCCGCAGCATTACCTTCTTCTCTTTAGACTGAGGTGCTTCGCTCACAGCATCTCCCTCCTCTTTTTAGACTGAGGTGCTTCACCCGCAGCACCTCCCTCTGCTTTTTAGACTGAGGTGCTTCACCCGCAGCATCTCCATCCTATTTCTAGACTGAGGTGCTTCACCCGCAGCATCATCCAACTCGTTTTAGACTGAGGTGCTTCACCCTCAGCATCACCCTCTTCTTTTTAGACTGAGGTGCTTCACCCGCAGCATCTCCCTCCTCTTTTGATACTGAGGTGCTTTGCCCATATCATCTCCCTCTTCTTTTTAGACTGAGGTGCTTCACCTGCAGCATCTCCCTCTTCTTTTTAGACTGAGGTGCTTTACCCACAGCATCTCCCTCCTCTTTTGAGACTGAGGTGCTTTGCCCATAGCATCATCCTCTTCTTTTTAGACTGAGGTGCTTCACCCGCAGCCCCATCCAACTCTTTTTAGACTGAGGGGCTTCACCCTCAGCACCGCCCTCTTCTTTTAGACTGAGGTGCTTCACCCTCAGCATCACCCTCCTCTTTTTAGACTGAGGTGCTTCACCCTCAGCATCATCCAACTCTTTTTAGACTGAGGTGCTATACCCTCAGCATCACCCTCTTCTTTTTAGACTGAGGTGCCTCACCCTCAGCATCACCCTCCTCTTTTTAGACTGAGGTGCTTCACCCGCAGCATCACCTTCCTCTTTTTAGACTGAGGTGCTTCACCCTCAGCATCACCCTCCTCTTTTTAGACTTAGGTGCTTCAACCTCAGCATCTCCCTCTTCTTTTTAGACTGAGGTGCTTTGCCCACAGCATCTCCCTCCTCTTTTTAGACTGAGGTGCTTCACCCGCAGCACCTCCCTCTGCTTTTTAGACTGAGGTGTTTCACCCGCAGCATCTCCATCCTATTTGTAGATTGAGGTGCTTCGCCCGCAGCATCATCCAACTCATTTTAGACTGAGGTGCTTCACCCTCAGCATCACCCCCACAGTTTAGACTGAGGTGCTTCACCCTCAGCATCTCCCTCCTCTTTTTAGACTGAGGTGCCTCGCCCTCAGCATCACCCTCCTCTTTTTAGACTGAGGTGCTTTGCCCATAGCATCTCCCTCTTCTTTTAAGACTGAGGTGCTTCGCCCGCAGCATCACTCTCTTCTTTTTAGACTGAGGTGCTTCACCCTCAGCATTACCCTCTTCTCTTTAGACTGAGGTGCTTTGCCCACAGCATCTCCCTCCTCTTTTTAGACTGAGGTGCTTCACCCGCAGCACCTCCCTCTGCTTTTTAGACTGAGGTGCTTCACCCGCAGCATCTCCATCCTATTTCTAGACTGAGGTGCTTCACCCGCAGCATCATCCAACTCGTTTTAGACTGAGGTGCTTCACCCTCAGCATCACCCTCTTCTTTTTAGACTGAGGTGCTTCACCCGCAGCATCTCCCTCCTCTTTTGATACTGAGGTGCTTTGCCCATATCATCTCCCTCTTCTTTTTAGACCGAGGTGCTTCACCTGCAGCATCACCCTCTTCTTTTTAGACTGAGGTGCTTTACCCACAGCATCTCCCTCCTCTTTTGAGACTGAGGTGCTTTGCCCATAGCATCATCCTCTTCTTTTTAGACTCAGGTGCTTCACCCGCAGCCCCATCCAACTCTTTTTAGACTGAGGGGCTTCACCCTCAGCACCGCCCTCTTCTTTTAGACTGAGGTGCTTCACCCTCAGCATCACCCTCCTCTTTTTAGACTGAGGTGCTTCACCCTCAGCATCATCCAACTCTTTTTAGACTGAGGTGCTTCACCCTCAGCATCACCCTCCTCTTTTTAGACTGAGGTGCTTTGCCCATAGCATCTCCCTCTTCTTTTTAGACTGAGGTGCTTCGCCCACAGCATCACCCTCTTCTTTTTAGACTGAGGTGCTTCACTTGCAGCATCGCCCTCTTCTGAGGTGCTTCGCCCGCAGCGCCTCTCTCCTCTTTTGAGACTGAGGTGCTTCAACCTCAGCATTACCCTCTTCTTTTTAGACTGAGGTGCCTCACCCTCAGCATCACCCTCCTCTTTTTAGACTGAGGTGCTTTGCCCATAGCAACACCCTCTTCTTTTTAGACTGAGGTGCCTCACCCTCAGCATCACCCTCTTCTTTTTAGACTGAGGTGCTTCAACCTCAGCATCACCCTCCTCTTTTAAGACTGAGGTGCTTCACCCTCAGCATCTCCCTCTTCTTTTTAGACTGAGGTGCTTCATCCTCAGCATCACCCCCACATTTTAGACTGAAGTGCTTCACCCTCAGCATCTCCCTCCTCTTTTTAGACTGAGGTGCTTCGCCCTCAGCATCACCCTCCTCTTTTTAGACTGAGGTGCTTTGCCCTCAGCATCACCCTCCTCTTTTGAGACTGAGGTGCTTTGCCCATAGCAACACCCTCTTCTTTTTAGACTAAGGTGCTTCACCCTCCGCAATACCCTCTTCTCTTTAGACGGAGGTGCTTCACCCGCAGCACCTCCCTCTGCTTTTTAGACTGAGGTGCTTCATTCACAGCATCTCCATCCTATTTCAAGACTGAGGTGCTTCGCCCGCAGCATCATCCAACTCGTTTTAGACTGAGGTGCTTCACCCTCAGCATCACCCTCTTCTTTTTAGACTGAGGTGCTTCACCCGCAGCATCTCCCTCCTCTTTTGAGACTGAGGTGCTTTGCCCATATCATCTCCCTCTTCTTTTTAGACTGAGGTGCTTCACCGCAGCATTATCCTCTTCTTTTTAGACTGAGGTGCTTCACCCGCAGCATCTCCCTCCACTTTTGAGACTGAGGTGCTTTGCCCATAGCATCATCTTCTTCTTTTTAGACTGAGGTGCTTCACCCGCAGCATTACCTTCTTCTCTTTAGACTGAGGTGCTTCGCTCACAGCATCTCCCTCCTCTTTTTAGACTGAGGTGCTTCACCCGCAGCACCTCCCTCTGCTTTTTAGACTGAGGTGCTTCACCCGCAGCATCTCCATCCTATTTCTAGACTGAGGTGCTTCACCCGCAGCATCATCCAACTCGTTTTAGACTGAGGTGCTTCACCCTCAGCATCACCCTCTTCTTTTTAGACTGAGGTGCTTCACCCGCAGCATCTCCCTCCTCTTTTGATACTGAGGTGCTTTGCCCATATCATCTCCCTCTTCTTTTTAGACTGAGGTGCTTCACCTGCAGCATCTCCCTCTTCTTTTTAGACTGAGGTGCTTTACCCACCGCATCTCCCTCCTCTTTTGAGACTGAGGTGCTTTGCCCATAGCATCATCCTCTTCTTTTTAGACTGAGGTGCTTCACCCGCAGCCCCATCCAACTCTTTTTAGACTGAGGGGCTTCACCCTCAGCATCGCCCTCTTCTTTTAGACTGAGGTGCTTCACCCTCAGCATCACCCTCCTCTTTTTAGACTGAGGTGCTTCACCCTCAGCATCATCCAACTCTTTTTAGACTGAGGTGCTATACCCTCAGCATCACCCTCTTCTTTTTAGACTGAGGTGCCTCACCCTCAGCATCACCCTCCTCTTTTTAGACTGAGGTGCTTCACCCGCAGCATCACCTTCCTCTTTTTAGACTGAGGTGCTTCACCCTCAGCATCACCCTCCTCTTTTTAGACTGAGGTGCTTCAACCTCAGCATCTCCCTCTTCTTTTTAGACTGAGGTGCTTTGCCCACAGCATCTCCCTCCTCTTTTTAGACTGAGGTGCTTCACCCGCAGCACCTCCCTCTGCTTTTTAGACTGAGGTGTTTCACCCGCAGCATCTCCATCCTATTTGTAGACTGAGGTGCTTCGCCCGCAGCATCATCCAACTCATTTTAGACTGAGGTGCTTCACCCTCAGCATCACCCCCACAGTTTAGACTGAGGTGCTTCACCCTCAGCATCTCCCTCCTCTTTTTAGACTGAGGTGCTTCGCCCTCAGCATCACCCTCCTCTTTTTAGACTGAGGTGCTTTGCCCATAGCATCTCCCTCTTCTTTTAAGACTGAGGTGCTTCGCCCGCAGCATCACTCTCTTCTTTTTAGACTGAGGTGCTTCACCCTCAGCATTACCCTCTTCTCTTTAGACTGAGGTGCTTTGCCCACAGCATCTCCCTCCTCTTTTTAGACTGAGGTGCTTCACCCGCAGCACCTCCCTCTGCTTTTTAGACTGAGGTGCTTCACCCGCAGCATCTCCATCCTATTTCTAGACTGAGGTGCTTCACCCGCAGCATCATCCAACTCGTTTTAGACTGAGGTGCTTCACCCTCAGCATCACCCTCTTCTTTTTAGACTGAGGTGCTTCACCCGCAGCATCTCCCTCCTCTTTTGATACTGAGGTGCTTTGCCCATATCATCTCCCTCTTCTTTTTAGACCGAGGTGATTCACCTGCAGCATCACCCTCTTCTTTTTAGACTGAGGTGCTTTACCCACAGCATCTCCCTCCTCTTTTGAGACTGAGGTGCTTTGCCCATAGCATCATCCTCTTCTTTTTAGACTCAGGTGCTTCACCCGCAGCCCCATCCAACTCTTTTTAGACTGAGGGGCTTCACCCTCAGCACCGCCCTCTTCTTTTAGACTGAGGTGCTTCACCCTCAGCATCACCCTCCTCTTTTTAGACTGAGGTGCTTCACCCTCAGCATCATCCAACTCTTTTTAGACTGAGGTGCTTCACCCTCAGCATCACCCTCCTCTTTTTAGACTGAGGTGCTTTGCCCATAGCATCTCCCTCTTCTTTTTAGACTGAGGTGCTTCGCCCACAGCATCACCCTCTTCTTTTTAGACTGAGGTGCTTCACTCGCAGCATCGCCCTCTTCTTTTAAGTCTGAGGTGCTTCGCCCACAGCGCCTCTCTCCTCTTTTGAGACTGAGGTGCTTCAACCTCAGCATTACCCTCTTCTTTTAAGACTGAGGTGCCTCACCCTCAGCATCACCCTCCTCTTTTTAGACTGAGGTGCTTTGCCCATAGCAACACCCTCTTCTTTTTAGACTGAGGTGCCTCACCCTCAGCATCACCCTCTTCTTTTTAGACTGAGGTGCTTCAACCTCAGCATCACCCTCCTCTTTTAAGACTGAGGTGCTTCACCCTCAGCATCTCCCTCCTCTTTTAAGACTGAGGTGCTTCACCCTCAGCATCTCCCTCTTCTTTTTAGACTGAGGTGCATCAACCTCAGCATCACCCTCCTCTTTTAAGACTGAGGTGCTTCAACCTCAGCATCACCCTCCTCTTTTAAGACTGAGGTGCTTCATCCTCAGCATCACCCCCACATTTAAGACTGAGGTGCTTCACCCTCAGCATCTCCCTCCTCTTTTTAGACTGAGGTGCTTCGCCCTCAGCATCACCCTCCTCTTTTTAGACTGAGGTGCTTTGCCCTCAGCATCACCCTCTTCTTTTAAGACTGAGGTGCTTCGCCTGCAGCATCACCCTCTTCTTTCTAGACTGAGGTGCTTCGCCCTCAGCATCACCCTCTTCTTTTTAGACTGAGGTGCTTCACCCGCAGCATCTCCCTCCTCTTTTGAGACAGGTGCTTTGCCCATAGCATCACCCTCTTCTTTTTAGACTGAGGTGCATCAACCGCAGCACCATCCAACTCTTTTTAGACTGAGGTGCTTCACCCTCAGCACCGCCCTCTTCTTTTTAGACTGAGGTGCTTCACCCTCAGCATCTCCCTCCTCTTTTGAGACTGAGGTGCTTCGCCCTCAGCATCACCCTCCTCTTTTTAGACTGAGGTGCTTTGCCCTCAGCATCACCCTCCTCTTTTGAGACTGAGGTGCTTCACCCTCAGCATCACCCTCTTCTTTTAAGACTGAGGTGCTTCGCCTGCAGCATCACCCTCTTCTTTCTAGACTGAGGTGCTTCACCCTCAGCATCACCCTCTTCTTTTAAGACTGAGGTGCTTCGCCTGCAGCATCACCCTCTTCTTTTTAGACTGAGGTGCTTCACCCTCAGCATCACCCCCACAGTTTAGACTGAGGTGCTTCACCCTCAGCATCTCCCTCCTCTTTTGAGACTGAGGTGCTTCGCCCGCAGCATCTCCCTCCTCTTTTGAGACTGAGGTGCTTCACCCTCAGCATCACCCTCTTCTTTCTAGACTGAGGTGCTTCGCCCTCAGCATCACCCTTTTTTTTTAGACTGAGGTGCTTCACCCTCAGCATCACCCTCTTCTTTTTAGACTGAGGTGCTTCACCCTCAGCATCTCCCTCCTCTTTTGAGACTGAGGTGCTTCACCCTCAGCATCTCCCTCCTCTTTTTAGACTGAGGTGCTTCACCCTCAGCATCACCCTCTTCTTGTTAGACTGAGGTGCTTCGCCCTCAGCATCACCCTCTTCTTTCTAGACTGAGGTGCTTCACCCTCAGCATCTCCCTCCTCTTTTGAGACTGAGGTGCTTCACCCTCAGCATCACCCTCTTCTTGTTAGACTGTGGTGCTTCGCCCTCAGCATCACCCTTTTTTTTTAGACTGAGGTGCTTCACCCTCAGCATCACCCTCCTCTTTTGAGACTGAGGTGCTTCACCAGCAGCATCACCTTCTTCTTTTTAGACTGAGGTGCTTGGCCCACAGCATCACCCTCTTCTTTTTAGACTGAGGTGCTTCACCCTCAGCATCTCCCTCCTCTTTTGAGACTGAGGTGCTTCACCCTCAGCATCACCCTCCTCTTTTGAGACTGAGGTGCTTCACCCGCAGCATCACCCTCTTCTTTTTAGACTGAGGTGCTTCACCCTCAGCATCTCCCTCCTCTTTTGAGACTGAGGTGCTTCACCAGCAGCATCACCTTCTTCTTTTTAGACTGAGGTGCTTGGCCCATAGCATCTCCCTCTTCTTTTTAGACTGAGGTGCTTCGCCCACAGCATCACCCTCTTCTTTTTAGACTGAGGTGCTTCACCCGCAGCAACACCCTCCTCTTTTTTAGACTGAGGTGCTTCACCCTCAGCATCACCCTCCTCTTTTTAGACTGAGGTGCTTCAACCTCAGCATCGCCCTCTTCTTTTAAGTCTGAGGTGCTTCGCCCGCAGCATCACCCTCTTCTTTTTAGACTGAGGTGCCTCACCCTCAGCATCACCCTCTTCTTTTTAGACTGAGGTGCTTCAACCTCAGCATCACCCTCCTCTTTTTAGACTGAGGTGCTTCACCCTCAGCATCTCCCTCTTCTTTTTAGACTGAGGTGCTTCATCCTCAGCATCACCCCCACATTTTAGACTGAGGTGCTTCACCCTCAGCATCTCCCTCCTCTTTTTAGACTGAGGTGCTTCGCCCTCAGGATCACCCTCCTCTTTTTAGACTGAGGTGCTTTGCCCATAGCAACACCCTCTTGTTTTTAGACTAAGGTGCTTCACCCTCCGCATTACCTTCTTCTCTTTAGACGGAGGTGCTTCACCCGCAGCACCTCCCTCTGCTTTTTAGAGGTGCTTCATTCACAGCATCTCCATCCAATTTCAAGACTGAGGTGCTTCGCCCGCAGCATCATCCAACTCGTTTTAGACTGAGGTGCTTCACCCTCAGCATCACCCTCTTCTTTTTAGACTGAGGTGCTTCACCCGCAGCATCTCCCTCCTCTTTTGAGACTGAGGTGCTTTGCCAATATCATCTCCCTCTTCTTTGTAGACTGAGGTGCTTCACCCTCTTCTTTTTAGACTGAGGTGCTTCACCCGCAGCATCTCCCTCCTCTTTTGAGACTGAGGTGCTTTGCCTATAGCATCATCCTCTTCTTTTTAGACTGAGGTGCTTCACCCGCAGCACCATCCAACTATTTTTAGACTGAGGGGCTTCACCCTCAGCACCGCCCTCTTCTATTTAGACTGAGGTTCTTCACCCTCAGCATCACCCTCCTCTTTTTAGACTGAGGTGCTTCACCCTCAGCATCATCCAACTCTTTTTAGACTGAGGTGCTTCTCCCTCAGCATCACCCTCTTCTTTTTAGACTGAGGTGCCTCACCCTCAGCATCACCCTCTTCTTTTTAGACTGAGGTGCTTCACCCTCAGCATCACCCTCCTCTTTTTAGACTGAGGTGCTTCACCCTCAGCATCTTCCTCTTCTTTTTAGACTGAGGGGCCTCATCCTCAGCATCACCCCCACATTTTAGACTGAGGTGCTTCACCCTCAGCATCTCCCTCCTCTTTTTAGACTGAGGTGCTTCGCCCTCAGCATCACCCTCCTCTTTTTAGACTGAGGTGCTTTGCCCATAGCATCTCCCTCTTCTTTTAAGACTGAGGTGCTTCGCCTGCAGCTTCACCCTCTTCTTTTTAGACTGAGATGCTTCACCCTGAGCATTACCCTCTTCTGTTTGGACTGAGGTGCTTCGCCCACAGCATCTCCCTCCTCTTTTTAGACTGAGGTGCTTCACCCGCAGCACCTCCCTCTGCTTTTTAGACTGAGGTGCTTCACCCGCAGCATCTCCATCCTTTTTCTAGACTGAGGTGCTTCGCCTGCAGCATCATCCAACTCGTTTTAGACTGAGGTGCTTCACCCTCAGCATCACCCTCTTCTTTTTAGACTGAGGTGCTTCACCCGCAGCATCTCCCTCCTCTTTTGATACTGAGGTGCTTTGCCCATATCATCTCCCTCTTCTTTTTAGACTGAGGTGCTTCACCTGCAGCATCACCCTCTTCTTTTGAGACTGAGGTGCTTTACCCACAGCATCTCCCTCCTCTTTTGAGACTGAGGTGCTTTGCCCATAGCATCATCCTCCTCTTTTTAGACTGAGTTGCTTCACCCGCAGCACCATCCAACTCTTTTTAGACTGAGGGGCTTCACCCTAAGCACCGCCCTCTTCTTTTAGACTGAGGTGCTTCACCCTCAGCATCACCCTCCTCATCACCCGCAGCATCTCCATCCTATTTCTAGACTGAGGTGCTTCACCCGCAGCATCATCCAACTCGTTTTAGACTGAGGTGCTTCACCCTCAGCATCACCCTCCTCTTTTTAGACTGAGGTGCTTCACCCTCAGCATCATCCAACTCTTTTTAGACTGAGGTGCTTCACCCTCAGCATCACCCTCTTCTTTTTAGACTGAGGTGCCTCACCCTCAGCATCACCCTCCTCTTTTTAGACTGAGGTGCTTCACCCGCAGCAACACCCTCCTCTTTTTAGACTGAGGTGCTTCACCCTCAGCATCACCCTCCTCTTTTTAGACTGAGGTGCTTCAACCTCAGCATCTCCCTCTTCTTTTTAGACTGAGGTGCTTCATCCTCAGCATCACCCCCACATTTAAGACTGAGGTTTTTCACCCTCAGCATCTCCCTCCTCTTTTTAGACTGAGGTGCTTCACCCTCAGCATCATCCAACTCTTTTTAGACTGAGTAGCTTCGCCCGCAGCATCATCCTCTTCTTTTAAGACTGAGATGTTTCACCCTCAGCATCATCCAACTCTTTTTAGACTGAGGTGCTTCTTCCATAGCATCTTTCTCTTCTTTTTAGACTGAGGTGCTTCGCCCGCAGCATCACCCTCTTCTTTTTAGACTAAGGTGCTTCACCCTCAGTATCTTTTAACTCTATTTAGACTAAGGTGCTTCACCCTCAGCATCACCCTCCTCTTTATAGACTGAGGTGCTTCACCCTCAGCATCACCCTCTTCATTTTAAACTGAGGTGCCTCACCCTCAGCATCACCCTCCTCTTTATTAGACTGAGGTGCTTCACCCGCAGCATCACCCTACTCTTTTTAGACTGAGGTGCTTCACCCTCAGCATCACCCTCTTCTTTTTAGACTGAGATGTTTCACCCTCAGCATCATCCAACTCTTTTTAGACTGAGTAGCTTCGCCCGCAGCATCATCCTCTTCTTTTAAGACTGAGATGTTTCACCCTCAGCATCATCCAACTCTTTTTAGACTGAGGTGCTTCTTCCATAGCATCTTTCTCTTCTTTTTAGACTGAGGTGCTTCGCCGGCAGCATCACCCTCTTCTTTTTAGACTGAGGTGCTTCACCCGCAGCATCGCCCTCTTCTTTTTAGACTGAGGTGCTTCGCCCGTAGCATCTCCCTCTTCTTTTTAGACTGAGGTGCTTCATCCTCAGCATCACCCCCACATTTTAGACTGAGGTGCTTCACCCTCAGCATCTCCCTCCTCTTTTTAGACTGAGGTGCTTCGCCCTCAGCATCACCCTCCTCTTTTTAGACTGAGGTGCTTTGCCCATAGCATCACCCTCCTCTTTTTAGACTGAGGTGCTTTGCCCATAGCATCTCCCTCTTCTTTTTAGACTGAGGTGCTTCGCCGGCAGCATCACCCTCTTCTTTTTAGACTGAGGTGCTTCACCCTCAGCAACGCCCTCTTCTTTTTAGACTGAGGTGCTTCGCCCGCAGCATCTCTCTCCTCTTTTGAGACTGAGGTGCTCTGCCCGTATCATCTCCCTCTTCTTTTTAGACTGAGGTGCTTCACCCGCAGCATCACCCATCATCTTTTTAGACTGAGGTGCTTCACCCGCAGCATCTCCCTCCTCTTTTGAGACTGAGGTGCTATGCCCATAGCATCATCCTCTTCTTTTTAGACTGAGGTGCTTCACCCGCAGCATCATCCAACTCTTTTTAGACTGAGTAGTTTCACCCTCAGCATCACCCTCTTCTTTTTAGACTAAGGTGCTTCACCCTCAGCATTACCCTCTTCTTTTTAGACTGAGGTGCTTCGCCCACAGCAACTCCTTCCTCTTTTTAGACCGAGGTGCTTCACCCGCAGCACCTCCCTCTGCTTTTTAGACTGAGGTGCTTCACCCCCAGCATCTCCATCCTATTCCTAGACTGAGGTGCTTTGCACGCAGCATCATCCAAATCGTTTTAGACTGAGGTGCTTCACCCTCAGCATCTCCCTCCTCTTTTTAGACTGAGGTGCTTCACCCTCAGCATCACCCTCTTCTTTTTAGACTGAGGTGCCTCACCCTCAGCATCTTCCTCCTCTTTTTAGACTGAGGTGCTTTACCCTCAGCATCACCCTCCTCTTTTTAGACTGAGATGCTTCACCCTCAGTATCTTTTAACTCTATTTAGACTAAGGTGCTTCACCCTCAGCATCACCCTCCTCTTTATAGACTGAGGTGCTTCACCCTCAGCATCACCCTCTTCATTTTAAACTGAGGTGCCTCACCCTCAGCATCACCCTCCTCTTTATTAGACTGAGGTGCTTCACCCGCAGCATCACCCTCCTCTTTTTAGACTGAGGTGCTTCACCCTCAGCATCACCCTCTTCTTTTTAGACTGAGATGTTTCACCCTCAGCATCATCCAACTCTTTTTAGACTGAGTAGCTTCGCCCGCAGCATCATCCTCTTCTTTTAAGACTGAGATGTTTCACCCTCAGCATCATCCAACTCTTTTTAGACTGAGGTGCTTCTTCCATAGCATCTTTCTCTTCTTTTTAGACTGAGGTGCTTCGCCCGCAGCATCACCCTCTTCTTTTTAGACTGAGGTGCTTCACCCGCAGCATCGCCCTCTTCTTTTTAGACTGAGGTGCTTCGCCCGCAGCATCTCCCTCTTCTTTTTAGACTGAGGTGCTTCATCCTCAGCATCACCCCCACATTTTAGACTGAGGTGCTTCACCCTCAGCATCTCCCTCCTCTTTTTAGACTGAGGTGCTTCGCCCTCAGCATCACCCTCCTCTTTTTAGACTGAGGTGCTTTGCCCATAGCATCTCCCTTTCCTTTTTAGACTGAGGTGCTTCGCCGGCAGCATTACCCTCTTCTTTTTAGACTGAGGTGCTTCGCCCGCAGCATCACCCTCATCTTTTTAGACTGAGGTGCTTCGCCCGCAGCATCTCTCTACTCTTTTGAGACTGAGGTGCTTTGCCCATAGCATCACCCTCTTCTTTTTAGACTGAGGTGCTTCGCCCGCAGCATCACCCTCCTCTTTTTAGACTGAGGTGCTTCGCCCGCAGCATCACCCTCCTCTTTTTAGACTAAGGTGCTTTGCCCATAGCATCTCCCTCTTCTTTTTAGACTGAGGTGCTTCGCCGGCAGCATCACCCTCTTCTTTTTAGACTGAGGTGCTTCACCCTCAGCAACGCCCTCTTCTTTTTAGACTGAGGTGCTTCGCCCGCAGCATCTCTCTCCTCTTTTGAGACTGAGGTGCTCTGCCCGTATCATCTCCCTCTTCTTTTTAGACTGAGGTGCTTCACCCGCAGCATCACCCTCATCTTTTTAGACTGAGGTGCTTCACCCGCAGCATCTCCCTCCTCTTTTGAGACTGAGGTGCTTTGCCCATAGCATCATCCTCTTCTTTTTAGACTGAGGTGCTTCACCCGCAGCATCATCCAACTCTTTTTAGACTGAGTAGTTTCACCCTCAGCATCACCCTCTTCTTTTTAGACTAAGGTGCTTCACCCTCAGCATTACCCTCTTCTTTTTAGACTGAGGTGCTTTGCCCACAGCAACTCCTTCCTCTTTTTAGACTGAGGTGCTTCACCCGCAGCACCTCCCTCTGCTTTTTAGAATGAGGTGCTTCACCCGCAGCATCTCCATCCTATTTCTAGACTGAGGTGCTTTGCACGCAGCATCATCCAACTCGTTTTAGACTGAGGTGCTTCACCCGCAGCATCTCCCTCCTCTTTTGAGACTGAGGTGCTTCACCCTCAGCATCACCCTCTTCTTTTTAGACTGAGGTGCCTCACCCTCAGCATCTTCCTCCTCTTTTTAGACTGAGGTGCTTTACCCTCAGCATCACCCTCCTCTTTTTTTACTGAGATGCTTCACCCTCAGTATCTTTTAACTCTATTTAGACTAAGGTGCTTCACCCTCAGCATCACCCTCCTCTTTATAGACTGAGGTGGTTCACCCTCAGCATCACCCTCTTCATTTTAAACTGAGGTGCCTCACCCTCAGCATCACCCTCCTCTTTATTAGACTGAGGTGCTTCACCCGCAGCATCACCCTACTCTTTTTAGACTGAGGTGCTTCACCCTCAGCATCACCCTCTTCTTTTTAGACTGAGATGTTCCACCCTCAGCATCATCCAACTCTTTTTAGACTGAGTAGCTTCGCCCGCAGCATCATCCTCTTCTTTTAAGACTGAGATGTTTCACCCTCAGCATCATCCAACTCTTTTTAGACTGAGGTGCTTCTTCCATAGCATCTTTCTCTTCTTTTTAGACTGAGGTGCTTCGCCCGCAGCATCACCCTCTTCTTTTTAGACTGAGGTGCTTCACCCGCAGCATCGCCCTCTTCTTTTTAGACTGAGGTGCTTCGCCCGCAGCATCTCCCTCTTCTTTTTAGACTGAGGTGCTTCATCCTCAGCATCACCCCCACATTTTAGACTGAGGTGCTTCACCCTCAGCATCTCCCTCCTCTTTTTAGACTGAGGTGCTTCGCCCTCAGCATCACCCTCCTCTTTTTAGACTGAGGTGCTTTGCCCATAGCATCTCCCTCTTCTTTTTAGACTGAGGTGCTTCGCCGGCAGCATTACCCTCTTCTTTTTAGACTGAGGTGCTTCACCCGTATCATCTCCCTCTTCTTTTTAGACTGAGGTGCTTCACCCGCAGCATCACCCTCATCTTTTTAGACTGAGGTGCTTCACCCGCAGCATCTCCCTCCTCTTTTGAGACTGAGGTGCTTTGCCCATAGCATCATCCTCTTCTTTTTTGACTGAGGTGCTTCACCCGCAGCATCATCCAACTCTTTTTAGACTGAGTAGTTTCACCCTCAGCATCACCCTCTTCTTTTTAGACTAAGGTGCTTCACCCTCAGCATTACCCTCTTCTTTTTAGACTGAGGTGCTTCGCCCACAGCAACTCCTTCCTCTTTTTAGACTGAGGTGCTTCACCCGCAGCACCTCCCTCTGCTTTTTAGACTGAGGTGCTTCACCCGCAGCATCTCCATCCTATTTCTAGACTGAGGTGCTTTGCACGCAGCATCATCCAACTCGTTTTAGACTGAGGTGCTTCACCCGCAGCATCTCCCTCCTCTTTTGAGACTGAGGTGCTTTGCCCATATCATCTCCCTCTTCTTTTTAGACTGAGGTGCTTCACCCGCAGCATCACCCTCTTGTGTTTAGACTGAGGTGCTTCGCCCGCAGCATCTCCCTCCTCTTTTGAGACTGAGATGCTTTGTCCATAGCATCACCCTCTTCTTTGTAAACTGAGGTGCTTCACCTACAGCATCATCCAACTCTTTTTAGACTGAGGTGCTTCGCCCGCAGCACCACCCTCTTCTCTTTAGACTGAGGAGCTTCGCCTGCAGCATCACCCTACTCTATTTAGACTGAGGTGCTTCACCCTCAGCATCACCCTCTTCTTTTTTAGACTGAGGTGCTTCACCCGCAGCATCAACCAACTCTTTTTAGACTGAGGTGTTTCGCCCGCAGCATCACCCTCTTCTTTTTAGACTGAGGTGCTTCGCCCGCAGCATCACCCTGTTCTTTTGAGACTGAGGTGCTTCACCCTCAGCATCACCCTCTTCTTTTAAGACTGAGGTGTTTCACCCGCAGCATCTCCCTCCTCTTTTGAGACTAAGGTGCTTCACCCGCAGCATCACCTTCTTCTTTTTCGACTGAGGTGCTTCGCCCACAGCTTCTCCCTCCTCTTTTTAGACTGAGGTGCTTCACCTGCAGCATCTCCCTCCTCTTTTTAGACTGAGGTGCTTCACCCGCAGCATTATCAAACTCTTTTTAGACTGAGGTGCCTCGCCCGCAGCATCACCCTCTTCTTTTGAGACTGAGGTGCTTCGCCCTCAGCATCACCCGCTTCTTTTGAGACTTAGTTGCTTTGCCCTTAGCATCACCCTCTTCTCTTTAAACTGAGATGCTTCGCCCGCAGTATCTCCAACTGTTTTTAGACTGAGGTGCTTCACCCTCAGCATCGCCCTCTTCTTTTTAGACTGAGGTGCTTCACCCGCAGCATCACCATCCTATTTCTAGACTGAGGTGCTTCGCCTACAGCATCACCCAACTCAATTTAGACTGAGGTGCTTCACCCTCAGCATCACTCTCTTCTTTTTAGACTGAGGTGCTTCACCCGGAGCATCTCCCTCCTCTTTTGAGACTGAGGTGCTTTGCCCATATCATCTCCCACTTCTATTAAGACAGGTGCTTCACCTGCAGCATCACCCTCTCCTTTTTAGACTGAGGTGCTTCACCCTCAGCATCACCCTCCTCCTTTTAGACTGAGGTGCTTCACCCTCAGCATCTCCCTCTTCTTTTTAGACTGAGGTGCTTCACCCTCAGATTCACCCTCTTCTTTTTAGACTGAGGTGCTTCACCCGGAGCATCTCCCTCCTCTTTTGAGACTGAGGTGCTTTGCCCATATCATCTCCCTCTTCTATTAAGACTGAGGTGCTTCACCTGCAGCATCACCCTCTCCTTTTTAGACTGAGGTGCTTCACCCTCAGCATCACCCTCCTCCTTTTAGACTGAGGTGCTTCACCCTCAGCATCTCCCTCTTCCTTTTGGACTGAGGTGCTTCACCCTCAGATTCACCCTCTTCTTTTTAGACTGAGGTGCTTCACCTGCAGCATTATCCAACTTTTTTTAGACTGAGGTGCCTCGCCCGCAGCATCACCCTCTTCTTTTTAGACTGAGGTGCCTCGCCCGCAGCATCTCCCTCCTCTTTTGAGACTGAGGTGCTTTGCCCATGTGATCTCCCTCTTCTTTTTAGACTGAGGTGCTTCGCCCTCAGCATCTCCCTCCTCTTTTTAGACTGAGGTGCTTCACCCGCAGCATTACCTTCTTTTTAGACTGAGGTGCTTCGCCCGCAGCATCTCCTTCTTTTTAGACTGAGGTGCTTCGCCCGCAGCGTCTCCCTCCTCTTTTGAGACTGAGGTGCTTCACCCTCAGCATCACCCTCCTCTTTTTAGACTAAGGTGCTTCACCCTAAGCATTACCCTCTTCTTTTTAGACTGAGGTGCTTTGCCGTTAGCATCTCCCTCCTCTTTTTAGACTGAGGTGCTTCACCCACAGCACCTCCCTCTGCTTTTTAGACTGAGGTGCTTCACCCGCAGCATCTCCATCCTATTTCTAGACTGAGGTGCTTCGCTCGCAGCATCATCCAACTCGTTTTAGACTGAGGTGCTTCACCCGCAGCATCTCCCTCCTCTTTTGAGACTGAGGTGCTTTGCCCATATCATCTCCCTCTTCTTTTTAGACTGAGGTGCTTCACCCGCAGCATCACCCTCTTCTTTTTAGACTGAGGTGCTTCACCCTCGGCATCTCCCTCCTCTTTTTAGACTGAGGTGCTTCACCCTCAGCATCATCCAACTCTTTTTAGACTGAGGTGCTTCTCCCTCAGCATCACCCTCCTCTTTTTAGACTGAGGTGCCTCACCCTCAGCATCACCCTCCTCTTTTTAGACTGAGGTGCTTCACCCGCAGCATCACCCTCCCTTTTTTAGACTGAGGTGCTTCACCCTCAGCATCACCCTCCTCTTTTTAGACTGAGGTGCATCACCCTCAGCATCTCCCTCTTCTTTTTAGCCTGAGGTGCTTCATCCTCAGCATCACCCCCACATTTTAGACAGGTACTTCACCCTCAGCATCTCCCTCCTCTTTTTAGACTGAGGTGCTTCGCCCTCAGCATCACCCTCCTCTTTTTAGACTGAGGTGCTTTGCCCATAGCATCTCCCTCTTCTTTTTAGACTGAGGTGCTTCGCCCGCAGCATCAACCTCTTCTTTTTAGACTGAGGTGCTTCACCCGCAGCATCGCCCTCTTCTTTTTAGACTGAGGTGCTTCGCCCGCAGCATCTCCCTCTGCTTTTTAGACTGAGGTGCTTCACCCGCAGCATCTTCATCCTATTTCTAGACTGAGGTGCTTCGCCCGCAGCATCAACCTCTTCTTTTTAGACAGGTGCTTCACCCGCAGCATCGCCCTCTTCTTTTTAGACTGAGGTGCTTCGCCCGCAGCATCTCTCTCATCTTTTGAGACTGAGGTGCTTTGCCCATAGCATCACCCTCTCCTTTTTAGACTAAGGTGATTCACCCTCAGCATTACCCTCTTCTCGTTAGACTGAGGTGCATCGCCCACAGCATTTCACTCCTCTTATTAGACTGATGTGCTTCACCCGCAGCATCTCCATCCTATTTCTAGACTGAGGTGCTTCGCCCGCAGCATCATCCAACTCGTTTTAGACTGAGGTGCTTCACCCTCAGCATCACCCTCTTCTTATTAGACTCAGGTGCTTTGCCCGCAGCACCAGCCTCTTCTTTTTAGACTGAGGTGCTTCACCCTCAGCATCTCCCTCTTCCTTTTGGACTGAGGTGCTTCACCCTCAGATTCACCCTCTTCTTTTTAGACTGAGGTGCTTCACCTGCAGCATTATCCAACTTTTTTTAGACTGAGGTGCCTCGCCCGCAGCATCACCCTCTTCTTTTTAGACTGAGGTGCTTCGCCCTCAGCATCACCCTCTTCTTTTTAGACTGTGGTGCTTCACCCTCAGCATCACCCTCCTCTTTTTAGACTGAGGTGCTTCACCCGCAGCATCACCTTCTTTTAAGACTTTGGTGCCTCGCCCTCAACAACACCCTCTTCTTTTTAGACTGAGGTGCTTCGCCCTCAGCATCTCCCTCCTCTTTTTAGACTGAGGTGCTTCACCCGCAGCATTACCTTCTTTTTAGACTGAGGTGCTTTGCCCGCAGCATCTCCTTCTTTTTAGACTGAGGTGCTTTGCCCGCAGCATCTCCTTCTTTTAAGACTGTGGTGCCTCGCCCTCAACAACACCCTCTTCTTTTTAGACTGAGGTGCTTCGCCCTCAGCATCTCCCTCCTCTTTTTAGACTGAGGTGCTTCACCCGCAGCATTACCTTCTTTTTAGACTGAGGTGCTTTGCCCGCAGCATCTCCTTCTTTTTAGACTGAGGTGCTTCGCATGCAGCGTCTCCCTCCTCTTTTGAGACTGAGGTGCTTCACCCTCAGCATCACCCTCCTCTTTTTAGACTAAGGTGCTTCACCCTAAGCATTACCCTCCTCTTTTTAGACTGAGGTGCTTCACCCTAAGCACCTCCCTCTGCTTTTTAGACTGAGGTGCTTCACCCGCAGCATCTCCATCCTATTTCTAGACTGAGGTGCTTCGCTCGCAGCATCATCCAACTCGTTTTAGACTGAGGTGCTTCACCCTCAGCATCACCCTCTTCTTTTTAGACTGAGGTGCTTCACCCACAGCATCTCCCTCCTCTTTTGAGACTGAGGTGCTTTGCCCATATCATCTCCCTCTTTTTTTTTAGACTGAGGTGCTTCACCCGCAGCATCACCCTCTTCTTTTTAGACTGAGGTGCTTCACCCGCGGCATCTCCCTCCTCTTTTTAGACTGAGGTGCTTCACCCTCAGCATCATCCAACTCTTTTTAGACTGAGGTGCTTCTCCCTCAGCATCACCCTCCTCTATTTAGACAGAGGTGCCTCACCCTCAGCATCACCCTCCTCTTTTTAGACTGAGGTGCTTCAACCGCAGCATCACCCTCCCCTTTTTAGACTGAGGTGCTTCACCCTCAGCATCACCCTCCTCTTTTTAGACTGAGGTGCATCACCCTCAGCATCTCCCTCTTCTTTTTAGACTGAGGTGCTTCATCCTCAGCATCACCCCCACATTTTAGACTGAGGTACTTCACCCTCAGCATCTCCCTCCTCTTTTTAGACTGAGGTGCTTCGCCCTCAGCATCACCCTCCTCTTTTTAGACTGAGGTGCTTTGCCCATAGCATCTCCCTCTTCTTTTTAGACTGAGGTGCTTCGCCCGCAGCATCAACCTCTTCTTTTTAGACTGAGGTGCTTCACCCGCAGCATCGCCCTCTTCTTTTTAGACTGAGGTGCTTCGCCCGCAGCATCTCCCTCTGCTTTTTAGACTGAGGTGCTTCACCCGCAGCATCTTCATCCTATTTCTAGACTGAGGTGCTTCGCCCGCAGCATCAACCTCTTCTTTTTAGACAGGTGCTTCACCCGCAGCATCGCCCTCTTCTTTTTAGACTGAGGTGCTTCGCCCGCAGCATCTCTCTCATCTTTTGAGACTGAGGTGCTTTGCCCATAGCATTACCCTCTCCTTTTTAGACTAAGGTGATTCACCCTCAGCATTACCCTCTTCTCTTTAGACTGAGGTGCTTCGCCCACAGCATTTCACTCCTCTTATTAGACTGATGTGCTTCACCCGCAGCATCTCCATCCTATTTCTAGACTGAGGTGCTTCGCCCGCAGCATCATCCAACTTGTTTTAGACTGAGGTGCTTCACCCTCAGCATCACCCTCTTCTTTTTAGACTGAGGTGCTTCACCCGTAGCATCACCCTCTTCTTATTAGACTGAGGTGCATCACCCTCAGCATCTCCCTCTTCTTTTTAGACTGAGGTGCTTCATCCTCAGCATCACCCCCACATTTTAGACTGAGGTACTTCACCCTCAGCATCTCCCTCCTCTTTTTAGACTGAGGTGCTTCGCCCTCAGCATCACCCTCCTCTTTTTAGACTGAGGTGCTTTGCCCATAGCATCTCCCTCTTCTTTTTAGACTGAGGTGCTTCGCCCGCAGCATCAACCTCTCCTTTTTAGACTGAGGTGCTTCACCCGCAGCATCGCCCTCTTCTTTTTAGACTGAGGTGCTTCGCCCGCAGCATCTCCCTCTGCTTTTTAGACTGAGGTGCTTCACCCGCAGCATCTTCATCCTATTTCTAGACTGAGGTGCTTCGCCCGCAGCATCAACCTCTTCTTTTTAGACAGGTGCTTCACCCGCAGCATCGCCCTCTTCTTTTTAGACTGAGGTGCTTCGCCCGCAGCATCTCTCTCATATTTTAAGACTGAGGTGCTTTGCCCATAGAATCACCCTATCCTTTTTAGACTAAGGTGATTCACCCTCAGCATTACCCTCTTCTCTTTAGACTGAGGTGCTTCGCCCACAGCATTTCACCCCTCTTATTAGACTGATGTGCTTCACCCGCAGCATCTCCATCCTATTTCTAGACTGAGGTGCTTCGCCCGCAGCATCATCCAACTCGTTTTAGACTGAGGTGCTTCACCCTCAGCATCACCCTCTTCTTATTAGACTCAGGTGCTTTGCCCGCAGCACCAGCCTCTTCTTTTTAAACTGAGGTGCTTCACCCTGAGCATCTCCCTCTTCCTTTTGGACTGAGGTGCTTCACCCTCAGATTCACCCTCTTCTTTTTAGACTGAGGTGCTTCACCTGCAGCATTATCCAACTTTTTTTAGACTGAGGTGCCTCGCCCGCAGCATCACCCTCTTCTTTTTAGACTGAGGTGCTTCGCCCTCAGCATCACCCTGTTCTTTTAAGACTGTGGTGCCTCGCCCTCAACAACACCCTCTTCTTTTTAGACTGAGGTGCTTCACCCTCAGCATCTCCCTCCTCTTTTTAGACTGAGGTGCTTCACCCGCAGCATTACCTTCTTTTTAGACTGAGGTGCTTCGCCCGCAGCATCTCCTTCTTTTTAGACTGAGGTGCTTCGCCCGCAGCGTCTCCCTCCTCTTTTGAGACTGAGGTGCTTCACCCTCAGCATCACCCTCCTCTTTTTAGACTAAGGTGCTTCACCCTAAGCATTACCCTCTTCTATTTAGACTGAGGTGCTTTGCCGTTAGCATCTCCCTCCTCTTTTTAGACTGAGGTGCTTCACCCACAGCACCTCCTTCTGCTTTTTAGACTGAGGTGCTTCACCCGCAGCATCTCCATCCTATTTCTAGACTGAGGTGCTTCACCCTCAGCATCACCCTCTTCTTTTTAGACTGAGGTGCTTCACCCGCAGCATCTCCCTCCTCCTTTGAGACTGAGGTGCTTTGCCCATATCATCTCCCTCTTCTTTTTAGACTGAGGTGCTTCACCCGCAGCATCACCCTCTTCTTTTTAGACTGAGGTGCTTCACCCGCGGCATCTCCCTCCTCTTTTTAGACTGAGATGCTTCACCCTCAGCATCATCCAACTCTTTTTAGACTGAGGTGCTTCTCCCTCAGCATCACCCTCCTCTTTTTAGACTGAGGTGCCTCACCCTCAGCATCACCCTCCTCTTTTTAGACTGAGGTGCTTCAACCGCAGCATCACCCTCCCCTTTTTAGACTGAGGTGCTTCACCCTCAGCATCACCCTCCTCTTTTTAGACTGAGGTGCATCACCCTCAGCATCTCCCTCTTCTTTTTAGACTGAGGTGCTTCATCCTCAGCATCACCCCCACATTTTAGACTGAGGTACTTCACCCTCAGCATCTCCCTCCTCTTTTTAGACTGAGGTGCTTCGCCCTCAGCATCACCCTCCTCTTTTTAGACTGAGGTGCTTTGCCCATAGCATCTCCCTCTTCTTTTTAGACTGAGGTGCTTCGCCCGCAGCATCAACCTCTTCTTTTTAGACTGAGGTGCTTCACCCGCAGCATCGCCCTCTTCTTTTTAGACTGAGGTGCTTCGCCCGCAGCATCTCCCTCTGCTTTTTAGACTGAGGTGCTTCACCCGCAGCATCTTCGACCTATTTCTAGACTGAGGTGCTTCGCCCGCAGCATCAACCTCTTCTTTTTAGACAGGTGCTTCACCCGCAGCATCGCCCTCTTCTTTTTAGACTGAGGTGCTTCGCCCGCAGCATCTCTCTCATCTTTTGAGACTGAGGTGCTTTGCCCATAGCATCACCCTCTCCTTTTTAGACTAAGGTGATTCACCCTCAGCATTACCCTCTTCTCTTTAGACTGAGGTGCTTCGCCCACAGCATTTCACTCCTCTTATTAGACTGATGTGCTTCACCCGCAGCATCTCCATCCTATTTCTAGACTGAGGTGCTTCGCCCGCAGCATCATCCAACTCGTTTTAGACTGAGGTGCTTCACCCTCAGCATCACCCTCTTCATTTTAGACTGAGGTGCTTCACCCGTAGCATCACCCTCTTATTATTAGACTCAGGTGCTTTGCCCGCAGCACCAGCCTCTTCTTTTTAGACTGAGGTGCTTCACCCGCAGCATCGCCCTCTTCTTTTTAGACTGAGGTGCTTCGCCCGCAGCATCTCTCTCCTCTTTTGAGACTGAGGTGCTTTGCCCATAGCATCACCCTCTCCTTTTGAGACTGAGGTGCTTCACCCTTAGCATCACCCTCCTCTTTTTAGACTGAGGTGCTTCACCCGCAGCACCTCCCTCTGCTTTTTAGACTGAGGTGCTTCACCCGCAGCATCTTCATCCTATTTCTAGACTGAGGTGCTTCGCCCGCAGCATCATCCAACTCGTTTTAGACTGAGGTGCTTCACCCTCAGCATCACCCTCTTCTTTTTAGACTGAGGTGCTTCACCCGCAGCATCTCCCTCCTCTTTTGAGATTGAGGTGCTTTGCCCATGTCATCTCCCTCTTCTTTTTAGACTGAGGTGCTTCACCCGCAGCATCACCCTCTTCTTTTTAGACTGAGGTGCTTCACCCGCAGCATCTCCCTCCTCTTTTTAGACTGAGGTGCTTCACCCTCAGCATTGTTCCAACTCTTTTTAGACTGAGATGCTTCTCCCTCAGCATCACCCTCTTCTTTTTAGACTGAGGTGCCTCACCCTCAGCATCAGCCTCCTCTTTTTAGACTGAGGTGCTTCACCCGCAGCATCACCCTCCCCTTTTTAGACTAAGGTGCTTCAACCTCAGCATCACCCTCCTCTTTTTAGACTGAGGTGCTTCACTCTCAGCATCTCCCTCTTCTTTTTAGACTGAGGTGCTTCATCCTCAGCATCACCCCCACATTTTAGACTGAGGTGCTTCACCCTCAGCATCTCCCTCCTCTTTTTAGACTGAGGTGCTTTGCCCTCAGCATCACCCTCCTCTTTGTAGACTGAGGTGCTTTGCCCATAGCATCTCCCTCTTCTTTTTATACTGAGGTGCTTCGCCCGCAGCATCAACCTCTTCTTTTTAGACAGGTGCTTCACCCGCAGCATCGCCCTCTTCTTTTTAGACTGAGGTGCTTCGCCCGCAGCATCTCTCTCATCTTTTGAGACTGAGGTGCTTTGCCCATAGCATCACCCTCTCCTTTTTAGACTAAGGAGCTTCACCCTCAGCATTACCCTCTTCTCTTTAGACTGAGGTGCTTCGCCCACAGCATTTCCCTCCTCTTATTAGACTGATGTGCTTCACCCGCAGCATCTCCATCCTATTTCTAGACTGAGGTGCTTCGCCCGCAGCATCATCCAACTCGTTTTAGACTGAGGTGCTTCACCCTCAGCATCACCCTCTTCTTTTTAGACTGAGATGCTTTACCCTCAGCGTCTCCCTCTTCTTTTTAGACTGAGGTGCTTCATCCTCAGCATCAGCCCCACATTTTAGACTGAGGTGCTTCACCCTCAGCACCTCCCTCCTCTTTTTAGACTGAGGTGCTTCGCCCTCAGCATCATCCTCCTCTTTTCAGACTGAGGTGCTTCACCCTCAGCATCTCCCTCTTCTTTTTAGACAGGTGCTTCACCCTCAGCATCACCCTCTTCTTTTGAGACTGAGATGCTTCACCCTCAGCATCATCCAACTCTTTTTAGACTGAGGTGCTTCGCCCGCAGCATCACCCTCTTCTTTTCAGACTGAGGTGCTTCACCCACAGCATCTCCCTCCTCTTTTGAGACTGAGGTGCTTTGCCCATAGCATCTTCCTCTTCTTTTTAGACTGAGGTGCTTCGCCCGCAGCAGCACCCTCCTCTTTTTAGACTGAAGTGCTTCACCCGCAGCATCGCCCTCTTCTTTTTAGACTGAGGTGCTTCGCCCGCAGCATCTCTCTCCTCTTTTTAGACAGATGCTACGCCCTCAGCATCACCCTGTTCTTTTAAGACTGTGGTGCCTCGCCCTCAGCATCACCCTCTTCTTTTTAGACTGAGGTGCTTCGCCCTCAGCATCTCCCTCCTCTTTTTAGACTGAGGTGCTTCACCCGCAGCATCACCTTTTTAGACTGAGGTGCTTCGCCCGCAGCATCTCCTTCTTTTTAGACTGAGGTGCTTCGCCCGCAGCGTCTCCCTCCTCTTTTGAGACTGAGGTGCTTCATCCTCAGCATTACCCTCTTCTTTTAAGACTGAGGTGCTTCACCCGCAGCATCACCTTTTTAGACTGAGGTGCTTCGCCCGCAGCATCTCCTTCTTTTTAGACTGAGGTGCTTCGCCCGCAGCGTCTCCCTCCTCTTTTGAGACTGAGGTGCTTCATCCTCAGCATTACCCTCTTCTTTTAAGACTAAGGTGCTTCACCCTCAGCATTACCCTCTTCTTTTTAGACTGAGGTGCTTCGCCGTTAGCATCTCCCTCCTCTTTTTAGACTGAGGTGCTTCACCCGCAGCACCTCCCTCTGCTTTTTAGACTGAGGTGCTTCACCCGCAGCATCTCCATCCTATTTCTAGACTGAGGTGCTTCGCCCGCAGCATCATCCAACTCGTTTTAGACTGAGGTGCTTCACCCTCAGCATCACCCTCTTTTATTTTAGACTGAGGTGCTTCACCCGCAGCATCTCCCTCCTCTTTTGAGACTGAGGTGCTTTGCCCATGTCATCTCCCTCTTCTTTTTAGACTGAGGTGCTTCACCCGCAGCATCACCCTCTTCTTTTTAGACTGAGGTGCTTCACCCGCAGCATCTCCCTCCTCTTTTTAGACTGAGGTGCTTCGTCCTCAGCATCATCCAACTCTTTTTAGACTGAGATGCTTCTCCCTCAGCATCACCCTCTTCTTTTTAGACTGAGGTGCCTCAACCTCAGCATCACCCTCCTCTTTTTAGACTGAGGTGCTTCACCCGCAGCATCACCCTCCCCATTTTAGACTGAGGTGCTTCACCCGCAGCATCTCCCTCCTCTTTTTAGACTGAGGTGCTTCGTCCTCAGCATCATCCAACTCTTTTTAGACTGAGATGCTTCTCCCTCAGCATCACCCTCTTCTTTTTAGACTGAGGTGCCTCAACCTCAGCATCACCCTCTTCTTTTAAGACTGAGGTGCTTCACCCGCAGCATCTCCCTCCTCTTTTGAGACTGAAGTGCTTCACCCGCAGCATCACCTTCTTCTTTTTAGACTGAGGTGCTTCACCCGCAGCATCTCCCTCCTCTTCTGTGACTGAGGTGCTTTGCCCATAGGATCACCCTCTTCTTTTTAGACTGAAGTGCATCACCCGCAGCACCATCCAACTCTTTTGAGACTGAGGTGCTTCACCCTCAGCACCGCCCTCTTCTTTTTAGACTGAGGTGCTTCATCCTCAGCATCACCCTCCTTTTGTTAGACTGAGATGCTTCACCCTCAGCATCATCCAATTCTTTTTAGACCAAGGTGCCTCACCCTCAGCATCACCCTCTTCTTTTTAGACTGAGGTGCCTCACCCTCAGCATCACCCTCCTCTTTTTAGACTGAGGTGCTTCACCCGCAGCATCACCATCATATTTCTAGACTGAGGTGCTTCAACCACAGGATCACCCTCTTCCTTTTAGACTGAGGTGCTTCACCCTCAGCATCACCCTCCTCTTTTTAGACTGAGGTGCTTCACCCTCAGCATCATCCAACTCTTTTTAGACTGAGGTGCTTCTCCCTCAGCATCACCCTCTTCTTTTTAGACTGAGGTGCCTCACCTTCAGCATCACCCTCCTCTTTTTAGACTGAGGCGCTTCACTCGCAGCATCACCCTCCTCTTTTTAGACTGAGGTGCTTCACCCTCAGCATCACCCTCCTCTTTTTAGACTGAGGTGCTTCACCCTCAGCATCTCCCTCTTCTTTTTAGACTGAGGTGCCTCATCCTCAGCATCACCCCCACATTTTAGACTGAGGTGCTTCACCCTCAGCATCTCCCTCCTCTTTTAAGACTGAGGTGCTTCGCCCTCAGCATCACCCTCTTCTTTTTAGACTGAGGTGCTTCACCCGCAGCATCACCCTCTTCTTTTTAGACTGAGGTGCTTCACCCGCAGCATCGCCCTCTTCTTTTTAGACTGAGGTGCTTCGCCCGCAGCATCTCTCTCCTCTTTTGAGACTGAGATGCTTTGCCCATAGCATCACCCTCTTCTTTTTGGACTAAGGTGCTTCCCCCTCAGCATTAACCTCTTCTCTTTAGACTGAGGTGCTTCGCCCACAGCATCTCCCTCCTCTTTTTAGACTGAGGTGCTTCACCCGCAGCACCTCCCTCTGCTTTTTAGACTAAGGTGCTTCACCTGCAGCATCTCCATCCTATTTCTAGACTGAGGTGCCTCATCCTCAGCATCACCCCCACATTTTAGACTGAGGTGCTTCACCCTCAGCATCTCTCTCCTCTTTTTAGACTGAGGTGCTTCGCCCTCAGCATCACCCTCCTCTTTTTAGACTGAGGTGCTTCACCCACAGCATCACCCTCTTCTTTTTAGACTGAGGTGCTTCACCCGCAGCATCGCCCTCTTCTTTTTAGACTGAGGTGCTTCGCCCGCAGCATCTCTCTCCTCTTTTGAGACTGAGATGCTTTGCCCATAGCATCACCCTCTTCTTTTTGGACTAAGGTGCTTCCCCCTCAGCATTAGCCTCTTCTCTTTAGACTGAGGTGCTTCACCCGCAGCACCTCCCTCTGCTTTTTAGACTAAGGTGCTTCACCTGCAGCATCTCCATCCTATTTCTAGACTGAGGTGCTTCGCCCGCAGCATCATCCAACTCGGTTTAGACTGAGGTGCTTCTCCCTCAGCATCACCCTCTTCTTTTTAGACTGAGGTGCTTCACCCTCAGCATCACCCTCTTCTTTTTAGACTGAGGTGCTTCGCCCTCAGCATCCACCTCCTCTTTTCAGACTGAGATGCTTCTACCGCAGCATCACCATCCTCTTTTTAGACAGGTGCTTCACCCTCAGCATCACCCTCTTCTTTTTAGACTGAGATGCTTCACCCTCAGCATCATCCAACTCTTTTTAGACTGAGGTGCTTTTCCCTCAGCATCACCCTCTTCTTTTTAGACTGAGATGCCTCACCCTCAGCATCACCCTCCTCTTTTTAGACTGAGGTGCTTCACCCTCAGCATCACCCTCCTCTTTTTAGACTGAGGCGCTTCATCCTCAGCATCACCCCCACATTTTATACTGAGGTGCTTCACCCTCAGCATCTCCCTCCTCTTTTTAGACTGAGGTGCTTCGCCCTCAGCATCACCCTCCTCTTTCTAGACTGAGGTGCTTTGCCCATAGCAATTCCCTCTTCTTTTTATACTGAGGTGCTTCGCCCTCAGCATCTCCCTCCTCTTTTTAGACTGAGGTGCTTCACCCGCAGCATCACCTTTTTAGACTGAGGTGCTTCGCCCGCAGCATCTCCTTCTTTTTAGACTGAGGTGCTTCGCCAGCAGCGTCTCCCTCCTCTTTTGAGACTGAGGTGCTTCATCCTCAGCATTACCCTCTTCTTTTAAGACTAAGGTGCTTCACCCTCAGCATTACCCTCTTCTTTTTAGACTGAGGTGCTTCGCCGTTAGCATCTCCCTCCTCTTTTTAGACTGAGGTGCTTCACCCGCAGCACCTCCCTCTGCTTTTTAGACTGAGGTGCTTCACCCGCAGCATCTCCATCCTATTTCTAGACTGAGGTGCTTCGCCCGCAGCATCATCCAACTCGTTTTAGACTGAGGTGCTTCACCCTCAGCATCACCCTCTTTTATTTTAGACTGAGGTGCTTCACCCGCAGCATCTCCCTCCTCTTTTGAGACTGAGGTGCTTTGCCCATGTCATCTCCCTCTTCTTTTTAGACTGAGGTGCTTCACCCGCAGCAACACCCTCTTCTTTTTAGACTGAGGTGCTTCACCCGCAGCATCTCCCTCCTCTTTTAAGACTGAGGTGCTTCATCCTCAGCATCATCCAACTCTTTTTAGACTGAGATGCTTCTCCCTCAGCATCACCCTCTTCTTTTTAGACTGAGGTGATTCACCCGCAGCATCGCCCTCTTCTTTTTAGACTGAGGTGCTTAGCTCGCAGCATCTCTCTCATCTTTTGAGACTGAGGTGCTTTGCCCATAGCATCACCCTCTCCTTTTTAGACTAAGGTGCTTCACCCTCAGCATTACCCTCTTCTCTTTAGACTGAGGTGCTTCGCCCACAGCATCTCCCTCCTCTTTTTAGACTGAGGTGCTTCACCCACAGCATCTCCCTCCTCTTTTTAGACTGAGGTGCTTCACCCTCAGCATCACCCTCTTCTTTTAAGACTGAGGTGCTTCACCCGCAGCATCTCCCTCCTCTTTTGAGACTGAAGTGCTTCACCCGCAGCATCACCTTTCTCTTTTAGACTGAGGTGCTTCACCCGCAGCATCTCCCTCCTCTTCTGTGACTGAGGTGCTTTGCCCATAGGATCACCCTCTTCTTTTTAGACTGAAGTGCATCACCCGCAGCACCATCCAACTCTTTTGAGACTGAGGTGCTTCACCCTCAGCACCGCCCTCTTCTTTTTAGACTGAGGTGCTTCATCCTCAGCATCACCCTCCTTTTGTTAGACTGAGATGCTTCACCCTCAGCATCATCCAATTCTTTTTAGACCAAGGTGCCTCACCCTCAGCATCACCCTCCTCTTTTTAGACTGAGGTGCTTCACCCGCAGCATCACCATCATATTTCTAGACTGAGGTGCTTCAACCACAGGATCACCCTCTTCCTTTTAGACTGAGGTGCTTCACCCTCAGCATCACCCTCCTCTTTTTAGACTGAGGTGCTTCACCCTCAGCATCATCCAACTCTTTTTAGACTGAGGTGCTTCTCCCTCAGCATCACCCTCTTCTTTTTAGACTGAGGTGCCTCACCTTCAGCATCACCCTCCTCTTTTTAGACTGAGGTGCTTCACTCGCAGCATCACCCTCCTCTTTTTAGACTGAGGTGCTTCACCCTCAGCATCACCCTCCTCTTTTTAGACTGAGGTGCTTCACCCTCAGCATCTCCCTCTTCTTTTTAGACTGAGGTGCCTCATCCTCAGCATCACCCCCACATTTTAGACTGAGGTGCTTCACCCTCAGCATCTCCCTCCTCTTTTAAGACTGAGGTGCTTCGCCCTCAGCATCACCCTCTTCTTTTTAGACTGAGGTGCTTCACCCGCAGCATCACCCTCTTCTTTTTAGACTGAGGTGCTTCACCCGCAGCATCGCCCTCTTCTTTTTAGACTGAGGTGCTTCGCCCGCAGCATCTCTCTCCTCTTTTGAGACTGAGATGCTTTGCCCATAGCATCACCCTCTTCTTTTTGGACTAAGGTGCTTCCCCCTCCGCATTAACCTCTTCTCTTCAGACTGAGGTGCTTCGCCCACAGCATCTCCCTCCTCTTTTTAGACTGAGGTGCTTCACCCGCAGCACCTCCCTCTGCTTTTTAGACTAAGGTGCTTCACCTGCAGCATCTCCATCCTATTTCTAGATTGAGGTGCCTCATCCTCAGCATCACCCCCACATTTTAGACTGAGGTGCTTCACCCTCAGCATCTCTCTCCTCTTTTTAGACTGAGGTGCTTCGCCCTCAGCATCACCCTCCTCTTTTTAGACTGAGGTGCTTCACCCACAGCATCACCCTCTTCTTTTTAGACTGAGGTGCTTCACCCGCAGCATCGCCCTCTTCTTTTTAGACTGAGGTGCTTCGCCCGCAGCATCTCTCTCCTCTTTTGAGACTGAGATGCTTTGCCCATAGCATCACCCTCTTCTTTTTGGACTAAGGTGCTTCCCCCTCAGCATTAGCCTCTTCTCTTTAGACTGAGGTGCTTCACCCGCAGCACCTCCCTCTGCTTTTTAGACTAAGGTGCTTCACCTGCAGCATCTCCATCCTATTTCTAGACTGAGGTGCTTCGCCCGCAGCATCATCCAACTCGGTTTAGACTGAGGTGCTTCTCCCTCAGCATCACCCTCTTCTTTTTAGACTGAGGTGCTTCACCCTCAGCATCACCCTCTAATTTTTAGACTGAGGTGCTTCGCCCTCAGCATCCACCTCCTCTTTTCAGACTGAGATGCTTCTACCGCAGCATCACCATCCTCTTTTTAGACAGGTGCTTCACCCTCAGCATCACCCTCTTCTTTTTAGACTGAGATGCTTCACCCTCAGCATCATCCAACTCTTTTTAGACTGAGGTGCTTTTCCCTCAGCATCACCCTCTTCTTTTTAGACTGAGATGCCTCACCCTCAGCATCACCCTCCTCTTTTTAGACTGAGGTGCTTCACCCTCAGCATCACCCTCCTCTTTTTAGACTGAGGTGCTTCACCCTCAGCATCTCCCTCTTCTTTTTAGACTGAGGCGCTTCATCCTCAGCATCACCCCCACATTTTATACTGAGGTGCTTCACCCTCAGCATCTCCCTCCTCTTTTTAGACTGAGGTGCTTCGCCCTCAGCATCACCCTCCTCTTTCTAGACTGAGGTGCTTTGCCCATAGCAATTCCCTCTTCTTTTTAGACTGAGGTGCTTCGCCCGCCGCATCACCCTCTTCTTTTTAGACTGAGGTGCTTCACCCGCAGCATCGCCCTCTTCTTTTTAGACTGAGGTGCTTCGCCCGCAGCATCTCCTTCTTTTTAGACTGAGGTGCTTCGCCCGCAGCGTCTCCCTCCTCTTTTGAGACTGAGGTGCTTCACCCGCAGCATCACCCTCTTCTTTTTAGACTAAGGTGCTTCACCCTCAGCATTACCCTCTTCTTTTTAGACTGAGGTGCTTCGCCGTTAGCATCTCCCTCCTCTTTTTAGACTGAGTCGCTTCACCCGCAGCACCTCCCTCTGCTTTGTAGACTGAGGTGCTTCACCCGCAACATCTCCATCCTATTTCTAGACTGAGGTGCTTCGCCCGCAGCATCATGCAACTCATTTTAGACTGAGATGCTTCACCCTCAGCATCACCCTCTTCTTTTTAGACTGAGGTGCTTTACCCGCAGCATCTCCCTCCTCTTGTGAGACTGAGGTGCGTTGCCCATATCATCTCCCTCTTCTTTTTAGACTGAGGTGCTTCACCCGCAACATCTCCTTCCTCTTTTTAGACTGAGGTGCTTCACCCTCAGCATCATCCAACTCTTTTTAGACTGAGGTGCTTCTCCCTCAGCATCACCCTCTTCTTTTTAGACTGAGATGCCTCACCCTCAGCATCACCCTCCTCTTTTTAGAGTGAGGTGCTTCACCCGCAGCATCACCCTCCTCTTTTTAGACTGAGGTGCTTCACCCTCAGCATCACCCTCCTCTTTTTAGACTGAGGTGCTTCACCCTCAGCATCTTCCTCTTCTTTTTAGACTGAGGCGCTTCATCCTCAGCATCACCCCCACATTTTATACTGAGGTGCTTCACCCTCAGCATCACCCTCCTCTTTCTAGACTGAGGTGCTTCGCCCTCAGCATCACCCTCCTCTTTTTAGACTGAGGTGCTTTGCCCATAGCATCTCCCTCATCTTTTTAGACTGAGGTGCTTCGCCCGCAGCATCGCCCTCTTCTTTTTAGACTGAGGTGCTTCGCCCGCAGCATCTCCTTCTTTTTAGACTGAGGTGCTTCGCCCGCAGCATCTCTCTCCTCTTTTGAGACTGAGGTGCTTTGCCCATAGCATCACCCTCTCCTTTTTAGACTAAGGTGCTTCACCCTCAGCATTACCCTCTTCTCTTTAGACTGAGGTGCTTCACCCACAGCATCTCCCTCCTCTTTTTAGACTGAGGTGCTTCACCCGCAGCACCTCCCTCTGCTTTTTAGACTGAGGTGCTTCACCCGCAGCATCTCCATCCTATTTCTAGACTGAGGTGCTTCGCCCGCAGCATCATCCAACTCGTTTTAGACTGAGGTGCTTCACCCTCAGCATCACCCTCTTCTTTTTAGACTGAGGTGCTTCACCCGCAGCATCTCCCTCCTCTTTTGAGACTGAGGTGCGTTGCCCATATCATCTCCCTCTTCTTTTTAGACTGAGGCGCTTCACCCGCAACATCTCCTTCCTCTTTTTAGACTGAGGTGCTTCACCCTCAGCATCATCCAACTCTTTTTAGACTGAGGTGCTTTTCCCTCAGCATCACCCTCTTCTTTTTAGACTGAGATGCCTCATCCTCAGCATCACCCTCCTCTTTTTAGACTGAGGTGCTTCACCCGCAGCATCACCCTCCTCTTTTTAGACTGAGGTGCTTCACCCTCAGCATCACCCTCCTCTTTTTAGACTGAGGTGCTTCACCCTCAGCATCTCCCTCTTCTTTTTAGACTGAGGCGCTTCATCCTCAGCATCACCCCCACATTTTATACTGAGGTGCTTCACCCTCAGCATCTCCTTCCTCTTTTTAGACTGAGGTGCTTCGCCCTCAGCATTACCCTCTTCTTTTTAGACTGAGGTGCTTCGCCGTTAGCATCTCCCTCCTCTTTTTAGACTGAGTCGCTTCACCCGCAGCACCTTTCTCTGCTTTGTAGACTGAGGTGCTTCACCCGCAACATCTCCATCCTATTTCTAGACTGAGGTGCTTCGCCCGCAGCATCATCCAACTCATTTTAGACTGAGGTGCTTCACCCTCAGCATCACCCTCTTCTTTTTAGACTGAGGTGCTTTACCCGCAGCATCTCCCTCCTCTTGTGAGACTGAGGTGCTTTGCCCATATCATCTCCCTCTTCTTTTTAGACTGAGGTGCTTCGCCCGCAGCATCACCCTCTTCTTTTTAGACTGAGGTGCTTCACCCGCAGCATCGCCCTCTTCTTTTTACACTGAGGTGCTTCGCCCGCAGCATCTCTCTCCTCTTTTGAGACTGAGGTGCTTTGCCCATAGCATCACCCTCTCCTTTTTAGACTAAGGTGCTTCACCCTCAGCATTACCCTCTTCTCTTTAGACTGAGGTGCTTCACCCACAGCATCTCCCTCCTCTTTTTAGACTGAGGTGCTTCACCCGCAGCACCTCCCTCTGCTTTTTAGACTGAGGTGCTTCACCCGCAGCATCTCCATCCTATTTCTAGACTGAGGTGCTTCGCCCGCAGCATCATCCAACTCGTTTTAGACTGAGGTGCTTCACCCTCAGCATCACCCTCTTCTTTTTAGACTGAGGCGCTTCACCCGCAACATCTCCTTCCTCTTTTTAGACTGAGGTGCTTCACCCTCAGCATCATCCAACTCTTTTTAGACTGAGGTGCTTTTCCCTCAGCATCACCCTCTTCTTTTTAGACTGAGATGCCTCATCCTCAGCATCACCCTCCTCTTTTTAGACTGAGGTGCTTCACCCGCAGCATCACCCTCCTCTTTTTAGACTGAGGTGCTTCACCCTCAGCATCACCCTCCTCTTTTTAGACTGAGGTGCTTCACCCTCAGCATCTCCCTCTTCTTTTTAGACTGAGGCGCTTCATCCTCAGCATCTTCCTCTTCTTTTTAGACTGAGGTGCCTCACCCTCAGCATCTCCTTCCTCTTTTTAGACTGAGGTGCTTCGCCCTCAGCATTACCCTCTTCTTTTTAGACTGAGGTGCTTCGCCGTTAGCATCTCCCTCCTCTTTTTAGACTGAGTCGCTTCACCCGCAGCACCTTTCTCTGCTTTGTAGACTGAGGTGCTTCACCCGCAACATCTCCATCCTATTTCTAGACTGAGGTGCTTCGCCCGCAGCATCATCCAACTCATTTTAGACTGAGGTGCTTCACCCTCAGCATCACCCTCTTCTTTTTAGACTGAGGTGCTTTACCCGCAGCATCTCCCTCCTCTTGTGAGACTGAGGTGCTTTGCCCATATCATCTCCCTCTTCTTTTTAGACTGAGGTGCTTCGCCCGCAGCATCACCCTCTTCTTTTTAGACTGAGGTGCTTCACCCGCAGCATCGCCCTCTTCTTTTTACACTGAGGTGCTTCGCCCGCAGCATCTCTCTCCTCTTTTGAGACTGAGGTGCTTTGCCCATAGCATCACCCTCTCCTTTTTAGACTAAGGTGCTTCACCCTCAGCATTACCCTCTTCTCTTTAGACTGAGGTGCTTCACCCACAGCATCTCCCTCCTCTTTTTAGACTGAGGTGCTTCACCCGCAGCACCTCCCTCTGCTTTTTAGACTGAGGTGCTTCACCCGCAGCATCTCCATCCTATTTCTAGACTGAGGTGCTTCACCCGCAACATCTCCATCCTATTTCTAGACTGAGGTGCTTCGCCCGCAGTATCATCCAACTCATTTTAGACTGAGGTGCTTCACCCTCAGCATCACCCTCTTCTTTTTAGACTGAGGTGCTTTACCCGCAGCATCTCCCTCCTCTTGTGAGACTGAGGTGCTTTGCCCATATCATCTCCCTCTTCTTTTTAGACTGAGGTGCTTTACCCGCAGCATCTCCCTCCTCTTGTGAGACTGAGGTGCTTTGCCCATATCATCTCCCTCTTCTTTTTAGACTGAGGTGCTTAACCCTCAGCATCACCCTCTTCTTTTTAGACTGAGGTGCTTCACCCGCCGCATTATCCAACTCTTTTTAGACTGAGGTGCCTCGCCCGCAGCATCACCCTCTTCTTTTTAGACTGAGGTGCTTCGCCCTCAGCAACACCCTGTTCTTTTTAGACTGTGGTGCTTCGCCAGCAGCATCACCCTCTTCTTTTTAGACTGAGGTGCTTCACCCGCAGCATCGCCCTCTTCTTTTTAGACTGAGGTGCTTAGCCCGCAGCATCTCTCACCTCTTTTGAGACTGAGGTGCTTTGCCCATAGCATCACCCTCTTCTTTTTAGACTGAGGTGCTTCACCCGCAGCATCACCCTCTTCTTATTAGACTCAGGTGCTTCGCCCGCAGCACCAGCCTCTTCTTTTTAGACTGAGGTGCTTCACCCTCAGCATCACCCTCTTCTTTTTAGACTGAGGTGCTTTACCCGCAGCATCTCCCTCCTCTTGTGAGACTGAGGTGCTTTGCCCATATCATCTCCCTCTTCTTTTTAGACTGAGGTGCTTCGCCCGCAGCATCACCCTCTTCTTTTTAGACTGAGGTGCTTCACCCGCAGCATCGCCCTCTTCTTTTTACACTGAGGTGCTTCGCCCGCAGCATCTCTCTCCTCTTTTGAGACTGAGGTGCTTTGCCCATAGCATCACCCTCTCCTTTTTAGACTAAGGTGCTTCACCCTCAGCATTACCCTCTTCTCTTTAGACTGAGGTGCTTCACCCACAGCATCTCCCTCCTCTTTTTAGACTGAGGTGCTTCACCCGCAGCACCTCCCTCTGCTTTTTAGACTGAGGTGCTTCACCCGCAGCATCTCCATCCTATTTCTAGACTGAGGTGCTTCGCCCGCAGCATCATCCAACTCGTTTTAGACTGAGGTGCTTCACCCTCAGCATCACCCTCTTCTTTTTAGACTGAGGCGCTTCACCCGCAACATCTCCTTCCTCTTTTTAGACTGAGGTGCTTCACCCTCAGCATCATCCAACTCTTTTTAGACTGAGGTGCTTTTCCCTCAGCATCACCCTCTTCTTTTTAGACTGAGATGCCTCATCCTCAGCATCACCCTCCTCTTTTTAGACTGAGGTGCTTCACCCGCAGCATCACCCTCCTCTTTTTAGACTGAGGTGCTTCACCCTCAGCATCACCCTCCTCTTTTTAGACTGAGGTGCTTCACCCTCAGCATCTCTCTCCTCTTTTTAGACTGAGGTGCTTCACCCTCAGCATCACCCTCTTCTTTTTAGACTGAGGTGCTTTTCCCTCAGCATCACCCTCTTCTTTTTAGACTGAGATGCCTCATCCTCAGCATCACCCTCCTCTTTTTAGACTGAGGTGCTTCACCCGCAGCATCACCCTCCTCTTTTTAGACTGAGGTGCTTCACCCTCAGCATCACCCTCCTCTTTTTAGACTGAGGTGCTTCACCCTCAGCATCTCTCTCCTCTTTTTAGACTGAGGTGCTTCACCCTCAGCATCACCCTCCTCTTTTTAGACTGAGGTGCTTCACCCTCAGCATCTCTCTCCTCTTTTTAGACTGAGGCGCTTCATCCTCAGCATCACCCCCACATTTTATACTGAGGTGCTTCACCCTCAGCATCTCCTTCCTCTTTTTAGACTGAGGTGCTTCGCCCTCAGCATTACCCTCTTCTTTTTAGACTGAGGTGCTTCGCCGTTAGCATCTCCCTCCTCTTTTTAGACTGAGTCGCTTCACCCGCAGCACCTTTCTCTGCTTTGTAGACTGAGGTGCTTCACCCGCAACATCTCCATCCTATTTCTAGACTGAGGTGCTTCGCCCGCAGTATCATCCAACTCATTTTAGACTGAGGTGCTTCACCCTCAGCATCACCCTCTTCTTTTTAGACTGAGGTGCTTTACCCGCAGCATCTCCCTCCTCTTGTGAGACTGAGGTGCTTTGCCCATATCATCTCCCTCTTCTTTTTAGACTGAGGTGCTTTACCCGCAGCATCTCCCTCCTCTTGTGAGACTGAGGTGCTTTGCCCATATCATCTCCCTCTTCTTTTTAGACTGAGGTGCTTAACCCTCAGCATCACCCTCTTCTTTTTAGACTGAGGTGCTTCACCCGCCGCATTATCCAACTCTTTTTAGACTGAGGTGCCTCGCCCGCAGCATCACCCTCTTCTTTTTAGACTGAGGTGCTTCGCCCTCAGCAACACCCTGTTCTTTTTAGACTGTGGTGCTTCGCCAGCAGCATCACCCTCTTCTTTTTAGACTGAGGTGCTTCACCCGCAGCATCGCCCTCTTCTTTTTAGACTGAGGTGCTTAGCCCGCAGCATCTCTCACCTCTTTTGAGACTGAGGTGCTTTGCCCATAGCATCACCCTCTTCTTTTTAGACTGAGGTGCTTCACCCGCAGCATCACCCTCTTCTTATTAGACTCAGGTGCTTCGCCCGCAGCACCAGCCTCTTCTTTTTAGACTGAGGAACTTCGCCCGCAAAATCACCCTACTCAATTTAGACTGAGGTACTTCACCCTCAGCATATCCCTCTTCCTTTTGGACTGAGGTGCTTCACCCTCAGAATCACCCTCTTCTTTTTAGACTGAGGTGCTTCACCCGCAGCATTATCCAACTCTTTTTAGACTGAGGTGCTTCGCCCGCAGCATCACCCTCTTCTTTTTAGACTGAGTTGCTTCGCCCTCAGCATCACCCTCTTCTTTTTAGACTGAGGGGCCTCGCCCGCAGCATCACCCTGTTCTTTTTAGACTGTGGTGCTTCGCCCTCAGCATCACCCTCTTCTTTTTAGACTGAGGTGCTTCACCCTCAGCATCTCCCTCCTCTTTTGAGACTGAGGTGCTTTACCCATAGCATCGCCCTCTTCTTTTTAGACTGAGGTGCTTCACCTGCAGCATCATCCAACTCTTTTTACGCATACATATGCTGTTACAGATGCTCTTCAATGTCTGACGAAGCGCTCCGTCATACACGCACGACCCACGGGTAATAAACAGGCTACATAATTTCTTCCTAAGTTTGTTTCTTTGGGTATAAATAAGCATGTAATAAACAGGTTACATTATGGTTGTGGGTGTGATATGGTTTTATCGCTTGTGGCTGTATGATATCACTCACTTGTTCGCTGCGCTTACTTGTTCGTGATATCAAACAGCCACTCGCGAGTGAGAGAGAGAGAGAGAGAGCAGCAGCAGCAGTAGTAGTAGTACATGTAGTAATATATCCATCGTTATCATTTATTGTTAAATTGTCCAATCTCATGTTGACGAGGCCAGTAAAATCATGTGGAGTATTAGAGATGTTAACACTTGATATCACAATGACCTTTGACCATTGCATAATCAATGGGGTCTTATGACATGATCACGTGCATCCTGATTCGTTGATTTGAAATAGTGGAACACGAGAGAGTTTATCCGTGGACTGATCGTGTAGGAAATACTATCTGTGGCAAGCAAGTACCTGAGAATATATATACATATATATTTATATATATATATATATATATATATATATATATATATATATATATATATATATATATATATATATATATATATATATATATATATATATATATATATATATATATATATATATATATATATATATATATATATATGTATAATATATACATATGTATATAATATATAATATATATATATATATATATATATATATATATATATATATATATATATATATATATATATATATATATTTATATATATATATATATAAATGTACATATATCATTTCATTACATTGTGTATTGAAATCAGGCTTTAATGATTTAACAGACAATCAAACTTAAGAATGCCAATACATTCTAAATATAACACACTTAAGATCGCTTTTGGAGTGGTAATCGACACCGCTATTCCTATAAAGTATGTGAAGCACTACCATGGTATGGAAATGTTAAAGTAATAGGATAAAACAGGTTTTTTCAGAAGTTCCTACGGAAATCACTTTATTATTTTTATTGGAACACCTACCATATAGCAGTATTGACCATTCACCTGGGTAACACTCAAACCCATTATTGTTTGAAATTGTTATCTGGATATATAATACTTTTGACAATAACAATGGAATTGTCATCTGGATATATAACACTTTTGACAATAACAATGGAATTGTCATCTGGATATATAACACTTTTGACAATAACAATGGCATTGTCATCTGATATATAACACTTTTGACAATAACTATAGAATTGTCATTTGATATAAAACACTTTTGACAAAAACCATGCAATTGTCATCTGGATGTATAACACTTTTGACAATAACTATGGAATTGCCATCTGGATATATAACACTTTTGACAATAACAATGGAATTGTCATCTGAATATATAACACTTTTGACAATAACTATGGAATTGTCATCTGAATATATAATACTTTTGACAATAACTATGGAATTGTCATTTGATATAAAACACTTTTGACAAAAACCATGCAATTGTCATCTGGATGTATAACACTTTTGACAATAACTATGGAATTGTCATCTGGATATATAACACTTTTGACAATAACAATGGAATTGTCATCTGAATATATAACACTTTTGACAACAACTATGGAATTGTCATCTGGATATATAACACTTATGACAATTAATTTGGAATTGCCATCTGAATATTTAACACTTTTGACAATAACTATGGAATTGTCATCTGGATGTATAACACTTTTGACAATAACTATGGAATTGTCATCTGGATGTATAACACTTTTGACAATAACAATGGAATTGTCATCTGGATATATAACACTTTTGACAATAACAATGGGATTGTCATTTGATATAAAACACTTTTGACAAAAACCATGCAATTGTCATCTGGATGTATAACACTTTTGACAATAACTATGGAATTGTCATCTGGATATATAACACTTTTGACAATAATTACGGAATTGAAAACTATTTTGCAAAATATCTAAAGGAGTGTTGTCGCTAGTATTCGAATTGATATTCATCTTTCAAACATTTCCTAACTTTAATTTTCGCTTGAAAGATTTCATCAAAATTGAGCTGTGAGCATTGATGAGTACGAGTTTGTAAACTCTCAACTTAGCCCACCGCAATATGACTTTTATTAGGAAAAAGCCTGAATAGACCTTTGATTTAGTATGTTAATCACCTTTCTGCTGTTCTACACAAACCTTAACCAATCATCTAAATCAATCACCCAATACCCGTCAGGTGGGATTAGACATTTGAGTTAAGCACTTCAAGAGAATGGTTGTCATGTGTAAATAGCAACAAACGTACCTTTGATCAAATATTCTCAATGCATTTCTGTGTTAGTTTCCAAAACGAAAGACCTAAACAACTTTGTGAGTATTTGATTACTAGTCAGTCTTTTAAATACCTTACGCCACGCACAGGGCCTTTCATAACTAATGGATTGATTATCATAAAATAAGGACATGGCAAATTCAACAGGCTAGCAGAAATATATAATTATTGTAGATATGTAAATATGTCAAATGCGGGATATGGCCTAAAGGCTAAATGAATGTGTGTGCACCTTCATCTATCAACTACAGTACAGAATTTAGTTCTTGCATCAGTCGACCGGACGTCTGTCAGTGCCTGGTGGTACAAAACCCATGGATAACATGTCAAAAAAAGACACAAGCACTTCAATGACCTTAACATAGCTTGCTAATGAAATCTACGTTCAATTTGGAGGTAATCTATGCGTCCATGTCCATGAAACTGGATGTCAATCGGGAGTGCGGTCGTGTAGTATGCCCGGACTGCCCA